>JAJTUV010000075.1:0-377500 GCA_021653895.1 Mastomys natalensis
TGTTTTCTTTTCTATGTATCTAGTGATTTTTTTTTTTCCCCAAGAGAGAAAGCTACTTCAGGACAGGGCCACTTTGGGATGGATTCTTTTTGGAGAACATCAACACACTCTTGCTTCTGTCTACGTTCACGAGGCAAAGAGCCTCACAGCACTTGACTAGAATTTTTCCTGTATCTGAGGCAAGGAGTCTTCAGTGTTCCAGGAAGATGGCTTCCTAGGCTCCAGATTTTGTGACTGAAAAGGGCAGACTGATAAGTGTCACTTCTGGTCAGCAAGTCCTCAGCAGGGGCTTCGGAAATGACAGCATTTCCTCTGGCTAAAAGTTTCTGAGAGTGTAGCATATTTCTTTCCTATTTTTTTTTTAAATAATGTTTTATTTTTGACACTTTCATACTCGTTTGTAATCAGTTTGAGGCACATCACCCCGATTGCCTTGCTCAATATCTTCTGCCCTCTGAAATCATTCTTCTTTCCAACAAAGTTCCCTTCCCTCTTTCATACTGTGAGTGTGCCTGTGTGTGACTGATGCTTGCATGAGTATGGGTGAAGCAGAAGTATTTACAGGAGCCTGGGCAATAGATTCAGTGGCTACGCCATTGAGGAAAACAACCTTTCCTTCCCCAGCCTCCCTTAATGACCAGTGGTCCTTCAGGGACAGGGTGGGGCCGACTTAGGTTAGGAGTCACTACTGTACCATGAAGAAGTGATGATGGACAAATCACTGTCTTGTGTCTCCTATGAAGTAGGTCCTAACCATTTACTTCCTCTTGTTTCTGCTACTGTTTTATTGTCAACAGGACAATCATTTAATGTCTCCCCGCCTGATGCTTTCCATGTAGTTTATTTTTAAGGGGAGCATTACTCATTGACTTTACAATGAGGCACAAATCAAATCAGAAGAGCCAAATGCTTTTTTGTCCTGCTTGTCTATCTGCCTGCCTGCTGTCTGTCTGTCTGATTTATTTATTTATTTATTTATATTATTTATTTATTATAATTTATATATAAACATATAAGATAGTGTTGCTGTGTAACAACCTTGGCTGCCTGGAACTTACTATGTAGACAGTAGATCAGACTGACCTTGAACTCAGGAAAACCTGGCTTTGTGTCCAAAGTGCTGAGATTAAAAGTCCTCACTCCTGGTTGGGCTGTCTTTTCTTTTATTCTTTGTTTCTTTGTTTCTAATGATGACAGCGATTAAACTTTGCACTCTGGAGAGGCTCCTTGGGTTTTACTGAGTCTCTCACAGGCTTGACAACGTGGAGCCTCAGAACAGTAACCAAGTTAACAACTCATGGCAGACTTTAATTCTATTTAATAGTTCAAGGACATAGGGAGAATACCAAGCCACCACTGGCTGTTTTTCTCCACCCACACAATGATCCTGTCTTCCACAAGTATTATCTATTCTTTTGTTGAATTTGTTGCCAACACTCTGTGTTGGAATGAAAGAGTCCAAATCTTTATTTATTCCTGACTATTTAAACACCAGGACCAGGATGGTGGTACATGCCTTTAATCCCAGTACTCAGGGATAAAGACAAGCAGATTCTGAGTTCAAGGCCAGTCTGGTCTACAAAGCAATTCCAGGACAGTCAGGGCTACACAGGGAAACTCTGTCTTAAATAAAATGAAATAAAATAAAATAAAATTTAAGAGCTCAACCTCTTGCCTTCAGATCAGTGCGGGCATGGTGGCGCAGCTTAATCCTCACTGAGCAGGCAGCGGTTCTGATCGAGGCCAGCTGGCTCAGAGATTCGACACCGGCTACCGAGAACTGTCTGAAAAAAAAAAAAAAAAAGAATTCCAGAGGTAACTGCCAATGCATCTGGTGCTATGCTACAAGGTTGGCAGAGGATGTGGTGCTCAGTATAGACAGAAACTCCCAGTCCAAGCACTTGAACAAGAGGCTGAGGCTGGAGGACTCAGAGTAGGCGAGCAGCCAGAGTCACAGAGAGACTCCATTTCAAAAATCAAAGAAACTAAATAGAAATGAAGACATATAAAACCAGGAGCGTGAGTCTCTGGAGAGGAAGTGGGGCTGCGACTTCCGACAGTATTGCAGCTGGTTCTGGGCGTGTCTCAGGCTGAGCCTTGGAGGAGATTATGACTTTGGAAAAAAAAAATAAGCTGAGTTCAGAGATCTTATGCAAAGCTTTTACCAAGAGAGCTTTGCTTCCTCTCCTACAGATAAGGAGCAGCCCAAGTCGATGACCTCGCTGATTTCATTAGAGAGTGTAGGAAAGACCCTGTTTTCTATCTTTAGCATAGACTAAGAGCTACAGGAATTCAGAACATGGAAAACACAGTTTCTGTCACCAGCATCAGTACCTGAGTGTATTAATTTTATAAAAGAATGAAATGTTCTTAAAATTTTCTGTTATGCCGGGCAGTGGTGGTGCACGCCTTTAATCCCAGCACTTAGGAGGCAGAGGCAGGTGGATTTCTGAGTTCAGGCCAGCCTGGTCTACAGAGTGAGTTCCAGGACAGGCAGGGCTACACAGAGAAACCTTGTCTCCTAGAAAAACACAACAAACAAAAAAAAAAAGATATAGCACCAAATTCTTTATGTACAACCTCTATGAATGCATATTTTATCCTATCCTATCTATCTATCTATCTATCTATCTATCTATCTATCTATCTATCTATCTATCTATTGTGTTTTTAAAAAGATTATTTATTTTATATATGAGTGTTCTATCTGCATGTACACCTGTGTACCAGAAGAAGGCATCAGACTACATTACAGATGTTGTGAGCAGCCATGTGGTTGCTGGGAATTGAACTCAGGACTTCTGAAGAGCAGTCAGTGCTCGTAACCACTGAGCCATCTCTCCAGCACCCCCCCCATATATATTTATGTTAAGGTTATATTATAAATTAGGTGCAGTAAAAGACAAAAAACAATAACTGAAAAAAATTATAACGATATACTGTAATAAGTAATGTATTATATTGTAATTCAGTGCGAATGAGTTTTCTCTCTTTGAGAATATCACATTGTACTATATTTACACCTCTTCATGTGATAATGGGAGGTGACACAGTGCCTTAGTAATGAGATGGCATGAAGGATATTATGTGTTCTGAGTGGAGTGAAGTGGAATGGGTCATAGCTCTTCACACTACTGTAAATGATACGTATTTGAACTTCAGACATGATATTTCTGGAATTTTTCTTTGAATACTTTTTGATCATAGCTAATGATGGGTAACTACTTCCCAGAAATGAAACTGTGGGCAAGGAGGGGACTGCTACATATCTGTTCAGTTCTTACAGTGTCCGGGCACTGACTAATCCCAGGTGTTCCTTCTATGCCTGCTGTTTGAACACTGGCTAGTCTTTTAATAGTTTCCAAGTTCCATTTCAAGCTTGGATGCCAGTGTCAACAGCTCTACAGGAGTTGTCCATCTGGCCTCCAGCTTCTCCCAGGAAACTGCAAAACCAATGGTTACTAGCCAGACTCCAGGGACTCTAATTCTGGGAATATCAGACCTCAGGTGTGCTATGTTAGGCAAACTACTGAGTAATTCTGCACCTGAATTCCTTCTTCACAGAACAGGATCAGTGGTGACAATATTATACATAGACAGTCTCCACAATCACATTCATTAGATGTGTGGATTGTTTGGTTTTTTTTTTTTTTTTTTTTTTGTTAGACCTCAGCATGCTGCAAGGAGCTGAGAAGATGATTATTCCTTTAACCCATATGTTTGATGAAGACAAAAGCAGTTTAACTTTCTGTCCTTTGCACCCAACATGGACTGAATAGAAACCAGGATCTATAGGAGTACATTACCAGAATGGCAGGCAGAGAAGTGGGACCGAGTCAAGTGTGGCTCATTGGAGAACAGCAGAAATCTGAGACCTGTGCAGGCAGGAACTACTTCTTGGAGAAGGTGAGCTTCAACCAAGCCTTGTACCTTGCAGTTATGGCAGGGATTATGTCGCATGTGTGACAGGTTGTAAGGTGGAGACACTGTACAATATGGACTGTACATGAAAGCTGTACTTTGTGCTGGTTCCCATGGACAGATTTTGCATCTGAACCATCTTCCGAGAGGATTTTCCTGGTGTAGTGTAGCATGGAAATGCCATTATGTCTGAAACGGATAATTTTCATAGTGAGACTATTATTTTTTTTTATTAACTTTGGAAAAACTAAGACGTCTGTGATGATCATAGTCATAGTCACTTACAAATGCTAGGTGAGTAAAGATGTTAAATTAAATACCAAAACTTCATCCCAGTAACTCACTCTGTGGGAAAGAAGCAGTGTACTTGGTATGAAAACAAATTGTGTAATCCACATCAGTTCCAAGAGAAGAAAAAGTAGGTCTTGAAGCCAGGCAATGTAGGATCATCTTCTGTTCCCATCTCTGCCATCCCTTTTGGTGTGGCACCAAATACAGCTGGCCTTGCCAGAGTACAGATGGAACCACAGCACAGTCTCTCTAGGCCTTCCTGCTGGTGTGGTACTTTTTGAATTAAGTATATTCACACTTTAATGACAAGCAGGCTTCATAACATTTTAGATCCAGGAAGGAGTTTGACAGAAACTCTTTATATAGAAGATAAGATGGATCTTAATTCTGTTTTCTAGATCACAACACTGCACCATGAAAGGGTAGGACATTTACTCTAAAGGAGGTGAACCCTGGCTCACCTTTCCTCTACAGTACATTCTCCACTAAGGTCCATTGGGTCCCATCTAGACAGGATGAATTTTCTGCTTTAGAACACATGATGGAGCCAGGTGGTGGTGGCGCACGCCTTTAATCCTAGCACTTGGGAGGCAGAGACAGGCGGATTTCTGAGTTCGAGGCCAGCCTGGTCTACAGAGTGAGTTCCAGGACAGCCGGGTACCTGAGTAACCCTTCTCACGAAAAAAGAAAAAAAAAAAATAGAACACATGATGGAACAAGGGGCAGGAAAAGGAGCCAGCATTAGGTACCCAAAGGCGGCCTTCTGCCTCTGGGCATATCACATTGTGTTTTGCCTTCTGTTTTCTTCAGTTTGAGCAAAGAATGAGCCATGAAGACAGGCCAGGTCAGTGCAAATCTGGGCCTTGGCTTCTTATTAGAGAGGGAAAGTGCACATTAAGAAGATGGGATCCAGGCCACTTCCTTATTCTAATAATGTCTTTGGGGGTGGGTGCAAAATTGTTAGTGCTCAGGTCAGAAACTGTACAGTCAACACACTGAGCTCCTCTGATGCCTGGACCAATGGCAAGGCAGGGACGAGTGACAACAGTGACAGAAGTCTCTTCAATGCACCAAATATTTGTGTTTGTTTTGTTCCAGACAGGGGCTCATGAATCTTAGGCTGTCTTTAAGTTTAATATGTAGTTGAGAAGGCCTTCAAATGTCTAATCCTCCTGCCTCTGCTTCCTCAGTGCTAACATAGAGAGTACAACTCCACTCAGTTCACGCAGTGCTAAGGGTCACATGTGCCAGGCCTCACACGCTAGACAAGCATTCTTCCAACTGAGCTACATCCCCTGTCCACAGGAACCAAAGATTTAATGGGCACTTTCTTGTGTAGAAAATGAAATTTGGCCCGGGCATAGTGTTACATGACTTTAATCTCAGCACTGGGAGGCAGAGGCCAGCCTAGCATATATAGAGAGTTCCATGGCATCCAGGGCTACACGGAGAGACTTTGTCTCAAAGAAACAAAAAGAGAAAGGAAGAAAAATGAAATTTGTAAAAAGAAGAAGAGGAAGAGGAGTAGAAGGGGAAGGGGAGGAGGAAGAGGAGAAGCATCTCAAGAAATTAGTGATTTGCAAAAGGACCTGTGGAAAGGGGGGTTTTGGTGAAATTTTTTTAGAGCAGAAGTAAGCTAACCTGGATATAGAGAAGGTGGAAGGTTCAGTGTTGACTCGGCTACCTGAGCTACTTATATCCTTAAGTCACATCCATGTCACCTGCCTCTCTCAAACAGATTGACATAAGGGAAACATTATTTTTGCTTTAAAGTGATGGGTGTTGGAGTTTTATATTTGCCGCTTTCTGAGTGTGCCACTTCCTGTTAAGGGTTGTAACTGACTCTCTTAAACTTTGGAAACCTTAGCTTCTCCTGTGTACACTGTTGGAATTTTTAAATAGGAAGGGTCTTATAATACCCAAAAAGTTCTTGGAAAAATTCCACTGTATTCTGGGCTTCTTTACCAGAGCAGAAGTGGGAGAGAGGGAGACAGGGAGAGAGGGGGAAAAGGGAGGAGGGGGGGGAAGGGAGAGGAGGAAGAGGAATCATTTAATACATTTACTATATTTTACTAAGCTCTTGCCCAGGACCTGGCTCAGGGTCCTTCAGAGACCAGAGCTAAGAGCATTTTTCTCCAGATTACATACTTCAAATGTTTATTTCCTGAGCCTGGCTAATTAAGAAAATACCACAACTGTTCTAATTAGGTCCTTGACATTTCTAACAATTGCAAAAGGGCTGAAATAACCATGTTAAAGGACAAGTCCATGTGAAGCGAAAGGTGACTCTGATGCTAATATTCCTTTAAACAATGAGCTGCATGCAGAATAAGTTCTGTTCCTGGGACAAATGGCGGAATCTGGAACTCCTTTTCCAAAGTGCAGGGTCTATGGGAGCACATAGGAAATGAAGCTAACTAGCAAGGCCATCCAACTTAACACATTCGGTGGCATTTGGAGCCGGTGCTGGGGGAAACCACTCTCTTGTTTAATTTCACACTTCCTCTATACATTTCAAAAAACGAGGTGTGACTGGATTTTAAAAAAAGACATTCATCAGGCTAAATGCCAGCCAGGTACACTTGCAAGCTCCTGGCTTGGCTTTAAGGCACGTTCTGTCTTCCAGCGCCTGTTTGTTACAGGGTCTCCAGTTCTGCTCATTTAAAGCAAGAGATATCTCTGTACATTAGGGCTCTGACCTTACTGGATCTGCTGGTTTGTCCTTCAATCGATAGAGATTCTTCAAAACCTGGGACAGTTAACCAAAGTGGAGAACTAAGAAGAAGCAGGCATCCAATATAGTGCCTTCGGTGTGCTAGCCTATGTCCACCCCAAGAAATAGGAGCCATTATTGCCTGCGTTTGACACAGGAGAGAATCAAAAGACTCACTTCATTTCAACCTCATGCTTCTCCAACATCACTCCATCTACTCTGAAATACCCGGGAGGTGTGGGTGGGGGAGTCCTCATGGCGCAGAGGTCCCCAGGAGTCCCTCCTCGCTGCAGATGCCCAGGTTTGTTTTCTTTGGCTCCCCCATTAGTGAGTTCCACAGAACAATGCTAAGCCTGGTTATGCAGCCTTAATTGGTTTAGTTACAACAAGATAATTCCTTTTTTCTTCTCTTGGAGGCTGTTCTGTTTAAAGACATTTTAGCTGGAAGATGCTAATTATCAACGAGGAGAAAGTGACACCCGAGGAGTTCATTTTCCATCTCGGTCCTTGGTTCTTCCTTTGAACTCCCTCCACCAGGGGCCCCTTTTCCCACTTTGTCCCCGATCCCCCACCATCATAAAAGAAAGCTGGTCTCTGGCCAGGGCAGCAGAACTTTCTTTCCATTTGTCAAGGAGCCCTTGTACTGCTGCCTCCGGGGTATGGACAACCTGGGTGAGACCTTCCTCAGCCTGGAGGATGGCCTGGACTCTTCGGACACCGCTGGCCTGCTGGCCTCCTGGGACTGGAAAAGCAGAGCCAGGCCCTTGGAGCTGATCCAGGCGTCCCCAACTCAAAGCCTCTCCCCAGTTCCTTCTCTGGAGTCCTACTCTGAGGTCGCAATGCCCTGTGGGCACAGTGGGGCCAGCACAGGAGGCAGCGATGGTTACAGCAGTCACGAGGCTGGCGGCCTAGTAGAGCTGGATTATAGCATGTTGGCTTTCCAACCCTCCTATCTACACGCTGCTGGTGGTCTCAAAGGCCAGAAAGGCAGCAAAGTCAAGATGTCTGTCCAGCGGAGACGAAAGGCCAGCGAGAGAGAGAAGCTCAGGATGCGGACCTTAGCTGATGCCCTCCACACGCTCCGGAATTACCTGCCCCCTGTCTACAGCCAGAGAGGCCAGCCGCTCACCAAGATCCAGACACTCAAGTACACCATCAAGTACATCGGGGAACTCACAGACCTCCTCAATGGCGGGAGAGAGCCTAGGCCACAGAGCGTTTGAATTGCTCCCTTGGAGAATCCCACCGGCACCAGACCTATGGATAGCCATAAGAGGACTTCTGAAGACCTTGAACCTGCTGTCTTACAGGACAATAGCACAGAGTTATCTGTGGACACTTAGTGTGGCCACCTTGTGATTCTAGTGGGACTTCCATCTGACCTGTTGGAGCTGCCAGGACATTCACCTGCCAGGCAAGCAGGACGCTTCCGGTTAAGTCTCATCGTGTCTCCAGTGACTCAGCTTTTGCAAAGAGACAGATTATTTTGCCTTGTGTTTTTTAAAGGTATTTTTAAAAGGGTCAATATGGTTTAAATACACTCTTTTTGATAATGTTAAATACCTACAGTTATGTTCTCCTACTAGTTTGGTGTTGGGAGTTTTCTTTCTGTTGGATCTAAACTTGTATTTTCTACAGGAGCCAATGGATTCTTATTTAGAAAGATTGTGTCAAGTAGGGAGTTAATGCTCTCTCAGTTCTCTCTCTCTCTCTCTCTCTCTCTCTCTCTCTCTCTCTCTCTCTCTCTCTCTCTCTCTCTCTCCCCCCACTGCCCTTGTGTGTGCACTTGAATGATTGAAAGCCTTTACTTTTGCCAGAAGTAAAATCATTTCAGTGCAGAGGAACTTGAATCACAATAAATAGGAGGAAACCAGCAGGCAGACTGTGCAGATGTAAGACATTGAAGATCTTATGACCAGAGTTTTCTCTGTAAGGAAGAACAGGGATATATACTATGGTGTCCTGGGGAATAGGAGAAAGGAAGAAAGGAGGAAGGATCCCAGCACCACAGGGTGGCCAGAAGCCAGTTTTAGAGAGCAGGAGCTCTTAGTCCCAGGCCTGGGGTGAATGTGATCTCATTACTTCACAGGTTCATTTCTTAAGGGAAGAGACTTAAAGCGAAGTCAATTTGGACTCCGTAGAGAAGTGCAAAAGCTAGGATTAGAACTCAAGGCTTTTGCTGATTTCTCTAAAGGGATTTACATTATCCAAAAGACCTAGGTGCCCTGCCCACTCCCTCCATCCCATACTCTCCTTTAACTCATGTCCCTCAGTACCTCACATGTCTCTATTTGCAATCACATACTCTTTTCCAGGTGCCTGTCCTGCTGGGTACCTGCAGCAGCCACAGTGTTGTTAACCAGAACACACAGGCCATCCTATTGAAGGGGCTTCAATTAAGTAGGTTCCTTTCTGAGATCTCCTTTTCCTTTTGTGATTATTAAAGATCAGACTTTGTCTCCAGTGATTCACTAGTCTGTTTGTGTTTCCTGTCCATCCACCCCCCCAACTTTATTTTTTTTTCATCTTTTTAGTTCCATAAATTATAAAAGCAGTAACTGTGTTCACAATCTCATGTTTAACTTCCTCCCATTTCTTTCTTTGATGATGGAAATATACACAAATAAATATGTGCGCATGTATTCTTTGAGGATTGTCTTTAATTCTGCACATTCCGATTCTGACCTAGTGATGTAAATTTGCATAAATATGTATGTGATATTAGTACCACTATCATTTTGATCTTGCAGATGAGAAAATTGAAGCGTGATTTGCCCAGTCCAATATACTCCCCAGCACAGGCTCTGCATAATTGCTTAAACTGAAGCTCCTTCTCAATGGTATTTAAGTTGTTTTGGGTTGTTTTATTACAAACAATGTCTGGAAAAATAGAGACAAAAGCTTTGACCACTGGTAATTTTTAAATTAGCCTTAGAAGTCCTTAGGGAGAGCATTTTACATTTTAGTAAATATTATTTTATCACTTTCATAAAAGTTTGTAGTTTATTTATGTTTCCATAAATATCATATGATAAGCTAGTGGTTCTACATAATCTCTGGCTAGAAACCACCTCAAAAGTCGGTAATGGGCATATCCAGTGACATCATCATTGTGGTAAGCTTAATTTATTCATTTATTAGTTGAGATAAAATATCTTTATTTGATCTTATGAGACTATTACTCATTTTGGTTCTTCTTCTGTAATATGTCAGTTTATGTTCTTTGTTCTTTGCCATTTTTCAGGTGGATTATCTTCTTGTTAATTTGGACGTTCATGGGAAAATATTTCCTTACAATTTTTTTTATTAACATTTGTTTTTACATGTTGTCTTATATTTATAATTTTGATTATGTCATATCTTTTTATTTAAAGTTTTTCATTTTTATATGGTTAAATCTTTTTGTTTTCATTTTATGGCTTATATGATATTTTTTCCTCTTTGCTTATTTTTTCCTAGTTCCAAAGGTTCAAATTTCTTTTTAAAACATTTTTTTATTGTTGCATTTTTAACACAACTGAAATTAATTTTTCTACAAGTTGTATCTAGGAAGAATTTAACTTCACTTGTGGAGTAGTATTTTTATAACTGAAGAATGGTCTGCTTTGTTTCTAGTAGGGTACGTGCCTGGTGACTAAAATGCTGCCCTATTCATATGAACCTTCATCAGCTTCTTATATATTAATTTTCTGGTGTTTGGCAAAAAAACTAGAAAAGATTGATCTATGTCAAGTTTTTTTCTTAAGGGACTGTGCTCTCTGCACATGTTCATGTGAGGCAGTATGTGCACACATGTGTTTGTGTGGGGCTTATATGTATGCTGTGCCTTAGGTTAGAGAAGTACAGAGATGAGGGGGAGAGGGGCTTGCAGAGAACCAGCTGGTCTCAGAACCAACTTAGAGATCAAATACTACTTTCCTTGCTGACTTAAACAAGTAAGAACCAAGTGCCCCCTGCTTTTGGGTTCGCAAGTTCAGTACTGAGAATGACTCCATAAATTGGAAAATGTTGGTTGTCCAAGGGTCTAGGTAATGTAAATGAATTTACAAGACCCTGTTTTTACTTTCAAAAGTTTCCTCAAGGGCCTGGGGGTAGGATGGCCTGGCTGGTGAAGTGCTTGCCATGCAAACTTGAAAATCCAAGTTTGGCTCCCAAGCATCCACATAAAACAATAAAAACAAAGAAACAGAAAACTTGTGTGGTGGTTCAAGGCCATAAATCCAGTGCAGGGGAGATGAAGACAACGGCTCCTACAGTTTAACAGCTAGGTGGCCTGGCTGGATAGGTAAGCTCCAGGTTTTGTGAGAGACTTTATTTTAAGAATAAGATATAAGGCTGGGCGTGGCGGTACAGGTCTTTAATCCCTGCAGTTTGTAGGCAGAGGTTGGTGGATCTTTGTGAGTTCAAGGCCAGCCTCGTCTACAGATCGAGTTCTAGGAGAGCCAGGACTACAAGAGAAACCCTGTCTCAAAAAAATAATAAAATAAAATAAAAACAAGAAACAAACATAAACAAAGAATAAGATATAGAAGCATTTGAGGAAGCAGCCAACATTGGCCTTTCATATTCATACACATGTGCACAAACACACTTGCATACTTGCACACATCTATAGGTAAACGTCATACACACATGTATAATTACCCTCACAAGGGGAGAAAAAGAAAGAGACGTGCAAGGCGTCATTATCACCTGTTAGTTGGGCCTGAGCTCAAGAACTTCTAAGAGAAGAGGCCTCTGAAAAGCCAGGAGAGGTTGAGCTTTCTGGAAGGTCACCTGTGGCCTAGAGCTCTGTTGTTGCTCTCCCCAGACTGTCTACGTGCAGCACAATGCCATTCTGAAGAGGTGAAGGTCTGGGGACATTAGATCCTGCATCAGGCCTTCCCTGAGAAGCTGCATCCCTTGTAGGGAGCAGAACTGGAGCAGGTCCCTGACCTCTCCGGGAGTGGCTGAAAGCACTCGGCTCAGGCAAAGCCTCAGGAGTGAGCTATTTTTGGTGCTTGGAGAAGGAAAGGACTGAGGGACTGTGGAAACATTATCCACGTGTCTGGCTATGGGCCGTGTTTCCGTGCTGACTCCTTTATATGATTCCCCACAACAGACCTGGAAGTAGACACCGAATTTCCTACTTTGATAGCATGGAATCTGCCGTTTAGGATGGCTAAATGATGCAGAGCCCTGTGATTAGCTAGCAGCACACTTCAGGACTAGCTCATGGCTGTGCTCTCCAGATCTCAGAGCTCTGTTGTCTTGATGCCTTCCTTCCCAGCTGTGTGAGCTTGGCTTGGCTTTGAGAGGATTCACAGTAAAGGCTCACCCCCCCACCCCCTCCACCCCCACCCCCCCTACTCCCCCAACCCCCGTCCCTTTGCTTTCCTTCCACTGGGAGCCTCATCTCTCTCACCACATGAACCACTTCATCTCATGCTCTGAATTATTTCTCTTTGAACTTCTACCCCTCTCTTTTAATGTTTCTGCAGAATTTCCTTCACTGGTGCTTAGAGTATTAATCGAAAAATGAAATCTGCCGTCTGGACACTTGTGTTCAATAAAGTGTTCCACAATCTGCAAGAGCCTGAGGTCTTCCATTCTGCTTGTGCTTCTGCCTCTGGAGCTGAACAGCAGAGCAGCCAAAGCTGGGTGTGAGTGTGTGGGAGTGGGGGTGGAATGGGATGAGTAGGGGAAGCTTGCAAACTGACAGACACACTGGCAGAATTACTATTGTGCTAAAATATTTTAAAGAAAAAAAATAGTGAGGGCTGAAGATATAACTTAATGATAGAATACTCGCTGGATTCCATCCTGGCTACTGCAACAAACAAACATCCCCAGACACCAAGATAGCAAAAGGAGATGCGTGCAAATGTGGCTTGTGCCCCTGAGATCCTACTGCAAGGGCTTTGCATACAAACTTCAGGTTCCTGGAGGTGTGGATGTGGATCTCTGCTAGGCTTGGGTCTTGACCCCTTTGGGATCAGTGCATAATGGCTTGAAAGTAAGCACAGTCTGGCTAGCCTGCCCTTCCCAATACAACCGCTGGAAACCTGAGAAGATGTCTGTCCACGCCAATGAAATGCAGACGCTAAACAACACCTGTGTCTCTACCAGGAAGGACTTGATTTTGATATTTTGGTCTCAGACAAAACCTTGAACTCAAAGGAAGAAGAAAGCTCAAAAATGTCTTGAGATGGCTAGGACAGAAGCTTGTGGACAATTATTTGCCTCCTGGTGTGGCAGGAGAAAGTGATTGGAAACCCTTCCCTCTCTGGATTTTGGAAGGTGTTATGCTATTTAAATGACCTTTCTAGGATGATATGGCCCAGGGCTTTGGGGGCTTCCCCTTACCTCACAAGCCCATCCTTATTCTCAGGGATGTTTTCCCATTTTTTTTTTTTTTTAATATTTATTTATTTTATGTATGTGATTACTCTGTAGCTGTCTTCAGACACACCAGAAGAGGGCATCAGATCCCATTACAAAGATGGTTGTGAGCCACCAGGTGGTTGCTGGGAATTGAACTCAGGACCTCTGGAAGAGTACTTAGTGCTCTTAACCACTGAGCCATCTCTCCAGCCCATGTTTTCCCATTCTTAATTAGCGGTCTCTATTCTTATTTGTAACCATGTGTCCCTGGTCTCATTCTTTGCTGTGGAATACGAGAATCTGGACACTTCAGCAGATGCCCTGTGTCTCTAACACTATGGTATGGAGGCTGGTGACCTTCCCTCCTGTCAATTACTATCTTCACAGGAATTTACTGATTTCTGTTTCTTTTCATCAAGCTGATTGGACAGATCTGACAGGGGGGAGGGATTGGGAACTTCACACAAGAAGAGTGCTTTGAAAGCACTGAATGGGTTATTCTCTTCTAGCCCAAGAGAGCCGTGTAGATCCACTATCTGAAGTGTCTGGTTCACTGACCACACGATCCTTTATTGGATCTTTCTTTTCATTTCTATGGCTAGCATTAGGAAGCAGTTACCCACGACACAAGCAACCTTGTCGAGAGTCACATAGTTGGTGCAGACCAAGTTCCACCCAGCTCTGTGTTGACCCATTTATTCATCGGTCCTAAGTATATGCTGCCAAACTATGTAGCAGTGAACAAACCCAGCATAGAAAGATCATGGCATTCATCCTACTCAGGTGATGCCTTCATGTGGTGAAACTTTTGAGTTGGTGCCCAAACTTATTACAGCATTATTTTATTTTGTTGTTATTTTTTGTGTATGACTGTGTTTGTGTATTGTGTGTGTGTGTACATGTATACACACATGTGTCTGTGTGAGGTCATTCTCCACCTTATTCTTTGAGTCAGGCTTTCTCACTGAATTTGAAGCTAGCCTGGTGGCCAATTACATGTCCTGTTCTCTCATCCCTCAGTATTGAGGTTATAAACATGTGTCCTGACTAGTTTTATGTCAACTTAAGCTAGAGTTAAATGAAATAAAGGAACAACAAATGTCTCCATAAGATCTGACTGTAGAACATTTTCTTAACTCATGATTGATGGAGGAGGGCTCAACCCATTGTGGGTGGTATCATCTCTGGGCTGGTGATCCTGAGTTTTATTTTTATTTTTTTATTTTTTGGGTTTTTTGAGACAGGGTTTCTCTGTGTAGCCCTAGCTGTCCTGGAACTCACTCTGTAACCCAGCCTTGGAAATAGATCAATGCCTCTTGGGCTCTTGCTAGGATTTTAAATGCTTTAAACACCTTTCATAATCAAGAATTTTACTCTAGCTGATGGCCTCAGATGTTAAAGGTCAATGCTAGTCAATTAATCCAGAGCACATGTGTTAGAGGACTTAATTAAACTGTGCATAGATTTATTCGCTTTTGATTCAGCAATTTACTATGCTCTAGGGTCTGATTGAGAGGAGAAGGAATGGGAAAAATAAAGTGCAAAAGAGTCTTCAGGTCAATGAATTCCAATACCACAACCACTAATGATGGCTCACCCTCCATGTTGAAGAACAGCAGTGCCCTAATATGAGTGTCAATGTACAAAAATAAAGATGATTACTTAGGGTTGTACCCATTAGAAGGGTGAAATTCCTAAAAAAGAAAAAGAGTCAATGTAGCAACATTGGTAAGTCCACAGTACCAAGCCGTGAGAGGCTCGAATCGCCTGGGAGACTGAGATAGGGGAACCAGGAAATAGGAGCGCCCTACCGATTGCTCGCATAGAAACACATGTGTACAACATTATAATAAAATGAATAAATGTATAAATAAAAAAAAAAGAATATCAAAGATGCTGAGCCAATTTCTTTTGCGTAAATGGGCTTCCTAAGCAAAGGTTGGCAGACATGAGGACAGAGGCATTTCTGATGAGCAGTGATAGAACCTGATGCTTGGAGGAGGGCTGATATCCAGTCACTGTGCAGACGAGGAGCTGCTGAGCAGGCAACGGAAGAGAGAAGTCAGGAATCAGTCACTAGCGCACTGTTGCCAAGCATGCTGAAAAAGGCATGACGATCATTCTACAATCAAAAGGAAAAAAGTCTACCAATGTTATGGAGGACCGAAGGCTCAACAGAGTTGTTGGACATCTATGTCCAGGCATCTCCTGAATCTCTTAGAACCTAGGGAGGATCCTACCCTGCTGGTGGAGACGTGTAGGACGGTGGCTCTTGGAGGGGGTGGGCGTGGGAGAGAGAGCAGTCAGGTGAGATTGGAGGGGCAGAGAACAGAACATGTATGAGCAAGCAAGAGTGGACTGAGTGAGGCTTGAGCAACATCAAGCAGTGGGGCAGCCGGCAGCAGAGCCTTGGCCTGAGCGAAGCCCCACCCACTGGTTAACTCAAGTAGTTATTGATTGATGCTCTATCAAAGTGCTTAGCATAGATGAAGTGACACATGTGTCATGAGCATTGACATTGTGGTCCACATGGTGCAATCATGAGGGACTGTTTTTGTATTCTCATTCTTTTTTTTTTTGGTTTTTTGAGACAGGGTTTCTCTGTATAGCCCTGGCTGTCCGGAACTCACTCTGTAGACCAGGCTGGCCTCGAACTCAGAAATCCGCCTGCCTCTGCCTCCCAAGTGCTGGGATTAAAGGCTGCGCCACCACCGCCCGGCTTCACCCATTGCACCGGCCATATTCTTACTTCTTGAAGTCTTTATAGTTGCCATTTCTCTTCCATGCCACACCCTGGGGCTTGGGGGTATTTCTGCTGCTATGACAAAATACCTGAGACTGGATAATGTATAAGTAATAGTTTACTTCTCCAGATTCTGGATGCTAAGGCCAAGATCAAGGCACCAGCATTCAAAAGGCTGCTGAAGGCCTTTTTGCCCCTTCATATTGTAGAAGGGAAAGGCAAAAAAGAGTGTGAGCTTTGGCTGTCCTCAAACTCCCAGAGATCTATCTACCTGTCTCTGCCTGCCAAGTGTTGGCATCAAAGGGATGTGTCACAATGCCTGGCCTAAGTTTATACCTATATATTGTATGGGATACATTCATAACAATGCCCAGCATTGAATGTCTTCCAGAGGAACTGAGTACACAAAGCTGGAATCTTTGTCAGTTGGCTCAGTACATGCATGTGAAAGACCCCCGAGGGGAGACTCTCGCTTAAGACGTGGGAATTCATGGCCACCTAGAAACTCGAGAGACCAAACTTGCTGCAAACCGCATAAGGCTTTATTTCGGGAAATCAGCTGGCTGAGGCCGAGACTCACAACTAGTGTCGACTCCCAGGTCCGATTGAGAAGGGTTAATATAGGGAAAAAAAACACAGAACGGGTGTGTTGTGTGTGTGTGTGTGTGTGTGTGTGTGTGTGGTGGTGGGTGGTGGGGGGTGAGGGAGAATCATAAAACAAATCATGAAACATCAACAGACATTATCATAAAAATACAGTGAAAGGATTATGTGGGAAAACTCCCTGAGTACTTATTTCTCAAGAGTTTAATCTTATCTAATCATCTATCTGTGGCTAGCCCGTCCTTGGAACCCTAGAGCCTAAGAACCAGATTATCTGCATCTTGGTTCCGCCCTTAAGCTTCTGTCATGTGGCTAGCCTTGCCTTGGAACCTAGGGGCCTAAGAACCAGATTACCTGCACTCTAGGTTTTCCCCTTTTCGGATTTCCCGGAACGCAGATGCCCTGGCTTCAGCCTGTTCATGCAGGGGTCTCATAAAGTTTTCCCTTTTTCACATACAAGGTTCATCCTATCATATTTGCTATGAGCAGCAGCCTACTCTGCCCTGGTTGGTGCAGACTCCTTGCTTTCCTAAATCGTT
This sequence comes from Mastomys natalensis, assembly GCA_021653895.1. NCBI lineage: Eukaryota > Metazoa > Chordata > Mammalia > Rodentia > Muridae > Mastomys > Mastomys natalensis. The sequence goes on from JAJTUV010000075.1 coordinate 17,174, forward strand.
CATATAACACAGATTACAGCTTTCAAGTATAGTTATGCTCAACATAAGGTTATTGACAACGAAGGGCAAGAAATGACCAAATGTTCAAATTAAATGCAAGTTATGTTGGTGTTTTTTTTAACTTGGATCTCATCAGTCTAAAACAACAGAGGCTCGGTTACTGTGAGGCAAAGTGCAGCTCTCTTCTCAAGAAGTCTAAATCCAGGAGAATTCCAGGACAGCCAGGCTACACAGAGAAACTCTGTCTCAAAAACAAAACAACAATAATAAAACGTTTAAGTCCAGCTACGAAATGTGGGTTTAGAGACATCTAAATAATAATGTATGCCTAAAAGAGCTACAATTTTTTTTTTTTTTTAAGCATCTAAAACCCAATGAGCATTAAAGCTGGGTTCTGGTTAGCATGTATGTGCCTCCCCAAATGTATCTGTAATAAGTTAAGGATTGGGGCATGTGAGAGGTCATCAAGTTATAAAGGTACAACTGAAGAGAATAAACTTTTTTTTTTTGAGACCCCCTAGCATGTAGTGGCAAAAGCCAGGCCATCTGCGTTCCAGGAACTCCACAGAAGGGTGAAACCTAGAATGTAGGTAATCTGGTTCTTAGGCTCTGGGTTCCAAGGTCAGGCTAGCCACATAATAGAAGATTAAGGGCGGAACCAAGGATGCAGATAATCTGGTTCTTAGGCTCTGGGTTCCAAGGACAGGCTAGCCACGTGATAGATGATAGGGTGTTTCCCACATGAGATCCTTTAACTGTATTTTTATGATTATGCTGTTGACGTTTCGTGACTTGTTTTATGATTCCCCCTCACCCCCTCTGGTTCTGTGTTTTTTTTTCCCTTTATTAACCCTTCTCAATCGGGCCTGGGGTCGACACTCCTTGTGAGTCTCGGCCTCAGTCGGCTGATATCCTGAAATAAAACCTTATGCGGGTTTTGCAGCAAGTTCAGTCTCTCGAGTTTCTAGGTGGCCGTGAATTCCCACGACTTGAGCGAGGGTCTCCCCTCTCGGAGGTCTTTCACAACTCTCATGGATATGTTAAAGAGCTCACAGAAGGGACATGATAGCCGTTTCTCCTCTCCTGTCCCTTCTACCATATGAAGACACTGTTCACTCTGAAGGTTGTGGTTACCTTTTTTCTCATTTCTTTTCTTTTTTTCTGGGAGTGGGCCGTATCTTTTTTTGTTTTGTTTTTCTTTGAGACAGTCTTCTCTGTGTAGCCCTGCTGTCCTGGAACTCCATATGTAGACCAGGCGTTCTTGAACTCACAGGGGATCCTCCTGCCTCTGCCTCCCAAGTGCTAGAACAAAAGGTGAACATCACCACACCCAGCTTGAGGAGGTAGTTTTTAAAAGCTCTATCTTAAGAGGCAGAGGTGGTCCTTCACCAACGACTTGCCCTGCTGTGATGAGAATCTTGGATGTCTGGGCCTCTACAACTATGAGCAACAATTTATGCTGTTTACAAACGGCTCAGTCTGGTATTTTTACAGCAGCTGGAACAGACTAAGACAGAGGGAGACAGTTTTGTTTCATGGGTCACCAGCTTCCTGAATGGACAGTCCTTGAACCTAGAGGGGAGGTGCTGCTCTGCTGGGTAGGGGGTGGGAGGTTGGGGGAGGGTAGGGAGAGGAACAATCAGATGAGATACTGAGGACAAAGGAGCAGCTTCCTGAGTCAGCAGGAGCCTGCTTGGCAGATAAGAACTCTGGGCAGAAGGCAGGACTGAGACTCAAGCTCAAGGAGTCACGCTCATTTTGCTACTTAGTGAAGATGACACGTTTATTAACTGAACACAAATTCATAAGCTGATACCCTGAAGTCCTCAGAGAGATAGAGCCCCCGGACTCAGGACCTTGATACCTTAGTCTCTCGGAGTTCAATTCTGTAACTGAAGAGCGTCCCTATTGAAAGTGAATCAGGCAGGAGCTTGCACTGGAGGGACAGCTTTGGGATCAGAAGCACAGTAATGGTTTCCGGTGACAAAATGAGAGAGCTGCCTCTTAAGAGGGGGTTGTAGCAACACAGAGAAGATTTTTAGTGATACCAGAGGAAATGAGCTCCTTAGTCTCATTAATAAAATAACTTAAGAATTATTATACATGTGGGAGCACAAGGACAATTTTATTAGGGTTTAAAAGAAAACCCCATGGTGGATGAGCTGAAACGTTAGCTGTCACTCAGACAAGGACAGTGAAAGAGAGAGGGGACAATCTCTGCAATTTTAACAAGGAGCCACAGGGCAAGCAGGGAGGGTAGCTTTAGGGAAAGATTAAGGAAGCCCAAACCATGTGTGTATTTGTGTGTGTGTTAAGGAAAGTATGCGTAGAAAAGTCATTAAAGAACCAGAAAATCTGTGCTTTTCTGAATAATTTACAAAAGTAGACAGACTTAGGACCCTTTTGTTGATTGCAGCCAGTTATCTTCTGCACTAGGGAAGGGATTGTAGGCAGGAAAAGCACACTATCTCACTAAAGAATGAATTATCGGGCCTATCTCTTTGTCAAGGCTTAAATTGAGCACCCTTCTTGGGGTGGTCCTTAGGTATTGATTGAACCAGCTCCACTGGAATGTGATGTCTTCCCCAGGCCAGAAAGTCTGTTCTCCCTACCTGGAGTTTTGGTGTTTTGTTTTTCCTACTCCAATGCTAGCACCCGAGAGTAAGGTGAGTGAGAGAGCCTGAGAAATGATTAGCCCGGAAGGATGCACTCAGTTTTGAGTGCTTTGGGGAAGCCAGTAAGAAGATCAATAGTATTGTGTGCTCTGCATGTTTACTCCAGGCCCTTAGTGTGCCTTAGCCGCACTTTCCTTTGGGGATGTAGCCAGAGGTGGCCCATTCTCCAGTAGGTGGCCATGTGCATGCATGTGCATGTCCATGTGCTTGTTGTGTGTGTGTGTGTGTGTGTGTGTCTTGTGTGATGAAACAAGGAGGGAGATGGGACCAGGGAGGTAGGAGGAGTTGGAGGAAAGTAGGTACAAAGGGTACAAAGTACAGTATCCAATCATAAATATATAACGTTTTCAAGCATAAAATATATAATAGTAATAATAATAAATTATTATTATTTTAAGTAAAACACCCTGGGCAGTGGTGGCACACTCTTTTTTAATCCCAGCACTAGGGAAGGCAGAGCCAGGAGGATCTCTGAGTTTGAAGCTAGCCTGGTCTACAGAGGGAGTTCCAGAACAGCCAGGCCATACAGAGAAACCCTGTGGGGTGGGGGAGGGGGAAGGGAGTAAGACACATTTTCTCGGTTTTAAAGAGAGAACAAAAACTGCAAACACAGCTTCGTTATCAGAAAGATTACCCCTAACTTAGATGAAGGCCTCCAAGCAGAACAGCAGTCTGGTACCTTGTAGGAGGTACTTCCTGTTGTGAGCTCTGCCGCAGGGGAAGGGCGTGTGTCTGTGTCCAGCTCTCAAAAGGCGTGCCCACACCTTCTTTATCTCCACTGGTGACCCTTTCCAAAGATTTAAATATAGATGTCATGGCCTTTTACTTGATCCAATAAACTGCTCTGAGACTTCCAGAGGCTCCACCTTTCTCTGTCACAAGTGAGGTCCCCACGGTCAGCTTTTCTCCCTGTTAAAGAGGTTGTAGAAGCCAAAGGGCGTCCTTGAAGGGTGGGGGAACAGAGGATTGGGAGATTCTACTTAAAAGGAACAAAAGGTTCTAGGGAATTAAGGCGGAGCTTTGTTTTCATTTGTAAGGTGTTTTAAAAAGAGGGAAAGAATAACTGAGACTTCCACTTCTCAGTCTCAGGTTGGTTGGACAAACCTTAGGACCCCTTGCCAGTGAGAGCGTGAGGTATTTGCTCTGTATGCCCCCCACCTCCGCCCTCACTCCCTGCCGCCCTGCCCTTTGTGTTTTTCTTCAGCTGCAGAGCTCCTGGAGGCAGAAGCCTTAACCCTACTTCTGGAAGCCTCTGTTCTTTGCCAGCATCGCAGCCCGCATCTTGGCTTGCGTGGCTCGAGCGCCCCCTCCCGAACAGCACCAGAACTGCAGAGCCCAGCCGCTGAGAAAGAGAGAGCTGCCATGCTGTCTGAGTGGGTGGCAAAGCTCGCGAACCTGCTCAGTAGTCGATTTCTTTTGAAGGATCAGATTGATTATTCAGGCCTGGTCCAGGACTATAGAAAGCAAAGAGCAGATCGTGAAATGATACGGGAGGCGCAACCAGCATGATCCTCGAGGTCCTGGCGTTCCTGGGCTCAGCTGACATGTTGGAGGGAAGGGTGGGTTGCATCCTGCTTGTCGGAGGGTGAAAAGATGTGTATCAGAGTTCAAGGATCAGCTTCAAGGCCCTCATAGAGAAACCAAGACAACAACGACTAGCATGTTTAAGGGAAAGTACAGTGTTGAAGCTACTGAGCGAGTCTCCAAACTCCACATGCTTTATAAAGTCCAGGTCAATTTCTGTAAAACAGAAACACAGCTTGCCTTCTCCCTGGCGGCATGTGAGCATTAGGCTCCTTGCTCATAGACTGATGGAGTAAATGGAATTTTTCTTGTGTTTAAGTAAGAGAATCTCACAAATGATTTTAGTTTAACTTTTCCTCCAAAAAGTTTGGCCAGCATGCTTAGCAGAGGTTAGTAGTTAGCTTATGATGTCTTACCCAATGGGGTGTGTAGGGAAATGCCGAGATGTTGGAGATGGATTGTTGTGAGACTCACAACAGAGGCAGATAGACCCAGGCTCAACGGCAAAAGAAGCTGTTGTGCTTTCTTCAGTATAGAGAGCATGAAGCCATTAAACCTGTATTCAATGCATTATACATGAAAAAAAAGATAGAGACAAGTTTCAAACTATACCGAAAAACTGAAAACAAACCCACGCTTTCCACCTCACCCTCACTTGGACAGCACCCAAACGTTTTTTTCTTCTAGAGGTTACTGCCTTGGACGGAATTCTTTTACTAAGAGAGAAAAAGGTAAGAGTTTATTTGAAAACACCGCCGCACAGGGGTAGCAGGCAAGTCAGTGGAGGGAAAAATGTCAGCACACAGGCATCCTGAAGGCAGTTTTAATGAGGGTTTCTTCAGGAGTAGTGAGTTCCAGTGTCACCGTGTCCTGGAGCAATTGCAGCTGGGGCTTATCAGGGTTAACTCTTCAGGAGAGGTCCTGCTATGAGGCAATCGAGGCCTTGCTCTGAGTTCAGCCTGCTGTGAGCAGTAACAGCCTTGTTTGTGAGTCTAAGACAGCCGCTGACCTCAGACAGCACCCCCAATCACTGGTGATTTGAAATGATAGGAAACATACATTTGCATGTATCCCTTCATAAACATTCTGTCTCGACTCCTAGTTAATTCTCATCCTCTTAAGAGAAAAAAACAATAAGGCTTTGCATGGGTTGACCTCAGGCTTGCAATATTCCTAACACTCCTGCCTCTCCATCCTAAATGCTTGAGACCACAAGTATGTGTCACCACGCTTTATTTGATTAATAATTACTGTATTTCCATGGGTTGCTCCTACAGTGTTAAATGTAGGGTACTGCATTTGTTTATTCATTCATTTGTTTTTATTGACTGACTATTAAACCCAGAGCCTCACACATTCTGGGAGAAAGCTTTACAACTGAGCTGTTTCCTCAGCCTAGGCTGCTGCTGTTGTAACACACTTGCTCACTAAGTCACTCACCCTGTGTAATACTGGCTAAGTGACACCGGAGTTAGGTAAAAGTCTGAAATGAGATCATATGAGATTAAAGATGCAATGTATAAGGTCTAGTGGCTCTGAAGTTTTGGAAGATGATAACCATTTAGAAGATGCTGTATAGTCTGATGTGCCAATGATTACGTATGTTCATATATATATATATATATATATATATATATATCCATTTATATAGTTATAAAGAAAAAGACTACATGTGGTAGGCATAAACTATCATGAAATATTTGAAGTAAAAGGATAATAAATGGAGATGGAGAGATGGCTCAGAGGTTAAGAACACTTGCTGATCTTCCAGAGGACCCTGAGTTCAGTTCCTAGCACCCTTGTTGGGGGGCAGGGTGGACAACGTGGAGAAACCTCACTGCCACAGAGGATGCGAGATGGGGATTTTCCTTCAAGAGGAGAGATAAATGGGATGGTAGGTAGAAGCTGCCTGGAATAATGGGACTGGCATTTCAAAGCAGATGCTATTGCTTTCTGATTGTTACAATCCTGAATGAGCCAGCCAGCCATGCAGTGCCTCCACGTCTTCGTCTGTGAGACAGACAACAGCTACCTGAGACACTAGACTAGTCACGTATTGAAGAAGGACTGTGAACGCTGCTCTTCATTCTGTTGTTATCAGAGAACTGACTGAGCTTATTCATAAATGGCAGGATAGAAAAGCAGTCGAGAAGAGGGATGTATTTACTGAACAATGTGGCTCTCAGATGTAGACGGCTGAAGAATCTGTTCCTTGGCTGTAATAAAACGTAGGAAGACCACAAGTCACAAGATTAGCTCAGCTAACAGCCAATTTCTCTGATACCTGCATTGGAAAACATTACTTTAAAACTACACCACATGAGTTTGGGGGAGGGGGGAGGAGTAATGTTTTGCTGGGAATTCCATTTCTGTACTTGTAATTTGCTCTAGGTTTCCTCCAGTAGGACATGAAACCCAAACACCAAGAGAAGATGCAAAGCGGAAGGCAGGCTCTTCAGGGTCACCTGAGCTTGCTGGAAAGTCCAGAGTGCTGCTGTGTGCTTGCAGCCCAGGAAGTAGAGTGAATGGCAGAACTAAATTGATCTATTGCAAGACAGTCACATTTTGGACAGGATGTTCACCAATTTCCAAACTGATAGATGGTGGTTAGAGAATGTCTTTGATGGTTAATATTGATCATCAATATAACAGGATCTCAAATCACTGGAGAGGTAAGCCTCTGTGTACATATGTGAGGGACTATACCAATTTGATTGATGGAGGTAGGAAAGATCCACTCTAAATGTGAGTGGCACCATTCCATAAGATGGACTCTCAGGAAATAAAAGGAGAAAGCCAGCCGGACACCAGCATTCATCACTTTCTACTTGACTGCAGATGTAATATGACCACCACTTTAAGTTATGGTCATCTTGACTTGCCTGCCATGATGGACAAATTAGAAACAGAAGTAAGCCCTTCCTTCATTAACTTGCTTTGGTAAGGGTATTTTATCACAGCAACAGGGAAAGTAACCAAGGTGGTGTCTAATTACGGAAACTCCATTTTTTTTTTTTTTTTTTTTTTTTTTTTTTGGTTTTTCGAGTCAGGGTTTCTCTGTGTAGCCCTGGCTGTCCTGGAACTCACTCTGTAGACCAGGCTGGCCTCGAACTCAGAAATCCGCCTGCCTCTGCCTCCCAAGTGCTGGGATTAAAGGCGTGTACCACCACCGCCCGGCTATTTTTTTACTTTTTTTTTTTTTTTTTTTGAAACTCCATATTTTTATACTCCAGGTATGGACACTCATAACACTTGGTTGTGTGAATAAAATTGGATTGGTCAATTTGTAGGTAATGTCTGGGATACTACATTGTATATCACACAACTTAAAGAAATGATTGTATTATTCGAGACAGAAACTGTAGGTGTCAATCACAATGGAAGCCCACATTCTATAATAGCAGTAGTCATGGCTGAAGATTCAATTGAAGAATTGGAACTGTGGGGACGGACTGTTCAAATGACTTCCTAAATATACAAAGGAACAGCTCAGAACCTCCAAAGAGCAGGATAGCCCTGAGGAAGAGCAAAGGACAGGCTTTGCAGGTCCCATCCTCCTCTCCATTCTCCTCCAGCCTCCTGTTGCTTCCTAAACAGAGCCTCCATGCTTCAGCGACTTCCCAAACACCACAATGCCCATTTTGTTCAGATTCCTGCTTGCATGTGGCTCCATGAGCTGTGTCCTCTGGACCTACATCATTTTTTCTTTTTGTAGTTTTATTTTGCTTTATCAATATATGCAATGTTGTGTATTTTCCTCCATTGAAACATAAGTAATACAAAATAGGAGTTTCATTTCTTTCATTCACAAAGTTATCCCTGAGTAGACATAAATGGATGAATAAACTGTCTTGGAAACAGAATACATGGGTTCCAGGTCTTCATCAAAGCAACTCACCTGGATATACTGCTAGTGGATGCTGAGTGTCAGCAGCTTCTTAGCTCCGCCCCCTCTTTTATTAAGACACATAGCAACCTGGGAACAATAATTCCACAAGTCTGACTTTCCATAGCAGAAGAGTCAAATTATTTTTCCCCCAGAAAGGGAAAATTCAAGCCAAATTGTTGTTTTATAAAAAGATAATGAGAGAGGGGGTATATTTGGTGGAGGTGTAGTCAGGTATGGGGGAAGGGAGTGCCTCCTAGGGCTCATGCAGAGGCAACCCTTCCCCCTGAAGGACCAGTCACATGAAGGTACAGTATAGAATAGAGTTTATTCAGGGCATGGGAGGGGAGTTAAGAGGGTAGTAGAGACAGAGAAAGAAAAACACACACACACACACAGAGAGAGAGAGAGAGAGAGAGAGAGAGAAGAGGGTACAAGTAGCCCTTTTTATAGTGAGTCAGGCACACCTGGCTGTTGCCAGGTAACTGTGGGGCAGAGCCAAGACAAAATATTAACACAAATGACTATTTTTTTTTTAAGTTCAATTAAAGTCCCCCTCCCTCTTCTCTTCCCACGTCTCATCATTCTCCTCCCATGCCCCCATCCTTACTTCTCAATGAAGGGCAGCCCCCTTGGGTACTACCCAACCCCGATACATCTAGTCCCAGCAGGTCTAGGCACATCCTCTCCCAATGAGGCCCAACCAAGTAGTTCAAGTAGAGGGAAAGGGGATCCAATGGCAGGGAACAGAGATCTTCAGACAGACCCTGCTCCACTTGTTAGGGGACACACAAGAAGACCAAACTGCACATTCGCTATAAGTGCATAGAAGTCTAGGTCCAGCTCCTACATGCCCATGGTCTCAGGACAGTGGGTCTTCCTGTGGTGTCCTTGACTCCTCTGGCTTCCTCAGTTCTATTCCCCATTCTTCCACAAGACTCTCCAGGCTCTGCCTGATATTTGGTTGTGGGTCTCTGCATCTGCCTCCATTCATTGTGGGATGAAGCTTCTTAGGAGACAGTTAGGCTACCTAGTTTCCTGTCCACATGCATAGCAGAGTATCATTAGTAGTGTCAGGGGTTGGGTCTCTCTCATGGGATGGATCTCAAGTTGGGACAGTCATTGGCTGGATGTTCCCTCAGTCGCTGCTTCATCTTTATTCCTGCACATCTTGTAGGCAAGACAAATTTCGGGTTGAAGTTTTTTTGTGGGTGGATTGCCTTTCACTGGAAGTCCTGCTTGGCTACAGGAGGTAGCCATTTCAGTCTCTGTATTTCTCTCTGGTAGGAATCTAAGCTAGAGTCACCCCCATAGACTCCCCATATCCTCTCCATCCTAGGCTTCAGCTAGTCACCAGAGATGCCCCTCCTCTTTTTTTTTTTTTTTTTTTTTGTTTTTCGAGACAGGGTTTCTCTGTGTAGCCCGGCTGTCCTGGAACTCACTCTGTAGACCAGGCTGGCCTCGAACTCAGAAATCCGCCTGCCTCTGCCTCCCAAGTGCTGGATTAAAGGCGTGCGCCACCACCGCCCGGCTCGCCCCCCTCCTCTTGATTTCCATTCTCATTTCCAGGCCTATCTCACTCCCCTCCCCAGTGACTATGATTTTGATGCTGTGTTGAAATTAATTTCTACTTTATACATGATTATCTTGATCTGTTAGCTTCTTATAAGTAACATAAAGAAATACCTTCTAATGCTTTTAGCGCAAAGTTTGGTGAATGTTTAAGAAGCAAGGTGGAGTATGTCAAGCCTTTGGGGTCAGTTGAAATACTTGTTTAACGCACCAAAAAAAAAAAAAAAAAAAAAAAAAAAGTTGGTGGGAAAAGCAGAGATCTTTAGACCTCAGTTTTAGAGACTATCCATGACCATATGACCATCTACAGGTAATGTCTAGACATCAATTCAAGGGGCACAACCTTAATGTCTCCTGTTGACTGACAGTCTCATCACCCAGACAGTGGGTCCTTCATACACTATAGGAATTGAAGAGCATGAAAATCTTAGTTCTTCTGTGGAAACGGATATCAAGAGTAAGTGTGGAATTAAAAAACCACTTATAAATATTTATGAATCCAGAAAAATAAAAAAGCGACAAGTAAAAAATGAAAAAATAAAATCGGAGATAAGGGAGGCAGAGATTAAATCACCAGCAGACGAGATGTTCACTTCCAGCATCCTGAGAACCGTGCAGAAGAAACAATGAAGACAAAATTCAGAGGAGATTCTGTGGCCTTCAGTACTAAAAAGAACTGGTCCTACAAAGGTCAATCTGTTATATTCTGGCATCTTCAAGACCAGATTTCCAGAAGATGCAGGGATGCAATGTTTTACCCTGATTCTCAGCGAGGATGCAATACAATTTACCCTAAGGACATCATAGCTACAGCAATTAGTTCAATCGGCTAAGTTTCTGACTGGAGCTGAAAAGGTTTAACACTGGAATTTTTAAAATCTTGGTTATTTGAGAAAGTCAGCATAGACAATTCTGTGACCAGCTTCTCTTTTCAGGTCTCTGCACAAATGTAGCCTTCCTGGCATCTGTCCCATCTGTCACAGGACTTGTCCATCACTGCAACCCTTTACTAAGCATCCCGTTCTTCAGAGAATAACATTACCTGTGCTTGCTTTCTCCACATCAGTGCTTCTCAACCTGCAGCCCCTTTGGGTGTCAAATGACCCTTTTATGGGGGTTGCATATCAGATATCCTGTATATTGGATATTTACATTACATTCATAACACTATCAAAATTACAGTTATGAAGTAGCAATGAAAATAATATTTGTGGTTGGGGGTCACCACAACATGAGGAACTGTATTAAGGGGTCACAGCATTAGGAAGGTTGAGAACCACTGCTCTAAATAAAAGTAGGCATTGAGGCAGTCAGGCAGGCAGACACTGTTTTGGTCATAGCTTTCTTCCTGGTACTTGGTATGCTGTGCTCAATGTGTGGGATTCAGTAAATTCCCACATGTGAGATACCTTCCATGGAAATGAGTCTGGGGCTGGAGAGACAGCTAAGGGTTAAAGACTGTATGCAGATCTTGCAGAGGATCTGAATTCCATTCTTTGCTCTAATGCTGGGGTCATTCATAACCACTTTAACTCCACTTCCAGGGGATTCAACATCCCCTGCTGGCCTCCGTGGGCTTGCTTTCTGTCTCTGTTTCTCCCTCTCCCTCCACACCCACAATTTTCTAAAAAAAAAAAAAAAAAAAGTAAAGTCTTTGGGCTGAAGAGATAGTTCAGGGGTTAGGAGCACTTGTTACTTCTGCAGAGAATCTGGGTTTGTTTTCCCAGTGCCCCCATGGTAGCTTTTAACTATCCATAGCTTTAGCTCTAGAGGATGCTACTCTCTCTTCTGGCCCCCACGGACACTAGGTACACACATGGTACATATATGCAGGCAAGACACTCATACACATAAAGTAAATAAGCCTTTAAAAATAGTAAAGTCTTAGAAAATAATTTCATAATGTAAAGAAAATGAAGACTGCCCTAGAAAAGGAACATCTTATTTCATCTTAGTGTCTGCCTTGTAAGTCAGAGACAGAAACCAGATTATTTCATAATACCTCATCCCTACATACAAGATTTGACTGAGGAGAACGAACAAAAGAAAAGTAGACTGTAAGAGAGTGTAGAGAAATAATTTACATCAAACAGGACAGGAATCGGAATCACAGCACTACCATCTAATGGGCTGTAGACTAATTTCTTTCACCTATTAAACGTCTCAGGACCTTAGTACCTATAGTCAGTTTGACATTATCTGTCAATAGTGCTGTATGTGTGCTTATCTTATGAGTCTTCAGAGTGCATGCGCTCAGAATTGATGATAAAAACCTCTTCTCTTAAATATCCATGTCCGAACATTCTGCACCATGTAGAATTCACATATAATGAACTTCTGAGAATCAATTTGAAAGTCATTCTTTTTTTTTTGGTTTTTCGAGATAGGGTTTCTCTGTGTAGCCCTGGTTGTCCTGGAACTCACTCTGTAGACCAGGCTGGCCTCGAACTCAGAAATCCGCCTGCCTCTGCCTCCCAAGTGCTGGGATTAAAGGCGTGCGCCACCACCACCAGGCTTTTTTTCTTTCTTTCTTTTTTTTTTTTTTGGTTTTTTCGAGTCAGGGTTTCTCTGTGTAGCCCTGGTGTCTGAACTACTCTGTAACCAGTGGCCTCGAACTCAGAAATCCGCTGCCTCTGCCTCCAAGTGCGGGATTAAAGGCGTGCTGCCACCACCGCCCGGCGCTTTTTTTCTTTCTTTTTTTTTTTTGCAAGTCATTCTTTCAAGCACATGAAAGTTGCTAATTTACTAAGGAAAATTTTAGTATAAAAGTAGTAACTGACAGGTCACTGTTTTGCCTGAGTGTATGTCTGGGTACTGTGTGCATACCCAGTGTCCAAGGAAGCCAGAAGAAGGCCTCGGACCCTCTCGAGCCGGAGTTAAAACACTTGTGAGCTGCCATGTGGGTTCTGGGATTTGAATCCAGGTCCTCTGGAGAGAGCATCCGGTGCCTTCAACTGCTGAGTTACCTCTCTAGCACTTCCTAAAGTATTGAACCACAGTAATGAAAGCACTTTGTGACTGTCAAAGCAGTCCCATTCCCATTGATGACATAGGTTAAGTCTTGTGATTACCATACTTTAGGAAAGGTGTAGACATGTCATAAAAGCCATCGAGTCATGAGGCTAAATCTGACACCAAACATGTGTACACACACAGGACATATATCAAAAGTCTACGAGCTTACATGCTAGAACTGATAGGAACCAACACGATGCTGCCGCACCATGTGTCTAGGTCTGTAGCCATCTTTCTGGTGTTTCACTAGAATGGTTGGATCAACCACTTGTACCAAACTATTTGGTGTGTACATACTGTGGCAAGTCTCATCAGGAAGAACGTTTCCAGTCTTCATTCAATTGACAAAAGGAGTCGAGAGGTATAAGAGAACCTTCAAATGTCAGACCTTATACCTTGCAGGCCATGAGAAGCAAGGAGCCTGAGGTTGTCTGAGACTGTCCTGGAATCAGCAGCCATGCTTCTGTGTAGCATTGGGTATAAAGCACAAAACAGAGGAATGGGAGCCGGTCCCAGTCAATGTTGCCTCTAGTGATGGTGAGGAAGGTCTGTAGGCATACATTTTTTGCAACCTACTTTTTTTTTTTTTTTTTTTTTTTTTTTTTTTCGAGACAGGGTTTCTCTGTGTAGCCCGGCGTCCTGGAACTCACTCTGTAGACCAGGCTGGCCTCGAACTCAAAATCCGCCTGCCTCTGCTCCAGTGCTGGATTAAAGGCTGCGCCACCACGCCCGCTGCAACCTACTTTTAATAAGGGTTCAACTTCTCCTCTAGCCTACCACCCAGCAGTAGAGGTGTGTAAGAGAAAAATTATTAGGATATGGGAGAAGTAGACCTGTTCAGCAATAGTTCTTTGGGGACGAGCTTGATCTTCTTTGGCAGCAGTTCAGTCCTGTAGCAAACACCAAATACGATTCAGCAGCTGCTGACCGGTCCTCTAAGCAGGGAGACACCAGGTACAAACTGGCAGCTACAGCCCAGTCCTTCCAGCAAGCAGACAGCAGGCAGCTGTAGTTCCAATCCCAAAGAAACCACCAGGCTGGCCAATGGCCTCAGAAACTGCCACAGGAGCCTCATGAGCAGTTCTTTGGCAAGTTTCTTTTAATGGCAGCATTACCACAAGTTGAGCTCAATAATGCTATGTAAGGCAAACCAATACATGTATGTCTTTAGCAAAGAATAATGAGACAGAGCAAACCAAGCCAACACTCAGTGTTTGTCTCCCACTGTCTGTGGGGTCGTATTTATATGCCTTCACCAAATGTCCTTTCACGTGTTTGCTAGAGCTAAACATTCTTTCACCTGTGTCTGCTTCAGGAAACCAGTCTTTCACGTTGTTTGCTTTAACAAGACATCTTTTCACCTGTGTGCTCCAGCAAAACATCATTTGACATAATTAACTTCCCAAAGAACTAGAAGTTTCCACTTCAGAGGTCAGCATTAACTATCTCAGCGTCCATCAATCTTGTGTAATCCTAGTCTGAGACCTGCATTGGCTACTTTTTTCCTGTTGTCTTTTTTTCTCTTCTCTTCCTGGTTTCTTTTCTTTTTTCTTCCCCTTTTTGTTTTTGTTTTTTCCCAAAACAGGGTTCCTCTTTGTAGCTTTGCTGTTTTGGAACCCACTCTGTAGACCAGGCTGGCCTCAAACTCACAGAGATCCACCTGCCTCTACTTCCCAAGTGCTGGGATTAAAGACGTGTGCCACCCCACTCAGCTTCTTTTCCTTTTATCAGAAGTGTTTTTCATACAATACATTTTGATGATGTTTTCTTCCTCCCCCCAGTTCCTCCCAGAGTCTCCATACCTCTCTACCTACCCAATTTTACATACTTCTTCTTTAAAAAACGAACAAAATTGAAATAAACTAACCAAGCCCCCTTAAAACTCCACAAAACCTCCACACAACTCCCCACAAAAGTTACAAAAATTAAAATCAAAATAAATAAGCAAAAGGCTAATAAGACAAAAAAAATTATCCAAACAAAGCAAAATGAAACAAAGTCTACAAAAATACCACCGAGTTCACTTTGTGTTGACTCATGGGCGTGACGCCTTTCCTAAGACTCCATTGGCAAAAGCTGATTTTTCCTTTACTAGCAGGTATCAATTGCAGATAGCTTTGTGGAGGTCCCAGTCTCAGTACTGGGACCTCCGTCTGCCTTGTACCTGTGCAGTCTCATTGTATAAGCCCTGCTTGCCGAAGCACTCCACTGGCAGCAATTTGCGTTTAAAAAGAGTTGTTGTTTGTTTTTTTCCTAGCAGAAAGAACTATGACCACTAGAATAGGTAGTGAGTCTATGTGAGAACCACTTTGAAGTTCAAGGTCGGTTTCAAAATAACATCCTGATATTTTCTGTGCTGATGCTCACAGAAACCTCCTGGACAGAGTGACTGACTTACTCTAGTACTGCAGTCTAGCGCAGACACAAATGGTAGAGTCTGACCACAAGGTGGCGCATGTGGCTCTCTAATGGGATTCAACAGTCCCCACAGAGAGGCTGCAGCACAACTGCTACACTCAGGCTTCCCGAGTGGGTAGACTTCGGATCTGAAAAGGCCTGGAGCTCACTTTATAATATATGACCAGGAGTCTCCTCCACCTTGGGGTGTGACTCAGGTGCAAGCCACCAGCCTCGGCTTACCTTCTTAAGTGATCAGGGCTTTTCTTTGCTGTGTGCACTCTAAAAAAGTAAGAGTGATGGGGAATGACGTGGGGGAAGAAAGGTGCTTTCACGGCCTCTAACACGGGCGGGCGGTGAGCTCGGCACCTGCTTACAATTGCATGCAGCTGCCAACCCGTGACTGCAGAACTATCCCCAGAGCCCAGTCTTAGAGAAAGTACCAAGAGTTCTGTTGGGGTCTGTCAGAGGGAAAAAACAGGGAGGGATGGTCCATCTCTACCCTTCGGTGAGAGGAGAGTAATGACTTTTGTAAGGCATGCTGGGAACTGCAGAGGACCCTTGGAATGTTGGTTTCCCCCAGGACTTCTGAGTGTGTTGTGGGGAGGCAGGAGGCTAGTAAGAGGAAAGGAGAAATGGGGAGGAGAGAGCAGAGAATCTAGACTGGAAGTCCCCACCACAGTCAAAGGGAATGGTAGGGACAGTTGGCTCTGCCAACCCAACGTTTGCGACAGCTGAAAGCCAGGGACTTTCTGTTAGTATTCTGTCTAAACTCCACCCCCACAAAACGGCCTGGTAGGCCTGCCCACTAAAAAGGGGCTGTCTGGCCCCTCCTCTCTCAGCCTTCAGGTTCTCTCTGCCCCCTCCCCCTTCCCTTCCCCCACGTGGTCATGGCCGGCCTCTACCTCTCTGCGCGCGCTCTCTCTAATGTCTCTCTTTCTGCCTCTACTACCCTCCTGGCTCCCCTCCCCATGCCCTGAATAAACTCTATTGTATGCTATACCATCGTATGGCTGGTCCCTCAGGGGGAAGAGATGCCTCGGCATGGGCCCGCTGAGACATCCCCTACCACCATTGGTTTCCATCTATCACTTTCCTATTTCCATTCTTTATCTCTGCCAAAGATTCTTGTCACACAGAAGTAAAGATGACTTCTAGTTGGTACCCAGAGAGGAGTGACCAATTCAATAAAAGCTAAGAAAAGCCAGAGTAAATCACCTCCCACCCCACCACAAATGCTTGTACTTTCTTTCCCTTTTCCATGCCACAGCATGCTTGAGGACTGGGTCCTAGAGAGAAAAAGGAAGTGAGAATGGGAAAGCACAAGTTACCTCAGACATCCCAGGGTGCTACAAAGGAAATCCATAGGTCAATATCACTCCCATCTCCCAGCTTGAGGTCGGCTGCCACAAGGAAAAAGGAGACGCTGGGGGAGTAGCCACATATGAAATATGAAACTTTGTTAGTGACCCAACAACCAGTTTACTGGCGAGGTTGCAAAGTTTTCCCAGTATACCCCAATGAGCAAAAAGGGGTCATTTGAGAGGGCAAGGTTGCAGCTGGGGGTTGGGGTAAATATTCCCTTCCCCCACTGAGCATTTGCTCTTAGCTTTGTCCTTCTCAGCTGTGAAATTCTCAGAGTACAGAGCCTGTGAGCTTACTAACAGCTAAAGGTGTTGTTCTGAAGGGACTTGCTGTGAAAGTCACACGGGTTTCACAAGATAGTGTGAGAAAAGCTCATCGGAACCAATCACTGTGCAGTAGAGGAAGACAGCTGCCAGAGGCAGATGCCATTAGCCAAGACAATGCAAAGGCCTGCCAACCAAGCAAGGACTAGGGTGCAATGGTGGCCCTTGGCTCAGCTTCCTGCCACGTCCTACAGGGAAGACAGAGAATGTATTCCAAGGCTCCTATTCATTGTCTGTAACAAGAAATCCTCACAATCGTTGTCCTTAGTGAGAACACAGTCAATTGCTGTCCATAGCCATGCAGATTTCATGCATTTATTCAAATCAGCTCAACTTGGCTGTGCACAATGCCACCCTCATATGTGATCCAGAACTGCTCTTCTCAGTCACTAGTGCTCCAAGAGAGAGTTTAAATATTGTTTAGAGAGCAGATTCTGCACCTTGTCTGGGTCTTGTCGCTTGCCTTCCCCAGCACAGCGTTTCCTCCAGCAGGGGACAGGGTATAGGTGTACTTGTAAAATAGTCAACAAGACAAGAACACCTGATTCAGTTAAAAGTGCTCTTCTCTTTCTGAAACTGTGAGTTGAAATAGAAACCAATGGGACAGAAAGAAGTGACACTGTGGGGAGTGGCGAGTCCATGCTGTATTGGTGTCTTAGGAAAGGACTCAAAGAGCTGCTGTGCCTTTTGTACTCCATGTGAAAAGTGAGATAGAGTCATCTGTGAATTGAGAAGTGGGGTCTCCTCCAACATCGAATCTGCCAGGACCCTGATCGTGAACTTTCCAACCTGTGGAGACATAAGAAATGAGTTTCTCTTGTTTATAAACTATCCAGTTCGTGGTAGTTTGTCATAGCAGCCATTGGACTAAAACAAGCCTTCTACTCCTTCCTGTGTTCTTCATTCTCTTTAGATAAGCCCTGGAATAGGTCAATAAACCTGGTATGTCAGTGGAAGCGTAGCCAGGGAATAAGCTACTGTTCTGTTTCCTTGAGGTGCTCCTGAGTAAGGAGATGTGGAGAGGGGTGTTGGTGGATGTGTAGCTCATTCAGTAGAGTGTCTGCCTAGCATGCAGGAAGCCTTGGGTTCTATCCCCAGTGTGAGGATCAGTGGCATGAGTTTGTAATCCCAGCACTTGGGAGGTGGATACAAGAGGATCATGGCCATCAGCTCCTGTATGTCAAGGTCAAGGTCAGCTTAGGATACATACACACTGCCTTGTCTTAGAATTCCAAAAAGGAGCATGGTAGTTGGAGGATCAGAGTTACCTGTGAACAAACTACATATCTTTTTTTTTTAAGTAGGAACACAAAAAGTTTTATTGAGCATGAAAATAAAGGAATGTAAATGTATTAAACAATAGCATAACATCATTTTCAACAGTAATATGACATTGGCTTTATGATAATGTTGTTTAATTTGCCAAATATACGAGTTGAATTTGAGGAGCATGTCTTGTCTGGGTGATGCACAGTAACCAGAGGTTTCTTGAAATGATCAATGGGTAGGGTTAAAAATGGGCACTAGTCCTGACCAGGTGGGTGGGAAGGGGACAGAGCAGAGAGGAGAGGCCTTGTCGGACGGAACTGGCCAGGCACAAACCTTGGACCTTTCGTGGCACAGGCTCCTGGACAGCCCCTCTGAGTGAGCACCCAGACAATCTGGGCAGGTCGTCTTCAACTCCCACAGCAGCTGCCTGCTGGCACTACCCTCCCTGCTAACGTGCAATCTACTGGACAAATGGAATCTCCTTACCCCACTTCCCAAGCACCCCCCCCCCCCACCAGGGTTCCAAATTCTAAAAACAGCAAAAACATTCAAATGGTTACGTATGAAATGCTGTCCTGCATCTTTCTGACTCAAATATAGCAGCTGCCCCTCCCCCCAACCCCCCCACATCCCCTGAACAATTTCTGTGCCAAGATGAAGAGGAGGCCCCAGGCCGTAGGGCTCCTGGCCATAGGGGCTGCTGCAGCGGCGCCAGGGCACAGGGTGGGTGAGACATGGCAGAGGTCCTGGCGGCACGGCCCAGTTCCCCGGCATCTCCTCCCACAGGCCATCTTACTTATTCAGGGAGAGCGACTGCATTCGTTTTCCTGACAAAGTTGCGTCATCTTTTGCTTTCCTCTCTTCTTCTTTCTTTCTTGCTGCTTCCTCCCTCTGTTTCCGGATGATTGCCAGCCGGGCGAGATCAGCGTTGGCCTGCTCTGTCTTCCCAGCCAAATGCATCTTCATGTAGCGCTCTTTTGCTTTCTGCTTCTCTATTTCTTCTCGTTCTCTCCTTGAAAGCTCCTTTGGCCCATCCAGATCCAGTTGTGTGACCTTCTTAGTTGTCTGTGCCACCCGGTTGGGGTTCTCAATGTCAATGAGCCCTTCCACACCTTTTCGCTTTTGCTGGTAGTCATCATCTTCATCTTCGCTCTCATCTGAGTCTAGAGACTTCTTCTCCTTTTTAGGGTCACCTGAAGCCCCATCTCCACCTTCTTCTTGTTCATCTTCTTCGTTGGCCTTCTGTTTCTCCGCCTGTAGCTGGGCATCGATCTCCTCAGGGCTTGTATACTGCCTCACTCGGCCTTTGTGGCCTCCCTTTCTACCTCCTTTAGGCATCTCGGCTCCGGCGGCTGCAGCGGCGGCCCACATTGGCTTTTAAAAAAGATTGGTTTATTTACATTCCAAATGTTGTCCCCCTTCCCTCTTCCTTCAGATACTTACAGCCAACCATTGAACTAAGCCTGGGGACCTCAATGGAAGAGTTAGGGGAAGGACTGAAGGAGCTGAAGGGGATGGCAACCCCATATGAAGACCAACTATCAACTATCAAGATAACATCATACCGAACCCTGGAGCTCAGAGACTAAGCCACCAACCCAAGAACACACGTGGCCTGATCCATTGCCCTGGCCACGATAGCAGAAGCCTGCTACCTGTTTTTCCATCTAGAGCAAGCCTGACATATCTTTGCCCTGAACTCCGCTGCATTCTGAGGCTAATGATGTACCTAACAGCTATCAGACACTGAAAAACGATCTAGCTTACTAAGTGCTCCTTGAAGTTAGTTACTATTATTATTACAAATCCCTCTTTCAGTTAACCCAACTTTAAGTGTGTCTGACCTTTCTCCAGGAGGGGTTGTTCATGTAACACGTCTCAAGAAGGTGACTTGGGAAGTGGGAAGAGTGTGATATTGCATATCTAAAACCTACTTGTCTGTCTGCTACACCAGGAGAACACACCCATCTTTGTGTTCCTGTTTCTTCTTGCTTTCCTCAGTAGCCTGTATCTTTGATCTATTGGAGGTATTTTTCTTTTATGCTGAACTGTAAAAAGCCTTTCTAAAGCTAAAAGCCTACAGTGTTTAGGAGCTTACTAGTGACGGCTGAAAGGCTGGCAGTGTCCTCAAATCCTTGGATCCAAGGGCACTGTACAATTGGAGTATAGAAAGACTTCCTTGACAGCTCCTAGCAGGATGATACCCAAGAGGCTGAGAAATGAGGACCTCACCCTGAGAAAGGCTCTCATCTCAGCTTCAGAGCCTTGTTGAAAGTGGATGTTTCAATTAGGATCCTGGACTTTGGTTTTCCTGTGTGAATTATCTGGCAGCTACCTGCCCACAATCTCCTATGGGAAAAGTGACTTATACAAGAATGCTTTTAGAAGTGGGCACCCCTCCATGTGGGATCCTTACAGAAAGTTGGGTTCATTTAGGAAAGATAAGAGATGTTTTGCCACATGTATGAGTTGTCCTGAGAGTTCAGTGACTAGAGTTGCACAGGGAACCTTGGCAGGTCCCCAAACAACAGTGTATGTAGTCTGTTAGCAACTACCTAAGGCTATGTGTTCCTGTGCATATGGTGGTCATGGAGGTCAGGGCCATTAATATGTGCACAGGGAGAAGATAAATTATATTATATATATATATATATATATATGTGTGTGTGTGTGTGTGTGTGTGTGTGTGTGTGTGTATAAAATATAATATATGTATGTTTACACTTATGTGTCTGTATATATGATGCATAGTTAAATATTTTAGTGTGCGTATATACAATGCAATGTTTAGAGAATCCTTTTGGAAAAAATCATCAGACCAATGATTAAAGGGAAGATAATGGCTAGATAGATGACTCAGCACCTAATAACACAGTCTGTTCTTCCTAGGAACTCTAGTTCATTTCCCAGCACCAATATCAGGTAGTTCATAATCTCATGTAGCTCTGGTTCTAGGGTACCTCTGGCCTTCTTGGGTGACTGTATACTAATATACAAATTCATAACACAGATTCACACATATAAAGAAGACTAAAAAACTTTTAAAGGAAGGGTAATGACATAATCAGTGGCATTATAGATGTTCTATATTTATATATCTCCACAAAAATTGGGATGCAAAAGATATGAAAGATTAAAAATACGTGTCAATTAGAAAGTAGATACCAAATGGACATTAGTTGATCTGCTTAGTGGTGACTCATTGGTTCCTAGGTTTGATTTTAGATGTGTTACTAGTTAAATCTGTGGCTGAAGAAGAGAAGGAACAAGATACTTCCAGGCATTGTTATTCTGGTCTCCTTCAGAAAGCCAGCCTTATTCTAACATCTGGCTGAGGAAAAGCTTAAGAATATGAAGTGCTTGTATATTTTATTTTATGGAGAAGAAGTTAGAGGGCTATTAGACATCATTTTCTGTGTGCTAATCTTCCCAGGAGGCCGGCTGGCATCCTCTGACAGGCACGAGTTCGACAGCCTGCCAACAAATCAATGGCAGATACCTCTGGGTACAAGGGAGTCTTGATCTAGAAGGTTTTCTCAGAAAAGAACAGGAACAAAATCCAGATGACTATCTACATAAATGCATTTATAGACTTTTCTCCAGGTCACACTGGTTAGGTGTTGAGAGGGATGATGGTAATTGGGTGAATGGGTGGGTAGTTACGTGAGTAGATGGGTGGGTGGGTGGAAGCATTTTCCACTGGGCTCATTTTGGAGAGAGATAAACTTAGACCTATTAAGAAGTATCTGGACTTTTGAATTTATTTATTTTGATACAGATCTCACTGTTGTAGTCCTGACTGCCCTAGAACTCACTATGTAGACAAGGCTAGCCTCAAACACACAGAACTTGCCTGCCTCTGCCTCTCTATTACTGGGATTAAAATGTACCTACCATGCTCAGCTTTATTTATTTATTTATTTATTTATTTATTTATTTATTTATATTTGTGTGTGTGTGTGTGTGCCTCCTGCTTGTGGAAGCCAGAATAAGGCATTAGCTTCCAGGAAGTGTGGTTACAGATGGTTATGAGCTTCCATGTAGGTGCTAGAGACCGGCACCAAGGGCAGCAAGTGCTGGTAACAGCCGAATCATCATCTTTCTCGCCCACAAATATGAACTTTGACAGAATGGCTAGGAAAGGATTCTCCCTTGATGACAGGTGCCTTTAAAAAGCCTTTCATATACCTGGTAGTGGTGGCTCATGCCTTTAATCTCAGCACTTCCTGGCCAGGGGTACACAGAGAAACTCTGCTTTGGAAAACCGACCAACAACCAACAAACCTACCAACCAACAAATAAATACCTTTCATATGATATATTAACACCAATTTCAAAGACCTGGGCATCGCATTTTATCCGGAGAAAGATATGGAAAAGTTTTGGGGAAGGGTGGTATGGCAATTATTTTTTGTTGACTTGACACAAACCAGAGTCAGTAGGTAGAGGGAACCTCAATCAAGGACTTACCTCCATCACATTGGTCTGTGGGACAATTTCTGAATCATTCACTGATAAAGCAAGGCCTGACCTCCTGTGGGTTGTGCCATCCCTAGGTATTTGGGTCGTGAATTAGTAAGTAGTGCTCCTCTGGTCTTGCCTTCAGGTTTTTGCTCTGACTTCCCTTGATGACAGGCTCTCATCTGTAAAACATAGTCAACCCTTCCCTTCCCATGTTGCTTTTCCCACCTTGTTTATCACAGGACAGAAACCAATGAGAGGTGGGGGTTGGGGAAACAGCTCAATTAGTCGAGTGCTGTCTCAAAAAATGAGGGCCTGATTTTGATCCTCAAAACCTACACCAAAAAATAATTTCGGATGGTGGCATGTTCACATAAGCTCAGCAGTGGGGAAGCAGAGACTGGCAGGTACTTGAGGCTTAGTGGCCAGCTAACCTAGCCCAGGAGGTGAGCTCCAGGCCAGTGACTGATACTATTTCAAACAAACACAGCCAGACAACCCAACCCAAACAAAGACAAGCAAAGAAAACAAAATAAGGAAGATCGAACCTGAGGAATGACAGATAAGGAGGTTAGACTTGAAACCCTCACATTGTGTTCCAGCATGCTAAGACAGGGAGAAATAAAGCTTGCTAAAGAGTCTGCCAGACTCGGGGGTGTGGGGAGCTGTATGAAGAAAGAAACGGTTCTCTCTGCTGTCCAATTTGATCAATTTCCTGGCTGCAAGTAACTGAAAAATAAGTGGCTAATTTAATCAGAGGGTCACTTCTTGGGAGCTGACAGAGTTCACAGGAATCAAAGGCAGTTTGGATGGTCAGAAAGTAAAGATCCCAACAGGTCCCCAGATATCCACCACTGTCATTCTGAACATCACTGAACTCCACATGTCCACGTTTGTATCTCATTCATAACACAAAGCCCTGGGAGAAAACGGCTGATTGTCTAAATCTGTGCATCTATCCTTAGGGGCTAAACTGCTCCATTTTTATTCTCCAGCCTCAGCTTTTTGTTTGTTTGTTTTTTTTTCTTTTTGTTCTGACCAACCTTACAGACTCAATGACTATGGACGTAATTACTACACACTCTCTCTTTTCCTGTATATACTTTAGTACATGTGCACATGCCATGCTCTGCAGATGCATGACAAAGGCTAACTTATAGGAGGTGGTTCCGTCATTCCACAAGGTCGATCCCTGGGATGGAATTCAAGTCGCACACTTGGGATAAGTGTCATTACCTAGCGACTCATCTCACTGTCCCAGTTACCACTGTTATTGAAAGCTTGGACAAATATTTAGAAAAAGAGCTGGCAACAAACTAACACCTGTCTAGTTCTAGTAGGCATTTAGAAACTCTTTTTTTTTTTTGCTGGACAGTTCTGATTCTCTTTGGAGCCAACCAGTAGCAAAAAGCAGGATAAAAGGCTGGTATTGAAAGGACCCCACAAGGGGGAGGGAGGCCCTCACTCTGGTCCGGGAATAAGCACTCATCCAAGGACACACAAGACTGTCTTGATGCAATCAGCAAAAGGCAGTTTAATAGCGAGGGCCCTCGGGTCGAACGTGTCCATGCAGGAGACAGAGGAATCTACCCAGGCCCCAGAAAGCTTGGGACTTTTATAGGTAGAGGGTGGGAAGAGCAGGAAGATTTGGCGCGGTTACACATGATTGGATATTTTAAACAGCAATTTGCGTAGACTAGTTATTTTTGACCATGAAACCTCGGCCCAAAAACACTAGATGGTCCATTACTCATTTGAGCTTGTTTAGACTTGTATGTCCTTGCGTCCTTGTTTCCTTTTTCGTTTTAGGTCACTCTGCCCCTGAAGGGGCTCGAAATTATTATAATTATGACTAATTTTAAAAGTTGTTGGTGTCTTTGCTGACCATGAATTTTTTTGTTCTATGTCTCACAATATTTTTAATTTTTATTCCCACAGTATCTCTGCTCTCATTTTCAATTTAGGTCAACTACCTGCTTTATTCTGCAGGTAAATATCTTAACCATTCAGGGAGTGTCTACCTAGATACTAGGGATTCCTAACCCATCTCATTTTGCTTCAAGGCAAAAGGCAGAAAGATAGAATAATAGATGTCATACCAGTTGGCTTTTCCACAGTTTTCTTACGGACTTTCTCCAAAGTCACATGAGTCTAATCATTGTCTTAAACCTGCAATTACCTTGAATTCCAGGAACAGCAGGGTTTCACGGACAGATCACCCATGATGGAATCAGCCCCAAGAAGGAGCAATCATGGTCTGGGAACTGGACTGTCTCTTTAAACAATCAAGGCTTCTTGGATCACTTTTCAGAGCTGGGACTGATGTAATCACTGACCAAGACTGCTCAGTGATACAACTTTTCACTCTCTGAACAGAGTCTTCTTAAACCTAAAGCTAGGACTTGGGGCCATACATCCCCTTTATGGCTTCTTTTTCACAGTATGCTAACATTCGCTAAATGTTCTTTCTCTATCTATCCACAATAATTGCTGGTATATTGATCTGAGTTTATTCTAGTATTTTTTTTTAATTTAATTAATTTGTTTATTCCCACTAAACATTTTAAGTTAATATTCTGATAGGATAATTTTGTTCTATTTTCACAATGAGGTGTTTATATTTATACAATCTTTCTAGTCTATAGAACTTCTAAGTCAAAATGAAATCTAAAACACTAAAGGTGAACACATCTAATAAGATGAAAAGGTCTTTGGGTACAACACGCCCTTCCAACAGTCTCTGCTGTGTGGGTTGAGGCTGAGGAGGGGGCTCCCTCATGTTGCTGTGAAGGAGCAGAATGGGAGGCAACAGGCTTGTCTAAATGGTTGTGGACTCTCTGTGTGTTCTTGACCCTTTTTTTTTTTTTTTTTTTTTTTTTGGTTTTTCGAGACAGGGTTTCTCTGTGTAGCCCTGGCTGTACTGGAACTCACTCTGTAGACCATGCTGGCCCGAACTCAGAAATCCGCCTGTCTCTGCCTCACAAGTGCTGGGATTAAAGGCGTGAGCCACCACTGCCAGGCCTTGACCAATTTTTGAGATGGAGCTGAGTCTGTGAGCTACTTTCTCAGCCTGTTTTACTAAGCACATCTGAATTTATCACTGATTTATACTAGGTCGGGTCTATTTCCTTAAGTTATCATTTGATAAAAAATTTCCACTGATTGTGAGCTTCTCAAGGTAGGGATCATGAGTGGTTCGTGTGGGTGCAATTCTCTCTCTCTCCTCTCTCTCTCTTCCTTCCTCTTTTCTTCCTTTCCTCCTCCCTTCTCTCCTCTCCCTCTCCTCTCCCTCTCCCTCTCCCTCTCCCTCTCCTCTCCTTCTCTCCTCTCCCTCTCCCTCTCCTTCCCCCCTCTCCCTCTCCTCTCCTCTCTCTCCTCTCCTCTCCTCTCTCCTCTCCTCTCTCCTCTCCCTCTCTCTTTCTTTCCTTTCTCCTTCTTCTTCTTCTTCTCTCTTTCTCTCTTTCTTTCTCTCTTTTTCTTTCTTTCTTTCTTTCTTTCTTTCTTTCTTTCTTTCTTTCTTTCTTCTTTCTTTCATGAGACAGGGTTTCAGGCAGACCTGGAACTTCTGGTTTTCCTGCCTTCACTTCCCAAATTCTGGGATCACATATGAATACTATCATTCCTAGTGCTGAGGATGGAATCTGGGGCACTGGGTCTGGTAAGCAAGCACTCTACTAACTATGCTACAACTTCAGCCTGAGATAATATTTTTAAACATTAGAGGCTTTTTTTTTTTTTTTTTTGTATGCAATTATCCGTTTATTTAGTTAGAGGTCTACTGTAGGACTGGGGTTGTTTTCAGAGGAAAGTAAAGAGGAAAAAAAGTCCAAGTTTCAGTTTGACTTGTAAAATACATTCTTAATATAACCTAAGCCCACAAAAATGACCCTAATAGAAAGAGATTAACAAGAGTCAAGGTCCAGAGGCAAATGATAGATGGGTCAGAGAACAGCTTTCTCTGTGTGGCTTTCCCACACAGTTCATAAAGCTTCATGTAGAGAAAAGCAGGATTCAGTCTGGATAGAACTGGTCAGAAGAGGAGGAAGATGGAAATCTCCACCCAGGGAGGCTTGGAAGGCTGCTGAGCAGAGTACAGATTCCATCTCTATATGGGGAGATGTTGCTCCTAGCATATCTTCTGAGCTGAAGAGAGGCTGAGTAAATTTTCTGGAATGGGAGATAAAGAGTATTGGCTAGATAGCAACAGACTTGGAGGTCCCTGGGGATGGACTCCTCCCTCATTATCAGCAAAGTTAAAACAAGGAACTATGGGGCTGGAGAGATGGCTTAATGGTAAAGAACACTATTTCAAAGGACCTGGGTTCAATTTCCAGCACCTACATGCTGGCTGACAACTGTCTGTAACTCCAGTTAGACAGAATCTGACTGACACCCTGTTCTGGTTTCTGGAAGTACCAGGCACGCAAGGTATGCACAGGCATAAATGCAGGCAAACACCCATACACATAAAATGAAAATTATTAAAAAAAAATACACAACAGCCAGAAATTGAAAACGTCGAGACTCCAACTAACGCTTAAAAGAACTGGGACCTGAGTCATATTATGGCAGGAGAGTAGAGACTGAAGACAACACACCAAGATTAGCATACAAAGTGGGGTATGGTGATGTACACCTTTAATTGTAGTACTTAGGAGACAGAGGCAGGCAGATCTCCGAGTTGAGGTCAGCCTGCTCTACAGAGTGAGGCCACACAGAGAAACCCTATCTCAAAAAAGCAAACAAATAAATTAACATACAAAAGACACCAGTTAGCACAGATATTCTTCACCTGGACTTTATAAACAAACAGGATGTGCTTGTAGGAAGTCCTGGACCACAAATATGGAAGGGGTAGGTGCCATGTATTCTATTCTAGCATAAGCAATTGCTTTGTGTTGGGAGGGAGCGTTGCCTTTCTCTCACTCATTAATCTTCTACCATCTTATTTCTTCCCCTTTATTTTTAATCCCCCCTCACCTTTTAAAATTAACTGCCTCCCTTCCAGTCACTATGTATATCTGTACAATTTACTAAGAGACACATGAACCTGGAAAACCCCTGCAGGTGCTCTGGGCCTCAAATCTACACCAGTAACAATATCTCTGTCTCTGATATTCTGAATTGTCTGGAAGGTTAGGAGATTGAGGTCCAGCAGGAGGCTGGTAAAAAACTAGGATCTACCATTGTCCCCTTAACAGTGACAATCAATTCAATCGGTTCCCTCAATCACAGGACAGGAAAACATGCCCAGTATAAGCTTCTGCTAGAACTAATATGGAGCTGATCTCAATTGTAGATCCATGGAACTGTCACTTGGCCTGTTGTTCACTCTTACCCTTGAGTCTGGGCACTCCCCTTCTCTTCATCCTAACGATGAATATTATCTCCCTCATGGTATGCTTTGTACCCCATTTAGTAGCAGGGAGGAGCTGAGAGTTTCTGTATCTTGCAATGGCATTTCCTAGCCATATATGAGTTGGTAGACCAAGGGCAGAGAAGTCAGACTTGTGAATGAACAGAAAGTTTCTTCTGAGGGTCCAGAGGATTTGTGGATATCCATGTTCACCAATGGTGTAGGACGAGGGTCATGCATGGAGAATGCCCCCTGTCCCCCAGCACATGCCGCAGTGGACACAGAGAGACCCACTATGTCAGAGTAACAGACAGTTCTTGGCCGTACATAGTTTAAAGCAGAGGCAACAGAAGGTGGGGGAGAGATGAAGGCTGTAAATTCACAGAATAAACTCTATAATATAGTCACTAGTTTTGCCTGGAGTTACCAGAGTTGTTCTCTAATGCTATAAGACGATTGAGAGGAAAACAACAATCATAAATGTGTACCCTGAAATCCACATTCAAGAGTCTCAGGTTTCTGTACTGAGCATTGTTGCTGTGCTTACATCAGAAAACATTTGTTGATTGGGGGAAAACTTTAGTGAAAATGTAGCTCCTCTGTCTGGGTGGGGAGCATGTTGGCAATCCTCATAGCCAGTAATCTAGCCTAGGTTCTCCTGTTGGTTATCATATGACAGCACTTGCTCCAGAACAGTTTGTACATAATAAAAATGGAATCGAACAAAGCTGCTCAGATCTTAGGACTTCATTACAGAAGCGGAAGGGTATGCCTTGAAGTTTATTTAGGTTTTATATTGATGATTTTCATTTTCCAAGTAGGAATTTGTTTTGTTTATGAGAAATTACTCTTTATATACTGAAGAGGAGTTTGATTATGAAGGGTCAGGAAGGAAAGTGCAAGATAATACTTGTTTATTACTCTCTGTTGGGCTCAGCTGGACCAATGAAGCCTAAAGGAAAACTTATAAAGTAGAATTAGTGTTCTTCCATTTTGTCAGGGCTAAATTGTAGCTCCAATTGGTTCACTTACTACTCAATAGACTTTCTGATATTGGTTGAATGAGTTGATGAATGGAAGCTGACTCATACGCTCACAGCTCCACAGGCAGTATGTGGTAGACCTGGAACATGATCCTGAGGCCTAAGGATTTCTGCTGTTCTATGAAGAACATGCTACAATTGTAAATTAATTCCTTTGTGGCTGTGTCTGTTTGTTTCTTTGGATATAACAAAATATATCACTCTGTTCAGTTTACAATAATATGGATTTAGTTTTGTGGTTCTGGGAGTTGGAAAGATCAAGATCCCAGTAGATCCTGTTTCGGCTTCTAAGATGGTGTCTCCTATACAATATCCTCATGGTGGAAGTGTAGATAAGAAAGAGCCCACTCTTTTATGTTCTTTTATAAGCAGTCTGATTCTATTCAAGAATGTAAAGATGCAAATTGTTACTTAGTATATCCTTAATATTCTCTTAATACTATCAAAATAGCATTAAGAATTCTCTGTTCATAAGTTCTATGAATAGAAAGAATTATTTCCAAATAGTAGATGAGAAAATTGAGATGTATAGCATGTATGTAGTATGGCATTTTAGTTTTGTATCAGTTCTGGTAGTCATCCCTAACATTGTTAAGAAAGTTAGCTTTTAATATGTATTTCTCAATAAGTTATTCATTAGGATGTACTCTTGAGAGCAGAGTCCATGGTTTCTTCATGTTTTCCCAAAATTTTAGCACAATGTACGGTCCAGATGGGTTCTCAAAAGACTGGTTTACACTTGGATGCTGAGTTCAAGATATGGAAGTAGTAACCACACAGCCCCCCCATGAGCTATCTGAAGGAGGAGACCTGGTGAGACCACAGACTCAGGTAGGAGCTTAATTTATTCTTATAGAAGTATTCACCATAAAGATGAGACCTCACTGAGTTTGAATCCTCCAAGGATTCTTCCTTTGACTTTAGAAGTCCTATGTGTGTGTGTGGGACACCATCTTCTTCCTACTTTTCATCTGCGTTCATGCTGTGAGTTCATCTCTACACATCCACCTCCATAGTCAAAATCAACTACCAAGCTTTATTGAAAATAAGGACTTGCGGGACTGTAGCTCACTCTTGGGGGTGGGTCCTGTTGGGCTGAGTTGTGGTTCCCGAGTGTCTGCTGCCCCAGTCTGCTGGAACCCCTGCTCCAGGGAGCAGAAGAATGGGAATTTGACAGAGTTCACTCCACGCATGCTGGGCAAATGCTGCTTGGGGCTCTGCCCAGGAGTGGAGAGATCTCAGCTTGAAGTCCTGTGGGGGCAGAGCTCCTGAGTGGGAGTCTCTGGGCCAAAGCGACTGACCGGGAGATGGGTGGTCTCTATCAGAAGAACTGAGATGGAGGGCATACGGCTCGCAGATGAGAGGGATAAGGGAGAGAAGCTCCAGTGGGTGCCTCGTGGGGTGAGAGGCCAACCCAAATGTGGGTTGGTTACCACATTTACTTGGCTGGGTGGGCTAGCTTGCTTGAGTTGGTGGCCTTCATGGCGGGAACATAGAGAAGTCTTCTAGCAGGAGATTAAGCAATGGTTTGGTAGTCAAAGGCCTTCTCCACAGTTCCCCAAAGACATGAGGAAGTCCATGGTTTTAAAAGGTTTATTGTCATGGCGGAAAGTAGATGTGGTTGTACCTCCCCCCTCCAGCCCCAGGGTGGCCCTTTGGTTAAATACCGTTTGTAAGGAAGAGGGTCTGGGAAGGAATGCTTAATTGGCTACACCCTCTGGCCTTTAGGTATCTCATTAATATGGAGATCTCTTTAGGTTCTGAGGCTTGTAGTTACATGCTCTACCTGTGCTAGGTGACACAAACCTTTATTTGGGAGGGGCTGTAAGGGCAGTGCCCTATGTAACTGAAATTTGTGGATCAATAGAGGTCTTCGGCCACATGTCAGGAGCCCAGAGTCTGGGAGTGTGGTGAAATGTATGCTGTCCCTTGCAGAAATACCTGCTGGATCCCTAGCCATCTCTAGCCAGTGCTTCACCAGAAACCAAGCTATCCTTTCACAGTCCCACAAGAACTCAGCAGAGCATAGTGTTTTGATGAAAGAAAAATTTTGGGCTTTTGTCATTGTGGGAAATTCACCAGAGCTTTCTCCTCAGTATGGACACAAGAATGTGGCAATGTATGTGTATGTGCATGTGTATGTGTAGCTACCTAAGAGCACTCAACTTATGACTTCTTTTTTATTCTATGATGATGTAAGCGTTTTATATGAACCTGTTTTTTTCTATGTCTACTGTGTAGTCAATCAGTTACATGAGCTATTCAACATTATAGCTTAGGTTATGTGTTTGGTGGTCTTTGCCTAACTATAGGCAAGTGTAAAATGTTCTGACTATGCTTAAGTACACCAAGGTGAAATGTTGACATTTAGTGGGCTATTTCTGGGCATGGTGATGCATGCTTTTAATTCCAGCATTCAGGAGGCAGAGGCAGGGAGACTTCTGTGAATTTGAAGCCAGCTGGGCTACAGAGAGAGTGAGTTTCAGGACAGCCAGGGCTACGCAGAGAAATGGTGTCTCAAAGAACCAACTAACCAATCAGAAATGATTATTTATTATTATCATGATGTGCTCAGGTGGATGTATTCCAAGGTCAGATAACAACTTTCAGGAGCTGGTTTGCCTCTTCCACCATCACAGGGGTTCTGGGGTCAGACTCAGGTCATTAGTAGTGTGCAGTGAGTGCTTTTCCTTATGGGGTCATCTCACTGGCCTGTAAATGCAGTTTTGACTTATGATATTTTCAATGTGTGATGTCTTTATCAGAATTACAACCCATCATCAGTTGAAGAGCACATGCCAGGGGTATCAAGGAGGCTATATATGGCCTAAGTCCCATGTGGCTGATTTGCTGCCCTAGAAATTTCTCTGCCATTTCAGGACAGCAGGAGAAAGTAGAATTTCCTAGATTTCTTTGGAAAATTATGAACTTAACTTATTCATTGATTTGGAGCTACCAAAGGCAGTTTAGAAACACCTTCATTGCTTACCACCACCACCACAGCACTAGACATTTTAGAGCTAGAAAACTACCTCAACAGATAAGAGTGTACTTTGGTCTTGACAAGGAGGACTCTAATTCAGTTTCCATGTTCCCAACACTCATGTTGGGGAGCTCACACTAGTCTGTAACTTTAGCTTCTGGACATCCAAATCCCTCTTTTGACCTCTGTAGGCATCCGTACTCACATGCTTATGCTTACATATGGATGCACACACAGACACATAATAAAAAAGAAAACCAATCTCAAAAGTATCTTTCCTTAGATAAAATTCTTTAACATTATAACCTAAAATAGTGGCTATTTGTAATGCTAATGTTAAATATTGCCTGTATCAGATGAGATTGGGATTAATGATTTATGGACATGAACATGGGTACATATAAGCAGAGACAGACAGAGAGAGAGAGAGACAGAGAGAGAGAGACAGAGAGAGACACACAGAGAGAGACACAGAGAGACACAGACACACACACAGACACACACACACACACACACACACACACACACACAGAGAGAGAGAGAGAGAGAGAGAGAGAGAGAGAGAGAGAGAGAGAGAGACTGACTCATTGAGTCCCAACTACATAGGAGTTTGCTCCCTATTTAAAGAAGCATGCAGCATTGATGTAATAATTGATGTAATAGCCTGTGATGGGGAGTCCCCAGGTTCCTATAGTTAATATTCTGTTATCCTCATGTGCTATTTTGTTCTCATGGACCCTAACAGCTGCTAGAATGCTAACCGGCTCATCATGTTCTATGCAGGTAGTTGAAGGAAAGATTATACCTTCTCTCTTAAAAGAGACTCCCTGGGAGGCATCAGAAAGTTCGAAAGATTACACCTGACTGTAAAAGCAGATGTGACCACACTGGTTGCAGGTGTTTATGGGTAGCCACATGTTCAACTAAACACATTAAATGTTTTTAAATCTCTACTGCAACCAGTGTGGCCACATCTGCTTTTACAAGTGGGAATAGAAATAGAGTGTCATATGCAGTCCCTATCACATTACAGAGCCCTTATCTCTCAACACTGGAGCCCTGAAGGTCTCCTGGGATCTCTGGCTCAGAAAGGTGGCATGTGGTATCAGCTTATTGAATCCTTAGCTCTTTGTGGGAAGGAATCTGCTGTCAGGTTCATCCTTTTGAGTCTTGAGCTCTCATTTCCAGCTTAGTATCTGGTTTGTCAGTAAGTCCAAACCCCACATTTTGTAAGTCAAGGGAAGCAAAGAGAGATGAGGTGACTTATGGTGAAAATTAATACTAGAATGGAAAGATGTCAGTTCATCACTACCCAGCCCCTGACCATTTATCTTCCAAAGCTGCCTTGACTTCCAGAGACTTACCCAGCATCTTCTTCAGGTTGTGGGGACTGTAGGGTGGAAAGCAGCCATTATTTCATACAGACATGTTTCAGGTCCTGGGAATGTAATAATGTAGTCAGTCTGAGTAGTCACCATTTCAGTCATGAACAACAGTGTTTTCTCGTTGTGCCAAGAAAAAGAGAAATCCATTTCTTACAGGGCACTGAAAGTAGAACGTTATTTAGTTGTTTTGGTTGTTTTAGATGGCGTCTTATCTATTCCAGGCTGGCCTCAAGCTCACCACGTAGCTAAGGATAACCTTGAACTCCTGATCTTTCCGCCTCCACTTTCTGAGTGTTGATATTAATAGGTATACAACAACACTGGAAGTTGGTTTTGTTTCCCGTTACTTAAGAAAGTTCCTGGTAGAGTCCCAGCCAGAATCCAGCACACTTTCACCCTCTGGTTAACACCCACGTTCTGATTTGGTTTGCATGAGCTTCAACTAGAGCTTAAATCTTCATTAGTATCCACCCTTTAACTTTACAATACATTTGAGGTATATAACTGCATTAGAGATCTCAAGAGGAACAGGCTGTTACACCACACCAGGCTGTGTAGTCAATAGTAGCCATCTACCTGCCAAAGAGGAGAGAACATGGTAGATGCTCCACTCCACGAAGCTGGTCACCTCCAAAGTCCCAATCTAGTGCTGAAGACAGATGTTCTGTGAGCACCATTGTTTCCTCGTTCACCATTGGAAGGCTAGAGAAGCTACAGTCTGGGAGTTGGATGTCTGAGGGGGGATGGCAGCAGTAGTTATTCACATACCTTTAGGAAGTAAATGGAAGTTTTCCTGTGCATGTCATCTTCTTCCTCCAACTTCCTTCCATCATCCAACCCATTGGAGGGTGATGTCTACATTCCTTTTGTGCCATTCCCTGTCTCACATCATAATCCATTCTGGAAACATCCGACAGGTAAGTGCAGGTCCACTGCAGCAGTTCTAAACATCCCCATTCCATCAAGTTGAGAACCAAGACCAACTACTACAGCATGTGCTCTGATTGATTCCCACTCAGTCTACCAGTTAAGGCTCCTCTGCCTTAATAGTATGAGACGGAGGAGCACAGAACATTGGACTTCAGACATACGATACTGATGGCAGCTGGTTAGTCATTTGTATGAAGAGGCTACATATTGCACGGGTCTGCACAGGGTGGCACTCAGGAGAAGCCTGGGTCCACAGGGACTTGGGGAGCAGGCTTTATAGTGATAAGAAGTAGGCTACTTTCTATTATCTTTGGGGGAAGATGTAATGTACTGGTTGAGTATTTCTGTTGTCTGTCAGGGAGGGGAAACCTATTAGGCTTAGGACAAAGTGAAACACAATTGACCCAGTTGACAGGAATACTAGCCAGGGGACTGTCTTTCCCATTAGCTGGGAGGCATTTATAAGGTGAAGGACCTACAGTTAAGTCTCTGGGTCCCCATGGGGATCAGAGATGTCAATGCAGTGTATAGATTTCAGATGTTATAGTATAAGGCCATCATCTTCTTTTTACATCAGCAGAAATGAGACAAAGCAAGTACTAAGGCTACATTGGTGTGATGTGGAGTTTGACATCAAAAGACATTTCATGGGTCTAAATTTCTCTGCAACACATCATTATCTTATTTGAGTCCTATTTGTTTAAAATTCAATTTAATGTAATTTGTTTTCTTTATTCACTTTACAATCCCACTCACTGCCCCTCCTGGTCACCCCCCCCACTCTCCTCTGAGGGGAAGGGGCCCTCCTGGGCATCCTTCGCTTGGCACATCATCTTTCCAGGGCTAGGCATATCCTCTCCCACTGATGCCAGACAAGGCAGCCCAGCTAGAAAAATATACCTTATGGATGGGCAACAGCCTTTAAGAGAGTCCCACTCCAGTTGTTGGGATCCATATGAAGACCAAGCTGCACATCTGCTACATATGTGCAGGGGGCCTAGGTCCAGCCTGTGTATGCTCTTTGGTTTGTGATTCAGTCTCTGAGAGCCCTAAGGGTCCAGGTTAGTTTACTCTGTTGGTCTTCTGTGGGGTTCCTATCCCCTTTGGGACCTTGCAATCCTTCCTCTTATTCTTCTATAAGAATCCCCAAACTCCACCCACTGTTAGGCTGTGGGTGTCTGCATCTGTCTGAGTCAGCTGCTAGGTGGAGCCTTTCAGAGGACAGCTGTACTAGACTCCAGTCTGCAAGCATAACAGAGTATCATTAACAGTATCTGGGATTGGTGCTTGCCTATGGGATGGGTTAAAGTCTCATTTTTATTCCATGGAAGAATGTCTTTAGATAAGGTGACTGGGGGCAGGAAGAGGGGAGAGAGAGAGAGAGAGAGAGAGAGAGAGAGAGAGAGAGAGAGAGGAGAGAGAGAGGGGGGGACAGAGACAGAGAGGCAGAGATCGAGACAGAGAGACACAGAAAGAGAGATCCTCAAAGTCTTAGAACTAGACAGAAACAGAACTAAATTGTCTTAGTAAGGATTTTATTGCTGTGAAGAGGCACCGTGACCACGATGACTCTTATATGTTGTTTTTTTTAATTAATTATTTTATTTATTTACATCCCAAATATTTCCCCCCCAGGGCCTCCTCCCAGAGTCCTTCACCCCATCCCCCCTCCACATTGCCTCTGAGATGGTGCTTCCTTCCTCCCTCCCCCGCCTTAGCATTCACTTTCACTTGAGCATCAAGTCTCTATAGGATTAGGCTCATCCTCTCACTCTGAGGCTAGACTAGGCAGTCCTCTGTTATATGTGCTGGAACGCTCTTACCAGTATGTTATTTGGTTGGTGGCTTAGTCTTTGGGAGCTTTGAGGGTTTAGGTTAGTTGACACTGTTCATCTTTCTATGGGTTTATGACATCTCTTATAAAGGAAAACATTTAGTTGGGGCTGGCTTACAGTTTGAGAGATTTAGTCCATTATCATTGTGGTGGGAAACACGGCAACTTGGAAGCAGACACGGTGCTGGAGAAGAAGCTGAGAGTACTATGTGTTGATCAACAGGAAGCAGATCCACAGAAGACTGCCACACTCAGCCTACCTTGAGCGTCTGAGACCTCAAAGCCAACCCATATTGGCAGATTTCATCCAAAATAGTCACACCAACTTCAACAAGACCACACCTCCCAAAGTGCCAATCCCCATAGGCTAAATATTCACACACATGAGTCTAGGAGTTTTCAAACCACCAGTAAATTGAACCTCAAGATGCATACCTCAGAGCCCTTCACATGTCAGGGTACCTGTCTCTTGGGTTGACCACCATCAGAAGAGTACCATCATTCTATTGGCTCCTATAGCTGGGTAGGATGGAGAGGATACAATGTAATAATATAGACAGAAATACCAGTGGGGCTTTAGATTTCTAGGTTTCTTTCTAAAATATAAGACAGGTGACTGGACTGAACTCTTCAGGGAAGTTTTCACTTTGACCTGTTGTATGTCAAACTAAAGCCAAGAGGGTCATACTAATAATGTGTCTATCTTGAAAATGAAGATATCAAGCCAAGACCTTCGCTGTTAGCTGGTGTAGATGTTGGCCTCACTGGTTATACATGGTAGAAAATTTTGGAGGACCTTTGGGAGGACAAAGGACATGGCTATTGATAAATCAATGTAGAAATGGTTTAGTGTCCACATCAACCACACTTTTACCCTACGACCACTGATCTTGAGGGATATATATTTCCCTCTAATTCTCTACAGGTCTATAAGGTAATGGATCCAAGGCCATTCCAGGATTTCCTGTGGTGGGGAACTTAAGGGCTTTTCTATATCCATCACTAGGAAATAGATGTGGAAGATGCTCATAGTAATAAAGAAATTGAGCAATCATACACAGAGCTCTAGGGATGGAATTAAAGCACCTGACCATGTTGAATGGAACCTAAAAGAAGAACCAAATGAAGGACAGATTGCCACTTAGGTTGATTAAAAGTGTATTCATTTTCATGGGGTGGGGAGATGGCTCAATATGTAAAGTGCTTGTCATGTAAACGTGGAGACCTTGAGTTTAAGTGCCAGCACTCATACATAACAATCCAGAGACAGGCGAATCCCTGCAGCTCGTAGGCCAGTGAGTCTATCTGAATCAGTGAGCTTTAGGTTCAGTGACAGAATCTGTTTCAAAAAATGAGATATAGCAATATAGGAAGACACCTGATGTTGACCTCTGACCTTCACATAAATGTGTGCACACATGCACACGCACACACATGAACATGTATATATAGAGGATCCCATGGGATTCAGCCTTGAGCAGCATAAAACTTCAAATAGAAATAGTTTAAATAAAATATAAGTTTATTTCCCTTGTATAAGTGAAGGAAGTTCAAGGCTCAGATAACCCAGTTCCTGCCTGTGACCTTGCTCTGCCTTCCTTATTACATGGCTTTTTGGTACATGTCTGGATATCAAGTCCTTGTCCAGCTGTCTTTTCTGCATTTCAAAAGCCTAAAGGCAAAAAAGGGAGGAGGTGCTCTGCTCACTTCCTTTGAGGATACATTCAAGAAACTGAATGCACCACTTCCGCTGATGTCCCACTGTGAAGCCTTCAGTTATATGCTTTCCTGCAGTTCATGGAATGCCAGGATATGAAAATTTTATCTTCCACAGAAATACGCCAAGAGGATAGGCAACTGTCCTGGTTTGCCCTGCACTGATGGTGTTCCTGGGATGCTGGACTTTATAAACTGGACTCTTTCCAGACAAAAGGGAAGAATCAGTCACTTAGGCAATGACTGTAGATGCTACTACCGAGAAAGCAGAAAACCACATCAAAAGTATTCAGCAGCTTCTGTCCTAGACATACCCTTCACTCTGCTACTTGCAAATAGGAGGTAGACCCTAAGTTCCTATTCACAAATGAAAAACTATTACAGGTACAGAATTCCCCTTGGGGAAAAATTATGAATACATTGCTAGTCTTTGATGCTCCCAGCTTGACTTCCTGCATTTTTATTCTCTCATATGAGACATCTTGACCACGGTTATCTCTCCCTTTCTCCCCTCAGTATCACCCACCCCCCCATATCCTTTTCCCAACATCTACTCCTCCTCTATTTCCCTTCAGAAATGAGCAGATATCCCAGAGATATCAACTGAACATGATAACAGGATACAGTAAAACTAGGTACAAACCCTCATATCAAGTTCAGGTGAGGCAATGTGGTAGGAGCAAAAGGGTTCCAAGATGAGGCAGAAGAGTCAGAGACACCCCACTCCCATGTTAGGAGCCCCACAAAATCACAAAGCTAACAACTATAACATATATGCAATTTTCTGCACCTTTCTGTAAGTCTCAGAAACATCCATCTATATACCCATCCATCCATCATCCATCATCTGCCTTATTCTTAGTCTATTAGACATCTGTAATAGATTCTGAAGGTACTGACATTAATGGCATCACATAGTTCTTGTCCTCAAGTCACTCACAAATCAACACTAGAGACTCAGTTCAAATGAGAAAGGCATAGTAGTACCAGAGTATAACTTTAATGAGTTTTGAATGAAGTATAATGGGGAGGACTAAAAAACAACTAAATTTTTTTTTTTTTTTTGCATGAGGGTATCAATTAGTTTTCTCATGGATGGGACAAAATACTGACATAAACAACACAAGAAGGGAAAAATTGATCATTAAAACTTAAAATTTTTATTTATTTATGTGTATGTGCTTGTGCTTGTATGACTTTGTGTGGGTCACATGAGTATAAGTGTCCTTACAGCTAGAGGGTGTTGAATCTGATGGAACTGGAGTTATAGACAGTTGTGTGTCACCTGACCAAGGTGCTTGGAAAAAGAATACAAAACCAAACCAAACCAAAACCAAAAAAGCTCCCCCCAAAACCCTGGATCCTTAGCAAAAGCAGTAAATGTTTTTTATTGCTGAGTCATTTATCGAGCCCTGGAACGATTTACCTTACTTAGCTCATGGTTTCAAAGGTTTCACTCCACAATCTTTGGCTTAGTTGATTCTGGACCCAGAGTGAGGTTGAATATGGTGGCTGGAGCTTGTAAAGGAGCAGGTTGTTCATCTCATAGAGAATGGGACACATAGAGTAAAGAAGGTACCAGGGATCAGGTGCAACCTTCGATTCAATGCCTACTTTATCTGTCTAGGAACTATCTTTGATGTTTTAACCACTTCTTAAAATAGCACCAATAGGCTGGAGACCGAGTGTTAAAAACATGGCCCCCAGGAGAAATTTCCCATTCAGACTGTAACACTCCACCACTGGCCCCCAAAGGATTACTGCTTTTCATAATGCAAAATGTATTGAGCTCACCTCCTAGAGTCCCCAGAGTCTTAAGAGTTCTGGTATTATTCAAAAGTCCAAGTCTCAAGACTTTTCTGAGACCCAAGGAAAACCTTTAGCTGTGATTCTTTGTAAAGTAAAAGAGGAAAGTTTTGACTCCAAGATACACAAGCACAGAGTAAATGTACTCATTTCAAAGTGAAGGAATGAGAAAATACCAACAAAGAATCAGATCAAGGTAAGACAGAAAGCCGGTGTGGCAAATGCTAGACCCCACAGCACCATGTCTAGCATCCAGGGTACTCAGAGTCATGATGTGAGCTCCTGAGTACTCTTGGAAAGCCCCACCTCTATGGCCTTGATGCCTATGCCCCACATGGCTTGTCGTAGGCTGACTCTACTTTTTGCCTCTGTCTGTCCTTGGCAGTTGTTCCGTGTGCTTGGCGTCTTCAGCATCCTGGTATCTCTATTTGCAGGTGCATATCTTATTCTTCATCCTTTATACATTGTCCTCTCAATGAATTCCCTGTGGAGACTCTGACCCTGCCATACATTATCTCCTAACTGGTTAATCCTTGAAATCTTGGTGGATACTTCCATGATCTGATCACTGTGATATTTTGATTACAAAAGCAGCTACACATTAGCCTAGTCTTTCCACTCATATTTTACTATTTTATTCATATTTCTACTATTTTCAAATCCCCACAAAATGTCACATTGAGCTACATTTACAATGGTCCTGAACATTTTTAAGCCCCTGTCTCTAAAATTTCCCCTCCCCAACCATTTACAAAGTCCTAAGAACCATATGGTCAGAATTACTCATAGCCATGACCTTGCTCCTGGTAGTAATTTCACAGAAGTTGTTTCTTCTCTAATTTCTGTGGGGAAAAAAAATCTTGGCACAAATAAGTCAAAGGGGACTGATTATTTTAACTCACGTTTCATCATTCTGGGCCACATTGTTTCTGGGCTTGTGGTAAGGAGGAAGGACATGGTGGTGGGAGTGTACATAGGAGCAGGAAACAGAGAGAAAGAGAGAGGGATTGGGAAACCTTCTACCCTAAGACTTTGAACCCATTCTGTAAGATTCATTTCCTCTCAGTAGATTTTGGGATCCAACATTGAGAATACAAAACTGTGGAGTTCACATCTACAGATCACATCTACACCATAGCAGTGAGTGAAAGCCATTTCTGATGAGTGACTCCAAGCTTTAATATACAGTATTGTTGTTTAAGTGTAGAAGGAAAGCATTAAGGAATAGGGCACAGACAAGGCCAAGATTCAGAGGTCAGGAAGTCGGAAGGTTGCTGAGGGGCTGAGTAAACGCAGACAAAAAGATGTGAAAAGCTGGAGAGGTGTGAGAAGTCCAACAGCAGCCACTGAAAGGCCACCCCCCTTAGGGTATTTTCATGACCTAACTTGTCAAAGTCTTTGTTTGGCTAAGTGGGTAAAGAATACCCATAAGGGAATGCAGCCTTCTGCCAGGGAACTGCTCTGTAGGGCTCACTTTGGCCGGCTCTCTGGGGCCCCTGAAGGGTGTTTTCAGGTACATGAAGGGTGTATTCCTTTGTGCCTAGAGACTTGAGCCATGTTCTGTCACAGGATTCTTTCATTAATAATTTATAAACCGTCTCCTTTTATCTATAGAAGTATAAAGCTTTTAGAGCTGGCAAAGACCATGAATATCATATGGTCCAATGCCAAAGCTAGCCAGGGAAGAAATACTGCTGAGCTTGTCAGAGGCAGAGAAGAATTGGAATTCAAGTCTTTGGACCTTTAAGAACTTAAAACTTTAAGGTATGTTCATTGAAACAGCAGCAGCGGCGGCAGCGCGGCAGCGGCGGCAGCAGCAGCAGCAGCAACAACCACTAGGCGATAGGTAAATGTACCATAGTTTCATGAAAGAGGCATGATCATCATTGAAATAATCTGCAACAAGAACACTTCAGCTAATTAAGAGCTAAATTTAATTTATATAAATTTAGTTCCGAGCTTCCCAGCAACCAAGCAAAATGAGAATTGTGATGGCTCATTGTTTCTTTCTACCTGGCAAAAGGCAGCATAGAAACAAAAGATTTAAGTGCCCACAAGGGGCAGATGGGACGTGTGGGCTCCATGACAGAGCCTTCGGTCATTCATTGCATAAACGTGAAGATCCTGAAGAAGGTTCCTGAAGTGTGGCTGCCAGGGAGTTCCTTAACTAGTGGAAGATAGACAGTTAAAAGCCAGCGTGCTGAGGGCTGTGCACCGCGGAAGCACAGGGACCTAAGGTGGGGTGGAGAGGAGATTCATAACCCACAAGGGAGAAGGAACCTCCCAGAGAATCTTAATTGTTAATGGAGTCCAATTAACCATCTGTGCAGCAAAGGACCAGGTGATTGGGAATAGAGACTCACCGTGAGGCAGGCAGACCTGAATAGCCTGGTGGTTTAAGGGGAGGTGTTTTATGCACGTACTTGGCTATACTGACATTCACGTTGCAGGGTAAAGATAGAGATGAGTAAGGTACCAACTGGACTAATGTTGAACGTTGTTACCTATGTAGACTCACCCCTGTCCTGCAGCCTGAAGTGAGAACATCTTCATTCTCACCTGCAGACCTATTCGCATGGAAGAGATGAACAGAGATGAACCAGTACTGTCTTACCTTCAGTGCCGAGCTGGTTTTCTGTCGTTTGGACTTTGAGAATGAAAAAAAAAATCAAGGACAGGTCTGGGTAGGTCTAGGTAGAGGAAGAATGTGATTATGTGAGCTCATGGCAAGTGTGGGGGGTAGGTGGGGACGGGGGGAGGAGAGAGAAGATTAAATTTCCAGGAGCAAATGTGCTTTCCAGTTTATTGTTTCATGTTTGTTGTTTGGTCACCAGGTGAGGAAGGAATTTCCCTTATAGGTGACACACCAGAACGGAAGGCAGGATTCAGAAAGATGTGTGCAAATGGCTGACCCACTGTCTCAGACTGGTGGCCCTCTACACACCCTGATATAGCATGCAGGCTACACTTCCTGTGCCTGCTTCCTAAAGAGACCATTCCTGACAGCCTGGGATTGTGCCTCCTCTCCTCTTCTATCGCGGTGCCTCCCCTCTCTGCACTGCAGATACCTTCTGCAGGCCACAGACGCTA
Organism: Mastomys natalensis; assembly: GCA_021653895.1. Taxonomy (NCBI): domain Eukaryota; kingdom Metazoa; phylum Chordata; class Mammalia; order Rodentia; family Muridae; genus Mastomys; species Mastomys natalensis. The sequence goes on from JAJTUV010000075.1 coordinate 59,804, forward strand.
GCCATTTATCCATGTCCTTCTTAGGCAAAGGAGATTGGACTTGTGGGATAAACTTGGAGCTTTTGAAATGCTCAAGTAGCTACCTAACTGCTGTCGAGACATAATGAAGCTATAAGGGATAGAAGGTCCAAATAGGCTCTGCAGGACCTGCACCCTCATTTTGAGCCAGGGTTTTCAGGGTCTTCTGCCCACTGCTGGGGACTCTCTCCCCTGGGGCAGACCTCTTTTGAAGAGACAGGTTTCAGTGGGTAAAGACACTTGCCACCAAGCCTGACCTTCTGAGTTCAATCCATAGGACTTGCATGATGGAAGCAGGGGAACAATCCCTAAAAGTTGTCCTCTGAGTCTTTTTTCCACATGCCAAAGTGTAGATGCACCCACGCACATACATACAGAAAAATAAAATGTAATAAAAATAAGTAAGATACAGACTTCCTCTCTTTGAAACCTGGTACTCTTTACCCTCTGATTCTGGATTTTGATGTTGAAGAAATAAATGGCAAAGAACCCCACAGACACCATAGGTTGCTTCCACGAGGCCAGAAAAGCATCTTTCTTTTTGTATAGATCCCTCTTGTCACCATCGTAAAGATGCCTGGTTTTGCTAGGTGCGTGTCTGAGGTGATTGTCACCCAAGTCTGGGTTAGGGGCGCTGGGCTGGGAGCATCCAGCAGAGTTTGTAATGTCTGGTGGGAACCATGAGAACACTGGGCGCCTACAACTCTGAGCAGCTGGCTTTGAGGAACGGTTGCATGCCTGCACAACTTAAAAATCTGCAGTTTGGGGGCGGGAGGGGGAGAGCGGGGGTGGGTCCCCACGCGTCCCATCTCTCTTCCGGGCTGTTGGCTGTGTTTTCGCTCAGTGCCAGTGCGGGGAGGCCAGGCGTGTCTTCTAGACCACACGCTGCCCTTGCATAGGTCCTTGGTTGTTAATTCAACCCTAGCTGGAGCCATCTCCTGGTGACTCCCTCTCTAATCCACCCCCTTCCACTCAGTTCCTTTCCTTTCTCCATATGAAGTGCATATGTTTGGTGCATAAGTCCAGGCATCTCTTCAGACTTGGTAAGTCGAGGAAAAGAGCAAACCATTTTGTTCCTCACTGTGTGTGATTCTTCAGGGAGCGGGTGGTGGCAAACAGTGGCAGAAATTGGGGTCTTTTCCTCCTTCGCACTTTGTTGTAAAACAAGTTGGGGCCTCGTGACAGCTCAAGAAAACCCTGGCAATTTTACGAAGTGTTGCTTTGGACACGACTTTCGAGAGGCATTTTGCTTAGGCCACGGGAGAGGTCATTTTTCCTCTTCTAGATTGCGGTTCTCTCCCTGGAGTGCGCAGGGTGGGAGGCGTGGGACGTGACCTTGATATCCCTCTGGGCAGGGCGGACACTCCTGAGGAGGTGACTCTGCACTTGGGCCTGGGCCGGGGCATAGCAAGTCCCGCACTGCTGTGTCTGGGTCCAACCATCTGTGCGTGGGGCTCGCCGTGGGACCCCCTCAGTTTGCAGCGGTCCGCGCACGAGCGCTGCTCCCTGGGCCGGGGGTGGGGGGAACCCTAGCGGAGAGCCGGACGCCAGGCGGCGGGAGGAGTGGAGAGCAGCAGGGCGTTGACTGAGAGACTGGCCCCGCCCGGTCCCGCCCGCCTCTCGAGGCACCCAGCTCCGGCCGGGCGGGATCCGCGGACTCGGCGACCCGTGCGGGCTAGCCCGCTCTCCTGCCGCTGCGGCGGCGGGCGCGGGGCCGCGCGGCGAGGCCGGATCCCTGCAGCACGGGCAGGCGGCGTCGCAGAACCCAGCCAGCCAGACTCGCCAGGACTCCCGACTCCTGCAGGTACCTGATCGGGTCCCCACCTCCCCGTGCGTCCGTGACTCTTCTCCATGCGACCCCTCAACTTTATTGTACCTTCCCCCACCTTTTGCTCTTCCAGTCCCCAGTGACTCTCAGGTCGTGGGTGCAAAATCTGCTTAGGGACTTTGCATCCTGCCAGGTGCCTGGCTTCCTCCTCATCCTCCAGTCCCGGAGCCGGAGCCGGAGCCCGCCGTCGCTGGAGCTCTGGCTCTGCCTGTTGCGCGAGCTGCGGACTGCCCAAACCGAGCGTGGGTCTCTTTGGACGCCCGGGGAAGGGAGCTAGGACCAGCTTTTAGGGGTAGGAGGTTAAGTGGAGGACCAACTGCAGACTGGAGCATGGGTGAGCCAGGGAAAGGCGGCACCTCGCGTGGGGGCATCCCCGGGGCGTTTCCTAAGCCGGGAAGCCCTTCCTTTCCTTTCTCGGGAGGAGGCGCTTTCCTGGCAAATGTTAAGTGTTTCCCCGGCCGCCTGCTCCGCCTTCTCTGCCATTTCTCCCCCTCCCCTCTGCCCTGCAGTGTTGCAAGGCGCCCCGCGACAGTTGCATGTAAGAGCTTACCCAGGGCCCTTGCCCTGGTGCGGCGCTGAGCCCGGGAACAGTCTGCGCGCTCTAGGTGGGGCGGCTTGGGGCTCACTGGGCCCATGTGGAATGGTCCCCAGAGTCTCTGCGTTTGAATCTGCGGTAGTTGCGCGAGGTGGGTCCGCAGGGTCAGGAACTCTTTCATCTTCGCTGGAGGCTCCAATTAGACCTCAGGAGGTGCCTGGAAGGAGCTAGACCTGCCGGCAGGGGCCGCGGCGAGTCTGGCCGGGACGCCTTTCGCATTGCAGAGCTTATGTCCCCTTGTGCCCCTCTCTTCCCTACCTCTTGCCTCCTTGTCAGATTTAGGACAGGAACACCCTTTGCGACCTTGGTCCTCTCTTCCTTATACTTGGCTGGTCTAGAGAGACCACGGTGATAGCTTAATTTTAGAGACCCTTGGCAAGGACAGAAACCTGCCAAGAACTCCCTCAACCCATAAGAGTGACTTGAGGTGCCTGAGTGGACCGGGATGTTCCTTTTGATCATACTGAGAGAGTGGATTTGTGATTCTTCCAAGCTGTTGGGTTTTCTCTTTCACTCTGTCTGCTGAGGGCAGTGAGACAGGTGAGGGGAGGAAACTGGATCAGCAAGCTTCCCACTCTTTGCATAGGTTTGTTTATACAATTTGCATAACCATCGGTTTAGGCCTGGGTTTTACTCCTCTAGACAACTTGTGAAAACCCGTCGTAAACGGAAGCAGCACTGACTCGGTAAACAGGAAGCAAGCACCTTGACTCGGGCTAAAGGTAATGGTTTGCAAGAAAGTCTGCTAATTCTGTACTTGAACTATTTCCCTAGGTCCCTAGCTCTTTGAGGTGCCCAACTCACTTAGTGTGTCCTTGGCCAGCCACAGAGAAAGATGCCGGAATTAGTTTTGCTCTTTCCTTCCTCATAATTGGCTCCTGTCTCCTCTTACACTGTTGGACTAGACGTTGCCAGTGTTGGGATGGGGAGGAGAAGCTCGTGCTGACCTGATTAAGACCTCTGGGTCTAAAGCGTGTTGTGAACACACTAAGAGAACTAACGGGATTTGTGTGGGAGCTGATAGTGCCTACACACAGCCATGAATGAAGGCAGCCTAGCTGTGAGGCTTGCCTAGGAGAGCGAGTTGGGAAGTCTAAAGCTGTCTTGGATTTGTTCAGAAATGTTAAAAATACTGAAAACCTCATGCTCAGAATTGGTGTTCCAGCTCTTCTCTGGTGCCGTGGTAAATTACTCACAAAATGAACTTAAAAGTGTATTTGACTTATAATTCCAGTTCATTGTAGCAGAGAGGTCAGAAGTCACAGCAGCCCGAGCTTGAGAGAACTGGTCACATTATGTTCACAGTCAAGAGCAAAGAGATGGATTAACACATGTATGCTAATACTCTGCTAGCTTTCTAGTTTTTTATTCAGTCCCTACCTCCGAGCTCAGGGAATAATGCTGCCCACAGTAGACAGGTCATCTCATATCACACCAAAGGATGCAATTGAGATAATCTTTCACAGACATTCTTGGAGGTCCTTCCTCCAGGTGACTTGAGACTTGTCAAATTGATAGTTAAAAGTAACCATTACATTTAGGTTTGCCAGCAATTTCCCAACTAAGAGTCTTCCTTCTCCTACCTTTCTTCTTGGGAAGAGGAGAAGGAGATTCCTGTATTTTCTGTCCGGTGAACTCTTCCCTGCACTGTGATTCTTTACAGACACAACATGGCATTTCTCTGTTCTTCCACAGATTCCAGTCTGCTCTTATGTGGCATTTGGTGTTGGAATGTGTGTCAGCTTGGAGAAAGCAGGTACCAGAGGGCTTTCCTCCTCTTCCTTTTAAAACAGAGAACATTTTAAATAGATAACATTTATTGGCTGCCGACGGCATTGGCTGGATACTCTGCTAGGTGCTTTTCTGGGGATTGTCTCATGTGAAGATGTAAGGCTTGCATTCTTTCTATCACTGCAGTGTTGATGCAGGAGCTTGCAGTGAATGGAGCCCTCTAGGGTGCTTCCTTAGTATGACGGAGGCCAACCGGAGAGTGGCCTGATGTTTCCCTAGGAAGGAAGGATAGCCATCCAGGCAGAGGGGATAATGGATTATTTGCGCTTGCTTCTCAGGTGCCAGGATGATGGATCCTACAGTGTCACTAGTGAGATATAGCTTTTCTAAAAACCTTTGAAAATTTTGAGGTCTTCAGATTAGTCTCAACTCATTTTATAGTCAAAGATGACCTTGAACCTGACTGACCTCTGAGTACTGGCATTTCAGATGCATGCTACCATGCCTGATTTGTACTATGTTGGATCTTCCCAGGGTTTCCTGTATGCTGGGCAAGCACTGTACCAACCAGGCTATAGCCCCTACTCTCTTGTGTGAAATATCTACAAGGAGAAATCAATCAAAGAGAACAGACTTTCAACCCAATAAATGATTCTTTGTGGCACTTTAGCATAAGTCACTTCTCTCATCTTCTGTTTAGCTACAAAGACTTAGATTTTATCATTGTTACCTTGTATTACATCTAAATGCTAAGGGCTTTTTTTTTTTTTTTTTAAATACATATTAACTCATTTCACTCTGAGGATAACCACATGAGGTATGCTTAACCATTGCCGTTTTATAGGAGAGGAGGACACAGGGCTACCCAGCTAGGAAAATGTAAAGCCAGAAGTCTTAGTCCTGCCGTCTGCCTGCAGAACCACTGTGAATCTCAGCACCCTGTGACTCACCTGCTGTGCCCTCTCTGTAGTGGAATCTTACACAGAGTTTGGTCGTGACTGGAAGGGGACGCTTATGGTTATCAAGTGACTTTATGTTCTGTGTCTCAACCTTAAGAGGAAACTGGAAGACAAGAATTTAAACGCTCAGCTAATGTTTAAAAGAACTAGGACCTGAGTCATATTATGGTAGAAGAATAGAGACTGGTGAAATCATACCAAGATTACCATACAGAGTCAGGCAGTGGTGGTGCGTGCTGCATGCATTTAATCTCAGCACTCAGGAGACAGGAGCAGGAAGAACTCTATGAGTTTGAGGCCAGCCTGATCTACAGAGTGAGTTCCAGGACAGCCAAGGCTACACATAAAAACCCTTTCTCAAAAAAACAAAAATGAAACAAAAACCCTCAAACCCACAAAAAACAAAAAGCAACCCTCCAAAACAAAATCAAAACCAAACCAAACCAACAACAAAATACCCCCATAAGACAGAATTTAAAAGCTTTTTGTCTTTTCCAGCCTGCTTTCCAATGGACTCTGCTCAGCTGATTTGAAAGGAAAGAGGGCAGGCAGAACCTAATGGATCTTAAAAAAAAAAAAAAAAAAAAAAAATCACCAAGTAGATAAACATCATGACTGTTTTGAGATAATATCAGAGAAATCTCAGAGATTAGAAACTCAGAGATTAAAGCCACAGTGACACATTCCCTGATCCAGTGTCCGAGGAACTATCCCCAGGTTTGTGTCATGGAGTACGCATGGCATCTTGTAAGTCACAACAGGGTGGCAGGATGGAGGGAAGAACCTCGTAGGTGGATATAGTCATGTCTGCCCTGATTCCAAACCCACTGTCCTTCAGCTTCACTTTCTGGTCTCCAATGCAGAGTCCTTGGTGGAAGATGAGTAAGAATCTTATTCTGAAACCAATTTTTCTTTTTCCTTCTTCTCTTTTCTGAGACGGGTCTTCAGGGTCTTAAGTATCCCAGGTTGACCTCAAACCGACTAGATAGCTGACGGTAAGTTTAAACTCTTGAGCCTCCTGCCTCCTTCTCCTGAGTGCTGGGATGATAGGCCCTACCACTATGGCACTTGTGCAGAGCCAGGACTCAAACTCAGGACTCTGTGTATGCTAGGCAAGTACTCTCAGCCAGCTGAGCCATATCACCAGCCCTGATGCTGATTTCTCAGTTCTGATGTTGGTCTGGGGCTAAGTGGGCACAATGGAAGGAGAGTGAATAGGAGATCCTCGAGAAATTGTTTCTATGTTATTTCACTTTTCATGGGGCTGCTATTGTAGGACACAAGGAAAGCATAGGAGTGAAGTGCAGTAAAATGCCTGGAATGAAATAAATACACAAGCTGATTTGGACCCTGCAATGCTTGACTCTTTTATTTCTTGTCACCATAGTCTGAAGCTTCCCAAGAATGAACATATTATAAAAGTAATCTTTAATAACATGAAAATAGCTCCTAGCCTAGATTGTGGCATTGTCATCTTTGTTTGGGGGTTGGGGTATCTTACTTTCTTTGGAATCCTACAGAGCCTTAGCCATGATTTTCTTGTAAGAGATACCGTATAAATATTGTCTTTGATTGCACAAGTGTTGAATGATAAAGACTCATGGTCTGCTTGCTTTTAGTCAACAGTGCTACAATTGAGCAATCGGTGTTTATAAGCAGCTGGCTTCAATGAGCTTGAGGACTTTCCAAATGAATGGAATGTCTTGCTTACTGTCAGCAGAGTACCTGCTAGATGCTCATCAAAGCTAATAATTAATCAACACAGTCAGACATTTGACCTACAAGAATTTGAGCACCTGTCATGTATACTATGCTAGGAGCTGGGTATACTGTGGTAAGAGTGACAGATATGGAAGAGGTGTGAGTGTGTGTGTGTTAAGCTGATTTGATGAGGCCAACACACAATGTATCACAATTTGATACCAGTTTGAATGTTATTCTCATTCAAAATTCCCATGGAAACACTGGAAATACTATTTGACTAAATATCTGGACACCCAGTAACTCAGCCAAGTTGAAACATAGAATTAAACTAACCATTAGATCAGGTTTAGCAAAGTATGGTGACTGGAAGGTCAATAATGAATTTCATCACTATTGTCTTAGGGTTTCCATTGCTGTGAAGAGACACCATGACAAAGGTAACCTTTTTTTTTAATTTTAATTTTTTTATTCTTTAATTTTATTTATTTAATTTATTTATTTATTTATTTATTTATTTTCCAGTCTAGTCGTAATCCCCCTCCTGGTCTGCCTTCTGACGTCCCTCATCCCATACCTTCTCCCCCATCTCCAAAAGGATGTCCCCACTACTTATCCCACCAGACCTCCCCACTCCCTGGGACCTCAAGTTTCTTGAGGGTTAAGTGCATCTTCTCTCACTAAGGCCAGACCAGGCAGTCCTCTGCTGTATATGTGTCGGGGCCTCATTTCAGCTAGTATATGCTGCTAAGGCAACTCTTATAAACGGCAACATTTAATTGGGGCTGGCTTGCACTTTCAGAGGTTGAGTCCATTATCATCATGGCAGGAAACATGGAAACTCACAGGAAGACATGATGCTGGAGGAGCTGAGAGTTCTACATGTTGATCCAAAGCCAGCCAGAAGGAGGATATCTTCCAGGCAGCTAGGAGGAGGGTCTCAAAGCCCACCCCAAAATGACACACTTCCTTCAACAAGGCTACACCTACTTACTCCAACAAGGCCACACCCAATAGTGCCACTGGCTAGGCCAAGCATATTCAATCCACCACAATTATGCTGTTTCTTAAAGAGAGAACTCTCTTTAAGATCCAGTTAAAGCTATAGATAGTAAGATTGAGCTAGGACCATAGAATTGAAAGTGATACATAGAATCATTTAATCTTGGATTACCTTGAGTCACCATGCCCAGTGGGTTAAGACTCTTTTCGGTCAAGAAGACTTAAATCCTAGCAAGAATGTTCTTGCTTCAGATATTAGGTAGCCAGCAGACTGGATCTGAGAGCTTGGATATGCTTGTCTCTTTACTTTTCTTCTATGAAGAAGTCTAGCTTTCTTAAACTCTGATTCCTGTGCCAAGGTTAATATAAAAGTATCTCCTATGATTTATTTGAGGTAAAAGTTATAATTGGCCAAAAAGATGGGAGACTTTGTGGTTAAAGGCTGTGGTTTGTGCATTTGGCCTGAGAAGATGCTTTGGTTCTGGCAAGGATGTTTTCACGTTCCAGTCTTTGAAGTCAATAAATAACACACACTGGGCAATGTTGTCTCGTGGGTTTTTATGATGCCTATTTTATAAGTGTGGGGATTTCATGAAACCACCGAAGAGGACATTTCATTCTAAGGGATGGAAAGGAATTTGTTAAGGAAGGATTGGGTAAGAGGATCTCAAGCTGAGGACTGAGTGCCAAGCATTGGGCGAAGGTTGTTGGAGAAAGTTTGGGAGGAGTCTGAGGGTGGGGCAGGAGCTAGATCATGCTGTGGCTTTGAAGCCAAGTTCAAGATGTTATGGCTTATTCAGACTGCAGTGGGAAGACATGAATGAATTTTTATTGAGGTTTCTGATTACTTTGGTGATTAGATTGTATCTGGGTGATCAACAGCTATGAGACTGTGTTCTGGGGTTGAACCTCTTTGTTTTCAAAATTTATGTTTTCTGAGATGAAAGTGTAAAAGAATGTGTAAGACAGTATAAATTTATCATATTTTTCTATCTATCTATCTATCTATCTATCTATCTATCTATCTATCTATCTATCATTTATCTTACCTAATTTTATGATTACCTAGTATCCATCTGTCCATCCATCTATCCATCCATGCATTCATCCAGCCATCCATCTGTGTCTATTAGTTTATCCTTGGTCTTTGTCAAAACTAAAAAGCCCCCAATATTCACAATCCTCTCAGCATCTCCTCAAATCACTTTTATCCTTCCTCATCATCTTTTGAAACTTATAGTGTAGTACAGTATAAAAGCAAACACTCTTTAACAATCTAAGAATAGTTGCTGGGCTAGAATACTGTGTTTTGTTGTTGGGGAGAGTGACTTGAGATGGGAAATAGTGGTCTGATGAAACTTCCTCTCTATGCCTTGAGAATTTTGGTCTTTAAGCAGACTCATCAACATCTTATGCTGATTTGGGAGTGAATATCAGTGTGCTATGCATTTTTTGGTGAGCAACTGAGTTTTCCCAGCTCTTCTAGATGTGCCTTCTGTAAGGCGTTGTACATTTGCGCATCATATGAAAGCTAGTCCTTCCATGTGGGATGGTAAGGTAAAAAGCATGGTCTGCACAGCTGCATTATATGGCTCTAAATGTTAATGGAGCCACTGCTTTTTGCCAGGCATTTTTACCAACAGAGCTAAGAGCACTGGAATACATTTTTAGCCTTCTTGGTGGGAATCCTAGAGTCCATTTTCATGAAGGCATTAGATCATGGGGCCCAGCTTCAGACTGTTCAGCTGAGACTTCGCTACTATGTGGTGTAAAAAAGAGGAAATAAGACAGAATATTAGTTACATTTTTTTTCCTTCTGTGAATAGAGTTCCTGTTGCATAGAATCCCATGAATAAGAGCAGCTTACAGAAGAAAAGGTTCATTTGCTTTAGGGCCCCATAAGAGTGGGGAACATGGCTGCAAGCAAATGGAGCCAGAAGCTAACAGATCACACTTTCAATCATAAATATGATGCAAAGAGAGTGAACTGGAAGTGGGAGGAGACAATGTAATCTACACACACACACACACACACACACACACACACCCAATAATGTACCTTTAGCCAGGCTGTATCACCTCTTCAAACAGTGCCACCACCTGTGTACCAAGTGTTCAAATACCTGAGCCTATGGGAGATAGTTCTCACTGAAACCACCATAAGAGGACTGTATACTCATGCTGCAGACCCCTGCCCACAAACAGATCTTCAAGGAGACAACAGTGCTCATAGGTATTGACGCTTAGCTGATTTGACACAAGTAGACAACCTTAAAGAGTATTGCACTATTTTGTAAAAATTAGTTTTATGAACATGGCATTTACCATTCTGTCTTCAGGAGTTTCTTTTTTTTTTTCTTTTCTCTTTTCTTCTCTTTTTGTTTCTTTTCTTTTCCTTTCTTTTTTTTTTAAACATCTAAAGCTTTTTTATTAACAGTAAGATCCAGGATTAGTTTTTGTAGCCTCGGCTGGCCCTTCGGCCCCTGGCATGCTCAAACTTCCAGCCCTTGGATTGGATTTAGGGTATGGTGTAGCTGTTGGGGTTCCTGGGACCTTGCCAAAATGTCAGTACACCTCTCGGCCCTTCCGAGGACCAGACAGGAGCACAGTGCTTCGGCCCTTGGGAGACTCCAGGGCTAGCTGGTCAAAGGTGAGGATCTTACCCCAGCCTTGAGGATGCGACTTCAGGCACTCCAGATCCGCCTCTCATCTGTATCGTCCCACACCACAGCGGTTTTGTTCTCCTGGCCAGGAAGCTTCCTCTTTCGGATTATCCGAGACAGGGACAGAGGTGGCCGGTTAGTGGGGCTCATAAATAACCTCTTCAGCATAACCTGATTGAAGGTGGAATTGGTCCGTCTGGCCAGAAACCTGTACAGCTTGACTAGAAGCCGCAGGTACATGTCCTGGATCTTGGGCTCCTTGCGCTGAACCTTTCGGTCCTTGTTGTGGCAAATGTCAACAGCCATGATGGCACCTTCTGCTTGGTCAGGTCCAGAAAGCCAGGAATTTCTTCAGGTTCTACTCAAATGGGTGAGTGTTGAGTGGGTGCGAATTTCCCTACTTATTTTAAGTAGGAAGCATGTAGATGTGAACCTTTGTGCAAATCAGGTTAAGAAAGCCACAACATTTTACTCTGGGGAACCTGGGGTTTTGTGTTTTCAGTATACCGTTCCTGTTTCCTGTGTGGTGAAGATTTTCTTGCAATATGGTGGGACAGGAGGAAAATGAGCATCTGCCCACAGGTACTGGGCAAAGCTGGCTTCTGCAGCTTAGCCCTTGAGACGACAACTCCCTGCTGGCTGGCCACACAGTGCTCTTTGGATTTATGTTGCCTCCTAGATCTCTTCTGTTTTGTTCTTCCTCATATCAAGCACTGGGAACTCCAGAGAGAGGTAGATGCATGTAGAAAATGAACTGGATAAGAGGAGGTATGAGAATTAATTTTAATAAGTCAAATTAAAAGCATTTTTAAACTTACATTGCTGGGGATCTCATTATTTTATAATTTTTTTTCGTATTCACAAAGTGTAATGTTAGTCATAGCAGACTGGGCAAAGCATTGGAAAGCATCACTCCAGGACGGCTTCCAGCACCTGCATGTGGATGTGTTGAAGCATAAACACATCCCTCATGCTTTTCTTTTTATATAATGGCCTGAATACTACACAAGCCATGGTATTAATTTTATTGTATCTTTTAAGAAGTTAAGTAAAACTTGTTTTTTCACTGCCTAGAGTAGTCACTGTGGCAACGTGTTACAGCAGAAGACACTTGGCCCTCTGGGAATTTCATTGTAAATGTACTGACGATTTATGTTTTGGCAAATGCGCTCTGTTTTCGTTTAGCAGCAATAGACGTTTTTTCTGAAACCCTCTGGAAGTGCCATAACATGCCAGGACTCAGACTGAGAGCAGAGAAGTAAGAACTTATACAATGACTTGTGTATGTCTCTCAAAATTCATGTCTAGGAGTTGTGATTTTGGTGATATTAAGAACATGGAGAATCTGACTGAAATTCACATGTTGGGGGTATTTGCAGGTGTGGGGCTCTTTAGAAGGTCATTAGGATTAGATGAAGTTACGTGGATGGAACCCCTGCGATGGCATTGGTGGCTTTGTAACGAGAGAGAGAGAGAGAGAGAGAGAGAGAGAGAGAGAGAGAGAGACAGAGAGAGAGACAGAGAGAGAGAGAGAGACAGCGCCACAACCTTGCATGGTTACTCTGGCTCACTATGTGTGGCTCCTGCTGGTTAACATGTGGCCAGAAGGTCTACATCGGATGCTGCATCATGCTCTTGGACTTCCCAGACTTGAAAACTATGAGCTAAAGAAACTTCCATTCTTTATAACCTACTCAGTCTCGGGTGTTTTGATAGCAGCAGAAAGTGAATTGGGCACAACTATGACTTCTTATTTTATTCACTTTACATTCTGCTCACTGCCCCCACTGGTCAACCCCGCATACACTCCTTCCCCCTACCCTGGCACATCAAGTCTCTTCTCAATACACTTGCGGCAGTCCCCAGGAATGGTGGTTTGGTATGAGAGACTCCGCCACTTTAAAACTTCATTGGTTCTTTGTGAGTTTCACCTCATGCACTTCAATTCCACTCATTTCCTCTTCCTTTCTTACCTGCCCTTTACCCTTGCAACTTCCCCACCTAAGAAAAAGAAAAAGACTCTCTCACTGTGGAAGTGTCACACTGTGTCCACCCTTTTACCCTTTTGTATACAAGCCTTTCATTGCAGATGTTTATTGCAATGGCTCATTGGTCTGGTATGAGGCCTCTGGGTTAAGCCCCCTTTTAAAAACTTAATTTTATTATCTTTTTTTTTGGGTGTGTGTGTGTGTGTGTGTGTGAGTGTGCTGTGTATGTGTGTATGTGTGTATGTGTGTATGTGGGCTCACAGATTGAAGACAGATGTCTTCCTCAATTATCTTCCACGTTTTATTTTGAGACAGGGTCTCTCACTGATCCTGAAACTGACTGATTCTGCTAGACTAGCTGGCTTCTGAGTCCCAGAGGTTCTCCTGCGCTTACCTCCCCAGGGCTGTAGCTACAGGTGCTTGCTGCTGTGCTCAGCTTTCTCTATGGGTGTTGGGATCTGGATACTGGCTCTTATGCTTATGATCTAGACACTCTAAAGACTGAGCCATCTCTCCCACCCTCATTGCTTTTTTAAGAAAGAAGTAGAACATTAATTTAGTCATATTTCCACCAGATAGATTTCTCCCACTTGTCTGTTGTGAATCAGACATTGATATCATGGCATGTCAGGCATATTGCTGGGAAATGGGGTTCTACAAACAGATTTGTAGGGGTGCATGTCCATCAGGAAGGGAACAGGGAACACAATGAAGGTCCTGAGAAGTGGTGGTATTTCAGCTGGTATCTTTAATAATTTTGCTTTAAAATTTGGTGTCTAGTTTGCCTGTATGTATGTCTATGCACGACTTGTATGCCAGGAGAGGATTCAGACCCCCGGGTCCTGGGGTTATAGATGGTTATGAATCACCTTGTAGTGCTGGGAATCAAATTTAAGTTATCTGGAAAAGTAGTTGGTGCTTTTTTAAACTGCTGAGCCATCTCTCCAACCCCTTCAGCTGATTACCTAAAGACAGAACATAGAAAGAAAGATAACATAGAACATAGAAAGAAGATAACCATTAAGAGAATTGGTTCAACAATTTGGAACCAATGGGAGAATTCCTGGTATGACTGGGTGTGATAAATGGTCTATTGGGGCTGCCACAGGGAGGCATGAAGTAGCCTGGTGGCCAGATGAGTAGGAAGTAGTCTTCTTGCTTGGTGGCCAGTGACTTTGGGCTCTTCCTGATGCTGCTGGCCTACTTTTGAAAATGTACATAGGATACAGGATAGTTTGTGTGGTCATATACCTAGAGGATATGGGCAGTAGTGCGAACACGAAGACATCATTTGCTTATCTACTGCTGTGATTTGAGAGACATTAGAGAAGGGCACCTGTTCCTTCATGTCTGAAATGACATAATCTCCCTCTCCCTCCCTCTCCCCTCTTCTCTCTCACATGTGCATGTGGATGCGCACACACACACATACACACACACACACACACACACACAACACACACACACATATATATATATATATTTCACAGAGGATTCTTAGAGAGGGTGAGTGGAAATTTTGGTTTGATAACTACTTCTTGACTGAGTTTCTTGATATGTTCCTATTTGGATGTTATCTGGGTAAAAGGTAACAACTAGGGGTGTCCCTGGACGTTCTTGCTGCCAGCTTCTTGTTTGTGCTTCAGAATAGGCATTGAGTGGGCAGGTGGAATGGTTAGCTAGCTACATGCTCTATCATCTGAGTGACTTACAGTTTTTTTTCAGGAGGACTCTTGCTTATTCTCACCTTCTTTGATTCTAGAAGCATCCCACAACCTTTTGGGGAAAAAAGAAATCACGTTTGTGTTGGTTCATCACCATAATTTCTGTTACATTGTCCAAAGATCCCTGAAGGATGTAAGAGATGTCCAAGGTCTGTTTCACACCATTTTAAAGGCTCTTTTATAGTTTTTCCCACTGAGTTGAAATGGGAGCAGGATGAACATCAAGATCATTATTTGCAGAAATGGAGCCAGGGATGCCTGGGATGTACTGAGAAAATGAGGTCCCCAAGGATCAACCCTGCTATTCCCCAGGTTCAGTCCTCAGGGACTTTTCGTGTGTTCCTGGAGCCTTTCAGATTAGCATCAGATAAGTGGAGGAAACTCTTATGTTGTTAAAACTCCCAGTTCTTATTTAGATGATTCTTAGGTTCTTGTAGAATTTAGTGATAAAATAATAAAGTGTGATGCAAGGCTTATAGCACACTAGACATCGCTATAAATACAATGCATATATTAACCTATTGGGTCATGCTTGATTGTAGGTACTATTACTTTATAGACACTTTTTGTCTATCACCCATCAGTAGCTATCTGTGTATCTATGTTAGAATGTTTTTATCATTGATATATTAATTATCTGTGTGCCTATCTACTTACTTATTTATGTATCTATCTGTGATGATTAATATTGATTATCAACTTGACAAGATCTAGGCCGGTGGTTCTCAACCTTCCTAATGCTGTGACCCTTTAATACAGTTCCTCATGTCATGGTGACTTCCCAACCGTAAAATTATTTTTGTTGCTACTTCATAACTGTAATTCTGCTACTGTTATGAATTGTAATGTAAATATATGTTGTCTTTCTGTTTTTAATAATTTATTTTTATTTTATGTTTATTGGTGTTTTACCTGCATATATGTTTGTGCGTGCCAGATCTTGGAGTGACAGACAGTTGTGAGATACCATGTGAGTGGTAGGAATTGAACCCAGTCCTCTGGAAGAGCAGTCAGTGCTCTTAACTACCGAGCCATCTCTCCAACCTCAGTATCTGTGTTTTCTGATGATCTTATGTGATTCCTGTGAAGGGGTTGTTCAACACTCCCTCCAAACAGGTTGTAACCCAGAAGTTGTGAACCACTGATCCAGGAGATCAGCCTCTGGGAAGGCCTGTAAGGGATTACCTAGATTAGGTTAATTCTGGTGGCAAAATCCATCTTAATGCTTAACCATTCAGTGAGCTGCCTCCTGAACTGAATAAAAAGGGAAAAGGAGCTGTGCACCAGCATCCAGCACCCTCTGCCTTCTGCCTGGGGACATAGTTTGCTGCCTCACACACATGCCACCATGCTTCCCTATCATGAAGGACTTCTCTTCAAACTGTAAGGCAAAATAAACCTTTCGTTCATTAAGTTTCTTTGGTCAGGTAACTTATTGCAGCTATGAAAGAAGTCACTAACATTACATCTATCTGTCTTCTGCTAGGAAGCAGCAGATTGAGAGTGATATGCCAGCAGACCGGCTAGAGGACCTTGCTCCCATGACTTTGAGTCCAATTCCTACCTTTTCTGGTTGGGGATGCTTTTACTCCTCGGTAGTTCCGGTTTCCTCATTTTTCAGACTGGGAATAACAGTGATAACATTTATCTTGCATGATGCAACACTCAGCAAAATAATTTATGCAGTGCTTGGCACAAAGTAAGCAATGTATAGGGAGGCTTTTAAGACAAAACTCTTCAGTGACAGACCCTGTTAGAAGGCTACCTGCACTTGTTTATTGAGATCTCTGGCACTTTGTAGACATTTTGTCGATTCTCACATAAACGCTTGTGTGGTGATAAAAAGGGCCTGCGGATTATTCCTTTACTCATTCAGGGAGATAAAGCTGGCTTGTTTTAGGGACAAGAGCCTGGTGTATACAGAACAAGCAGTCAGCAGAAGAGGCAGAATGGTGTCTCCTCGTACTCCTTTTCCTGAGCCTGGGCTTTTGTGGGCTCTTACCTCACTTACGCTGCTCTATACCCAACCACATATGTGTGTATGTATGTGTGCATGCACAGTTGTATGTGTGCACAGTTGTATGTGGGTGCATGTGCACATGTATGGAGTTTAGAGATCACCTTTGAGTGTCATTCCTCAGGCACTGTCTACCTTGGTCTAGGATTCACCAGATGGGCTAGGCGGGCTGACAAGCCCCCTGAATCACTTGTTTCCAACTCCACAGTGCTGAGATTACAAGCACACGCCACCCCTACTACCACAATGCCTGGCATTTTTGCATGGGTTCTGGGAACCAGTTTCAGATCCTACTGTTTATATGGTAAACAGTTTGTTTAGTGAGCAATGCATTTTATACCAGGTCCTGTACTCAACCATTTTAAACCTCCCTTTCTTGCCCACCAGTGGTGAAGCATGAGTATACCTGCCTCTCTGGATTGGTCTGGGAATTCAGAGGGTCAGGTGGCATTGGAAGTAAACAGATTACTCTGTTACAGAGAGCAAATTAAATACTCTATCCAGGCAGACCCAGGGACTGGTGGTTGCAGGGGTGAAGCAGACATGTATTTGGGGAAGGGAGGAACCGAGGTCAGGCAGAGAAGGTTGGAGCGGAGTCTTGTAGGGTACTCTGAAAGCAAGTGTGCAGACCTCCACGATTTGGAGCTGGGGAGCTTTTGGCAAACTTTAAGGCGTTCTCCATCAGTCCCAGGTATGAGTTGGGTTGTGGCAGGTGAGGATGATGGATGAGGAATGATGAAAACACTCTGTCTCCTCTTTCACCTTCCTAGCTGATCTATACAAGACATACTTGGTATTCAGTGTCTTAGTTAGGGTCTCTAGTGCAGTGAAGAGACCACAGCAACTCTGGTAAAAGAAAACATTTGATTGAGAATGCCTTAGAGTTTCAGAGGTTCCGTCATGGCAGATAGTATGGCAACATGCAGACAGACATGGAGCTAGAAAAGGAGCTGAGAGTTCTATATCTTGATCCATAGGCAGCAGAAGGACACTGTGTGCCACACTGGGTGTTGCTTGAGCATATATAAACTACTTACCCCAACAAGGCTACACCCCTAATAATGCCAGTCCCTATGAACAGATATTCAAACATGAGTCTATGGGGCCATTCCTATTCAATATGCCACATTCAGTATCTGTACTTTAAGAATCAGGAAACTGAGGCTGAGACAGCTCAATTAGCTTTTCTAATACCACTTCCCTACTGAGTGGGGAAACCACATTTTCCCTAAGCATTGTGGATCTATCCTGAAGGCTTGAAGAGCCTCTTGTGTGTGTGATGTAACAAAAATCAACCCTAGTAAGAGATGAAGATGGGCAGAAGGCAAGGGTATAGTCAGAGTCTACTGTGGCCAACCAGAGGAAACACAAACATTTCTGAAGGAAAGAGAAAGGACGTGAGAGATTCCAGGAACATAGCTGAGTTTACCGTTGGCACTGGCTTTGTGTCAGTGCTGTGGGGGCTGAGGGGAAGATCTGCATCTGGATGGATGAGTTCTAGATTTCTAACTTAAGATTCAGGTGTGGTGAGAGTAGAGAACAGATGGAACATTTGGATGTATTTAGGGTCTTAGTGGATTATTCAAATGGAGAAACCAGTAGGGGCAGTTGTAGGGGCCCAGAATGTGATGTGGTGGTGGTGGTGGTGGTGGTGGTGGTGTGTGTGTGTGTGTGTGTGTGTGTGTGTGTATGGGTCGGGAGCTAGGGACAGAAAAAGAGAGAGGGAGGAGGTAACAGGGGCTACATGTCTACATTCTGTCTTTAGATGGGCGTTAGGGAGAAGAACAGGGGTACAGGAACCATCATTGGGAACGACTAAGGTGTACAGAAGACAATGTGGTATCTTGGAGGTTGTTTCCAGGCCATGAATGTCTTTGGTTTGGCTCACAGTCTTAAAAACATGAGCAACAATAGTTTCCAATGTTTAAAAAAATTTATAAAATCAGACCTGTGAGTGCTCCTGATAAATTGGGTGATATAGCCTCCTGAGACCCATGAGTGACCTCAGCTTTCTGGATAACCTAGCATACTTTTGCTTCTCATAGTGGCCAGGGCTTCTCCTCTTCTCACTGTGGGCATTGTCCTGGTCCCTGAAGGTATTTAATTTGTGGCCCGAGATTTAAAACTTGAGTAGAGGTAGTGAGATTTCCTAGGGACTACAAATGTTATCAGAGAAGTGAGAGGAACAGTAGAGAATGGTGTTAGTGTAGAGAACGGTAGGGTTTAGGGAGTTTCAGGATGACAAATGCCACTGTCCTGTAAACCACATACAGACTGGGAAGCATCTTTGGGGCTTGCTGCTTGGAGCTGCCCTTGGCTAAAACACACGTAGTGTGGTACAAGAGGAGCAAAGGATGGGTATAGAAACTAACTTCAGAGAGCTGTGTGCTTGGGGCACGGTTTAGCTGGTAAAGTGTTTGCTGAGAAAGCAGAGGACAGGAGTTCAAACTCCAGGACTCATGTATAAAATAGATGGGCATGGTGGTGCACACTTGTAATCCCAGCCTTGAGGAGGTGGAGATGGACAGATTCTTAGACTCACTAGCAAGCAGGCCTAGCTGAATTGTTTAGTTCCTTGTTTAATAAGAGACACTGTAACAAAAAATAAGATGGATAGTGACTAAAGAAGATGCCTGTCTTGTTAAGTAGTTAAGGTTCTACTGCCGTGAACAGACACCATGACCAAGGCAACTCTTATAAAGGACAGCATTTAATTGAGGCTGGCTTACAGGTTCAGAGGTTCAGTCCATTATCATCAAGGAACATAGCAGCATCCAGGCAGGCATGGTGCAGGAGGAACTGAGAGTTCTATATCTTCATCTGAAGACTGCTAGCAGAATACTGGCCTACAGGCAGCTAGGATAAAGGATTCAAAGCCCACACCCTCAGTGCCTTGCCTACTCCCAAAGGCCACACCTACTTGAACAAGGCCACACCTTCTAATAGTGCCACTCCCTGGACCAAGCATATACAAACTATCACAATACCCAACCCGAGGTTAACCTCTGACCAAGTATCTATATCTATATTTGTATCTGGTAAATATACATAAAATATGTGTATATGTAAATGTACATATACATGTGTATATATACACATATGTGTATATATACACATATATATGTGTACACACATATACACACACAGCCATGTTGCAGTGAAGCATTTATTGGGGTTTCAGTGTGCTTTTGTGTATATGTGTTGTGTGTATGTGTGTGTTTCATATCTGAAGGACTTGAGAACATCTTTATCAAGAGGATTGTGATTGATGTCATTTAGTACTTTATTTGTCCTTAACTTAGATTTTTTGGGGTTGTGGTAGTACAGAAGACTGCATTCAGGTCCTTGTGCCTGCTAGGCCAGCACTCCACCATGAGCCACACCTCAGCCTTTGACTATGTTTTATAAGGAACCAGAGGGGTCCAATCTTAGCAAGCTTTAGTGGATTATTCCAAAAGAAACAGTAGTGGCAGTAGTGGCTATTAAAATTAACCCTTTCTGGAGACAGAATGGGATGAGGTGTTTTTGTGATGCCTGCTCTTTTGTGTCAGATCTTCCCTTGGCAACGCTAGTTTACTGTGGTGAGCTTTAAAATGCTGTCATCTGTGGGTTATATGAGGTCCTGGCCATGCGGTGATTCATTACCAGTGCCACAAGTCCAAACACTGCTCATTTCCATTTATCATGAGCCAGGTTGCTTGGTGCTGATTTCCTCCCTTTCTCTCATTTAATATAACGGGCAAGAGAGCATTATCGTGGAATGGCAGTAGCTCATGGCCAAGCTGTGTGAAAAGTACAAGCTAATGAAAAAGTTTATCAATTGAATCTGCAAATAATTTTAAGAACCTATTATATGACAGATGAGTTAGAAGGCATTTGTAGTATTGTATGTACAGTAGAGTGCAAGTTCTAATAAACAAGATAAATAGAAAACATGTGTCTATATATACATATATGATATGAATACATCCTAAACTTAATTTTGTATATATCTATATCTATATATCTTCTTATAGGAGATCCTATACTTAATTTTTTTAAAGTAGGATATTTGAACCTTGATGTTACCTTTCTCAGCTTATCCTGTGACTAGAGCATCCCTGGAAGAGATCAGCTACTGCAAAGGCCCTGAGGCAGCCCACACCTCACTGGCAGGAATAAGGATGATCAGGAAAAGCCTTATGGGTAAGAGCATGAGGAGCTAAAAACAAGAGAAGAGCAGAGGGAACTTTGACTTTGGCTCTAAGATGGAAGGCACTGGAGGCTGACACAATAGCAGTCAGATATGACTTACCAATCAGAGTCCAGGAATTCACAACCTCTTGTGTGTGTGTGTGCGTGTGCGTGTGTGTGTGCCAGAGGTCCTTGTGGCAATCAAAGAAGTAGTAGGCCATTTTTCAGAACAGTATTTTTTTTTTTCTCAGATATTTTGACTGCAGTTTCCCCTTCTCCCACCCACTCCCGCCATCTCTCTATCCTTCCATCAGAGAAGTCAGAGAAGAGCAGGCCTCCTACGGACATCAACCAAACACAGAACATAACGTAGCATAAGAAGCTACAACAAGAGCTGGCCCATACATCACATCAAGGCTGGACAAGGCAGCAACCAGAAGAAGGAAAAGGGCCCTATAAGTAGGGAAAAGAGTCAGAGACAGCTCCTGCTCCCACTGTCGGACGGTGATTTAAATACAAAACAAATGCAAAACAGAAAAGCCAAGGATAGAAAGGACTCCTACCATATTGAAATGCACTTATCAAATACTGAAGCCAATTTGTGATTAAGCAATATATGTGTTCCTTTATTAAATCGTTAAAGAAGTCTTAGGAGTAGGTGTGTGATTACTGCGAATTCAAAGCAGTTAAGCGTGTAAGAGGCATTTGGTGGCTTCTGCAGCAACTCTTACCAGGGCCAGGGATTATCCAAACCTTTTGCTGTGGTTGCCATATTGTGCTTCTACGCCCAAGCCTGTTTTAATGGAATGAATCACTCAGTATCATCTGGAGTTAGAAAAAGTCAAGATATATCCCTTCTAAGATTCCTCTGCGGTGCCCTGTGCTGTCTTTTTGGAGAGAGGGGACTATGGAAAGAGGGATGAGTTATTGAAACCACTTCATTTTCTGTTCTTGCTTACATTTTTGATGGCACTCCTAGAATTCACTGTTGACCATCTGAGATCCCAGGGAATTTCTGTGCACCAAGGTGCCCAAGGTCACCTTCTGTTCTAGACATTCAAGGAGCAGCACCAATACCTGGAGATTTTTGGCATTTCTTATTGGTTTATTATTGATACAAATATTTGGAGGTCAGGAGTTTAGGCTACTCACTTCAGGGAAGTATGTATGGCTATAGGTAAGCTAGATCCCTCTTCCTGGAGCATCCTTCTTCCTAGCTCTCAAAAGGGTTGACCTGTACAGGTGGAGTTCTTCAGACATTTTAAGAGGAAAGGGTATGTCAGTGTCTTGAGTTCATAAGCTCTGTCTCGGTTGAACTCCATGCTTACCTACTCTTCCTACCCAGCAGAGGTTTCCCCCTTCTTTTATTTGGCATGAGCTTCCTCCATTTGGAACTGCCTTCCATTCTGTGTCCTTTGCCTGACCACAACTGCTGTGCCCCTCAAGGTTTGGCTGTAATGCTTCTACTCATACATATCTCTACTCCTATTGCAGGGACTATCCCTCCTCTGAACAGACCACTTTCTATGGCAGTTCCTTATTTACCTGTGGACTATGTAATATACTCCTATAAGCTCCAGGTCAAGCTCCATATTGCCTCTTTGTCTTCCCGGTAACCCCGGGGGGTGGGGGTGGGGGTAAAGCAGCATCCAGTGAATTAAAGCAGTTTACATTCTATCAGGACACAGGGGACTTAGATGAAGAGTCTACCACTGGTTAGTCTGTAATTCCCCTCAGGTTGTAAATCTTCCTCTGTCTGTCTCTATTTTCCTTTCTGTCAACTCTGACCCGGGCTGCTTGTGCACTATTATATTTCCTTGCCGATGTAACTGTTTCCTAAGTATTTTATAAGGCTTAACACACTTCAAAAATTTATACAACATTGACAAATTCAAAGTCAAAAGCGAGACTCATGCTAAACTCTATCATACAGAAAAAAATGCACACATCATTTCAATGTATATTATTACAGATTTTTTTCCCACTCCACAATCAGCACAGGCATATCTCGCAAAGCAGGACCATGCCATTCAGTGTACTAGAATTGTCTTGCTTTCAAACTAAGCCTTATTGTATAGGCTTATTGTATTAGTGGTTAGGAACATGACTTTAGGGCGCTGCTTGAGTTAAAATTATGGAGCCCTCATGGAGTAGTTGTTGACTCTTGGCCTGAGTTTGTAGCTCAGTTGGTAGAGTTCTTCTCCAGCGAGCACAGGCCTGGGTTCAATCCCAAGCACGGTGCATGCCTGCAACATTAGTGGCCTAGTGCAGGCCAGGAGAATCAGAAGCTGGAAGCTGCACAGTAAATTTTCTTTTCTTTTTTAAAAGTACTCATTGACTCAAGAGAGTTAGTAACATCTTTGTTCACCAGTTACCTCATCTATAAAATGAGTGCAAAAACCCCATTCATTACTCCTAGGCCTTGTTACATATGTTCCTATACTGCCAGCATTTGTGAGGATGAGGTAGGACCATCACAAGTTCAAAGCCAGACTGGAATTCATAGTGGGCTGAAGACCTTCCAAGGTTAGACACTGAGATCCTGTCTCAGGAAACCAAGAGCTAAAACTCAAAACCAAGACAAGGATATGATAACTGAGTCCAGGTCATGGAAGACCACAGAGCAGGGCCCAGGTCCAACAAGGGCCCAGAGTTTACTATGCTTCTGTCAGTGAGCGTATCTGGTGTAGAGGATTCCACTCCATGGCTATTACAGGCTATGTAGTGTCTCCTTCCCATTGAAGGACATTTAGTGGCTTTTGACATAAACTTATAAGGAATTAATGATGCACTGGACACCTTCCCCCATGCATCTTAGTGCATTTGTGATTTACTTCCTTCGTATACTACTGGAAATGGGAAAGGTGAGTGAACCTTCTGGCTATGGTGTCCTAGGAAAAGCTTTCCCAGAGTCAGTTTACAGTCTGCCGATCCCTGTGTGTTAAACTGTTCTGCATCCTGCAATGCTGTTGGCTTTTTCTTCCTCCCTTCCTCAGTGCTTCAGCACAGTGTGTTGTCATTCATATCACAGAAAGGGAGAGAGATAAGGCTAGGATTAGGCTGTGCACCATCGCAGGCTCCCGATTGGGCCAATTTACCTTCCTGCCTGCAGTAGGAACCTTTTTCTTCAGCCACCCTGGGCAAGGTTGATTACATCAAGGTAGGGTAGTTCCGTCCTGGGGCCAGTGGAAAGGTGACAGTCACATGAACTATTCAGAGTGATTTGAGAGCCCTGTTAGTACTCAGGGGTGACTGACTGGGATCAGTGACTGTGTGATGCTCTTATCTATGTGGGGCACACCTCCCTAGGCAGCTTCTGGCCTGGTTGTCTCTGCTTTGGTGTCATGGATTGTCTTGGGGAGGTGACTCAGCTGCGATGCTGCTGCTCTCTTATCCCACAGGGGAGGTTGTCTGGAAACACAGAACTGGAGGAGAGGAAGGTGGTGTTTGGTTACGAATGCCCAGGGCCTTAGGGATTGCTGGGGATGCTTTTACATCTACTCACTGCAGATACTCAAGAGAAAAACAGAACTTCCACTGATCTCTCTAGTATAACTTAGAGAATTCTCTTTAAAAAGCACTAACCAGGCCTCTCATCGGAAACCAGAACATCTATAAATTTATTTTTAATCCTTGAATATATTAGAACCTGAGCAGCTTTCATTTTCCTTCTGGGGCCAATTGAAATTAAAAAAAATCATGTGAATGTAAGGATTTTTCATATTAAAGTACTTGTTGAAATGGAGAAAGAATATAGTTCAGGGATACTGGTGGCAATCCACTGTCAGCATCGACTGGAAGGTGTATTCTTCTGATGGCTTTGGATTATAGGATTTAAATATCAGTACAACTCTTCTAGCGCAGTAAACCCAATTATGGAAGCCTGATTGTGATATTTTAATACTATTGGAGCAAAACACTGGATGAAAATTCTCATTAGTTAAGCAAGACACAGACAGGATAGAATTTCATCTTCCATTATTATGCCTATAATTTTATTACCCTCAGGTTTTATTAAGAATCGGTGTGTGAGTGATGAGTAGTGGCAAGGCCATGAAACTGACATGCATTTGCATTTTTTTTTCCTTCAGGACATTCATTGAAGTTCTACAAGGTGAGAGCTTTGACTAGGAGTGGGTATATTCAGCAGAAGCAGTATATTGCAGAAAGCAGGCTATGTGTTTGAAGCCATATAAATATACGTGCATGGTACGTCATCCTAGGAAACACAAGGCGGACTCTCATAGAGACAAAACCACTATCGTTATACTCAAGTCATATGACACATACGTTGATAGCTAACAGGTTAGACTTGCTTTGTGCATGTGTGCTATATGTGTGTTCATGTATGTGTACACATGTATACACATTTGTATGTGTGTGTGCATGCATGTGTGCATGCGCGTGCGCCCATGTACGAATACATGACAGAGGTTATAAGTCAGTGTCAGGTGCTATCCCTAACCACTCTCCAGCTTCTTTTTTGAGATTGGCTTTTTCGATGAACCCGGAGCTCACCTATGTGACTAGACTGGCTGGCCTGGGACCTCCAGTAATTTGCTTATCTCAATCTCTGCGTGGCTGGGCTTATAGGTATCTGTCATTGATGCCTGGCTCTTATGTGAGTGTTTGGGATCTAAACTCAGGTCCTTATGCTGGTGTGGCAAGTTCATTACTTCCTAAGGCATCTTCTCAGCTTCTCTAAAGTTGCTTTTAACTTTCCTTATTTGCAAAGTTTTTGTTGGCTGATATCATGGCATGAAATGCCATGCCTGATTCCAAAAAAAGTAAATATTAAAGGACAATTCCTGGGTCCTGTCCACAAGGAAGCATTATTGCATGCCCAGTTGAAAACAGGGGTCTGAACTTTTACTGTGTTTATAGAGCTCTTGTCTTAGCTGGAGATCATTTTGTTTCTCAAGCAGAACACTTGACAGGGTCTGAAAACATTTGAAAGAATGTCTTACTGGGTTTTATTAATTTGTGTATGTATGTGTGTGTGTGTGTACATATATGTCATGGTGTGCTTGTGTTGTCAGAGGACAACTTGTGGGAATTGGTTCTCTCCTTGTGGGGTTCCTAGACTTGATGACAAGCACTTTAGCTGTTGAGATATTTTGCCATCTCAGGAGAGATTTCTGTCATAACCTTGTTATTTAATAAGTGGAGCTTATCGATACTGCTAAATATTTTATAATCCGTGGGGCACTCCCATAAGAAACAATCATCTTACCCTATAGAAACAGTGCTGCCAAGGTAGAGACATCTGCTGTGGAAGTTTTAAGGTCAAGACGTCTCCAGGAAAGTTGTCTGGATCAGGAGTCTTCTTATAGGTGCCATTTCCCAGGGTCCTTATCACAGACAAAGGCACCATGTTACTTCAAAAATTTATTTTCTGGCATTAAAAACCTGATCAAATTCTACTGGCTAGTTTTATGTCAATTTGTCATACGCTAGAGTCATCTGAAAGCATATCTCCGTAAGATCCAGCTGTAGGGCATTTTCTTCATTAGTGATTGATGGGGAGGATCCCAGCTCACTGTGGGTGGTACCATCCTGGGATAGTGGTCCTGGGTTCTATATGAAATCAAGATGAGCAAGCCAAGATGAACAAATCAGTAAGCACTTCTCCATGGCCTTTGCATCAGCTCCTGCCTCCAGATTCCTGCTACATTTGAGTTCCTGTCCTGACTTTTTTTGGTGATGGATTATGATGTAGAAGTATTTCAAATAAACTGTTGACTCTCCAAGTTGCTCATGGTCACGGTATTTCACTACAGCAACAAATTCCTAATTAAGACAGGGAATTATATCAGAACTCACAGGAAACTGTAAGCAAGCCACTTCTTTCCACTTTTTAAAGTTCCATACATGGCAAATCACAAGGGAAGAGCATATATTGACTGCATAGTTCATGTGGTACCAGTTGACATGGTATGTGGGTCTTTAGTCACCAGGAAGTGCCTCTTGGAGCCTGGAGTCAGTGCAAGGGAGGTTTTGAGGGTGCTTAAGAATTCGAATGCCCTGGCCTTGAGATGCTGCACCACTGGGGCGGAGTAGGCTGACTCTCCGGGATAAGATTATTTCATTTACCCAGTGCTGGGATAGGTCCTGGCAACCATTTTGTCCTTCCCAGTTTCCTCCTCCTCTTTTGCCTCTGACCACCTGCCTTTCATTATATGTACTGATTTTTTTCCCCTCTCACTTACTCTTTCATTTTGTTGACTTGAGAGAAAGGAATTGCTTTGAACAAAATGTGTGAAGCCCCGCTGTATGACAGGGATAATTAATATGAAGATGGATGGTGGGATGCTCTACCTAACTGGTGGCTTTCTCAGTCTAATGGGTGGTGCTGGCACACTGGTGTGATAACACTTCAGAAGAATATGGCATGATAATGATAGGGACATCCAGAAATCTGTTTGGATATAGAGGACAATAGCCAGTCGTGCAGTGCCACGAGGAGTATTACCTTTGATTTACCGGGCGCATGTTTACAGTTTTAGAGGTCACCCTGTACCTATGGCAAGGGCCTATGGAAGCTGTGGCCACTTCTGTGTACGGTTTACAATCCATTTCATCCCCAAGGCCCCAAGCTTCTGTATGTCAGGTGTCTGGATGATGGAAGAGTCTACTATTCTGTCTACTCCTCACCTTTCCCCTTCAATAATGGAGGTAGTCATTCTGTACATTTTAAATGCTGAACTCACCAGGAAATATAGCTAGGCTGGAGGAAATGGCAAAGACAATTCAATTACTGGGAAAAGGAATTCTGCAGGAGGAAGCAGGTCTTGAGGGAACTTGATGGGTTTTTGCCAAGATTGAGCTGAATCACAAAGTCAGAGACCTGTTCAGTGCTAAATCACTCCTGATGATCTCTTTGCTTGAACGGGTCCTTCCTGACCACCTTGGTAGGCCCATGCAGAAACAAACATTGCATGATTTGGGTGCTCACACTTCCTTCCCCAAGTCTGATGCTTTGGGTTATGTTTTGCCTATTTCCCTCAATCCTCCCTCAACATTTCCTGATGGTGACTGGAAGAACCTTGATTCCACAGTAAATAAGATCAGACAGACCATTTTGAACCTTGGTTCTGGAACTTCTTGGGTGTATTACTGTGGACAGATAAGATCTCTGGTTCCAGATGTCCCAGCTCTAAAATAAGAATAATACTTGTCATATGTGTGTTGGTTAAAGGTTGAGATGTTTGTAAACATGACACAAATGTGCCTAGAGTGTTGGGGGGGGGCTCAGAAAATGGTAGCTGTCATTTTTTCTTGAGTTATTTAGAACACAAATGATCATAGAGTGGTGTGGATTAGTATAAATTAACAATTACTATTGACTGGTATTACACTTGTTTTGAAAATCCAGGGGTTAAGGTGTGTGTGAGTGTGTGTGTGTGTGTGTGTGTGTGTGTGTGTGTGTGTGCGTGTGTGTGTGCATGTGTGTCTGCATGTGTGACACTTCGGGAGTCATCTAGAGACACAATTTACTTCTTTTGGAGCAGAGTCTCTTATTGGCTAGGGTCTTGCTAATCAGTTTAGACTGGTTGGCCATTGGTCTCTAGGGATCTTTCCATCTCAGCCTGCTGGGGTTAGAAAGGTGTGACAGCACATGCTGCATTTTTACAGGATCTCTAGGGATCAAACTGAGGTCCTCATGTTTTTGATGCAGATGCTTTACCAACTGAGCCATCTCCCTAGTTCCCATCATTTGATGGTGATCAAGATGATTGAAAATCTAGTAAGGTGCACACTTTCTGAGTGTAGGTGGCAGTGAGGACATTGTTTGGTTTGGGATGTCATTTATTCACGACACATTGATTGAAGGCCTCCCTGGGTATAGGTTTCTGAGGAAAGGATACACTTGGCTAACCTCACTGTGTTTCCCTGGGTCAGCCCTGACTGTTCTGTGCTGAGCCAAAGCAATGAACTTCTAGCCAAGAGCCCAAGTACTTTTTATTTTCATCCTTCCGTATTGATGCTAAGGCTGCTCAGGGTTACATAATTATTTTCCAGCCAGTCTAACCTTACTTTCTTTTAAACTATTCTGTAGCTTGAAAAGTATGTGAGAGGAACCATTAGGCACAGTAGCATTTCTGCCTTTGCTCGGGAGGTAAATGTCCAAGGTGGTTCTGGGAAACACTGAAGAGAAGGAGGGACAGGAAGAAGGGAGATCAGAGGAGCACACAGGAGCCTGTAACTTCTGAAATGTGGTTGTTCATCCTTATAAAGAGATTTCTTTGCTCTTCCACCAAGAGTTCCACCTGGGAAGTTCAGTTTGGATGGAGCTGCAACTCACTTCTGGATCATTCTCATGACGCAGATGGGTTAGAAGGGGAAATTCACCCCTACAGAGAGTGTCAGGATGTGTGTGCTCTGTCCCTGTTGGGACCAACTTGT
The DNA here is from genome assembly GCA_021653895.1 of Mastomys natalensis. Lineage (NCBI taxonomy): Eukaryota > Metazoa > Chordata > Mammalia > Rodentia > Muridae > Mastomys > Mastomys natalensis. Next base: position 88,609 of record JAJTUV010000075.1, read on the forward strand.
AAACTTTGTTCCTCCTGGACTGTGCCTGCACTGCCCCTGGGATATTGTTCAGACATGCTTGCTTTCACATGTTTGCTTGGCTTAGGTGCTGTGAGCTCTTGGGGTGTTGGAGAGGCTGCTGTGTGCCATGTGAGATCCCAGGGCCTAAGAAGGTCTTCAACCACACTGTTTGTTTAATGACTGATGTAGCCACAGGCATGTCTTGCTTATCTATAGCTTGTCATCAATAGTTTCTTTTTCTCTGTAACTACCCCCTCCTCCTTTTGGACTTAGTGTTGATTGGAAAAACACCAATGGATAGATCCTTGGATGCCAGCATAGACCTATGGGAATACATTCACATGAGGCAAAGCTTACTTGGTTGAGAGTTTTTATTTGCACTTTCTTTAAATTATTCAGAGAGAGAGAGAGAGAGAGAGAGAGAGAGAGAGAGAGAGGTGTGTTATATTTTTGTTTGTTTTGACATAAAGTTACCCCCCCCAACCCCCCAGTCCTTGCATGAAGATCTTCTGAGAGGCCAAATCTTTTAAGTTCAGACTTCATTTTAGAGAACCTGACCTAAGTTTAAACTCAGGTAAACTAACAGGCTGGTACCTACCATTAGTTTCCAAGTTGCCCTCCAACAAAACCCAAGCCTAGCCCCAGTCTCTAGGCTAATCCCCAACAAGACCAGCATCCCAGATTATTCCTCCAACAAACCTATACCTCAAGGTTACAAGCCTACCCTCTGCCTAACAATCACAAATGTAGAGGGGAACAGAAATTAAGTTTATGATATGACTCCTATCACCAGCCAATTAGGTTAAAGGCCACAGTAGCTTTCCAATTGGGTGCTTGCACACTTACTCCCCAGTTACTGCTTACTATAAAGCCTTGTCCTGATAGGCATTCAAGGCTCTTCCATCACCAAAAACTGTCCTGCATGACAGTGGTTCACTGTAGGGACAGGGCGTGTGAATTGCATCAGATTGGCTCCTGTCTGTTTTTAGGGGGATCATTAACATTTCTCTGGCACTCCACTTCATGTTTGTCAGGTACTCTACATTAGGACCTGAAATCATCTCTGTACTGTGACATGCAGCAATGTGCAAATAAAGAGGAATTGGATTTGGCTTGCTTTTTAAATCTATTGATCTCAAATTGTAGCAGTGGAATTAATTCTATTAGACCAGTAACCCCTATAAATTTGCCTCTGAAATGGATTAAAGTATATTCACTTAGAAGTTTACAAGCATATCCTCAATGGATTGGCTAGCAGAATAACTCTTTTATAAAGCAGCTCTGTGGGAATTGAGTAAAGCCACAACTGTAGTGTCCAGTTTATCAGTTTAAAATTCATTGTCCAGATGTTTCATGGCCTGTGACAGATGTGATGCTCCAGATGCTCCATCACCATCAAGTTTGATGAGTCCTTAGTCCTATCCATGAGTTCAGGTGGAGCGATGGCACCATATTGGGAAGAGATCAGTTTCTCTACAAAAATTCCATGGAGCTTGAGGCTGGTGTCTAATCATAAAAAAATGCCCAAAACACTGAGTGTGTGATAGATCATCTTGGTTTTGTTTCCACCTTAGAGTGACAACTTGGCTGGTGCTTTCCTCTGTAGGTGAAATTGACTTTACAGCATCTGCCTTGGACTTGGACAACCAGAGGACTGAATTCTTCTCTTCTTTGAGCCACTAAATGCCGGTGTGTACTCTACACTCCAGCAAGGGAAGACAGGAGGAGCTTCTTGGATGACAATGGACGTTCCACTGTGCAGGATGAGGACAGGCTGTGTGACATCGCCACCACCACGAGGGTAAGAGCTGTCTTTCTGTGTCAATTTCTCTGGTGGTCATTGTTATCAGAGGAAGAGGAAAATATTTTACAATAGAGCGATAAAGAGGAAAGCCACAGAGGACAATTTTGGGGGAAGTACTTCTGATTGTAAAATCTGATGGGCAGTTGAAACAAAAAGAGTATAGGTCTGGTAGGGTTAGATTAGAGTCCTATCACATCACAAGCCAGCTTTAGAAAGTTCTGGGATAGGATTGGAGATATAGTTCAAGGTGCTTGCCTATCATACATGAAGCCCTGGGTTTGATCCCAAGCTCGGCATAAAAATCAGGCATGGTAGCACACTCCCAGCCTTTGAAAGCAGAGACAAAAAGTATAAAAGTTCCGTTATCCCTGAGTGCTTAGTGAGACCAGTCTGGTCTATATGAGGCCCTATCTCAGAAAAAAACTTTTTTTGTGTGGTATACATTCTTTCCCAGACTCTTCATTTTCCTTTCCTTTTTCCTTTCCTTTCCTTTCCTTTCCTTTCCTTTCCTTTCCTTTCCTTTCCTTTCCTTTCCTTTCCTTTCCTTTCCTTTCCTTTCCTTTCCTTTCCTTTCCTTTCTTCCTTTCCTTTTCCTTTCCTTTGTCCTTTCCTTTCCTTTCCTTTCCTTTCCTTTCCTTCCTTTCCTTTCCTTTCCTTTCCTTTCCTTTCCTTTCCTTTCCTTTCCTTTCCTTTCCTTTCCTTTTGTCCTTTCCTTTCCTTTTGTCCTTTCCTTTCCTTTTGTCCTTTCCTTTCCTTTCCTTTCCTTTCCTTTCCTTTCCTTTCCTTTCCTTTCCTTTCCTTTCCTTTCCTTTCCTTTTCCCTTTCCTTTCCTTTCCTTTCCTTTCCTTTCCTTTCCTTTCCTTTCCTTTCCTTTCCTTTCTTTCCTTTCCTTTCCTTTCCTTTCCTTTCCTTTCCTTTCCTTTCCTTTCCTTTCTTCCTTTCCTTTCCTTTCCTTTTGTCCTTTCCTTTCCATTTCAACATTTACTGTTCAGACTTAAAGAAGCAACACTGCTGCTCTTTCAGTAAGAGTCCTTTTTCGTCTAACTTAATATGGATGCTACCAAACTGGAATTGTCAGAAGACTGGCTCAGGTCACAGTGTGGCCAGAAGCACATTTCAGTGGAATCATATAATGTTTAAAGTCCAGTGGGTCATCCCATATATCCTTCATACAAATCAGTTTCACTTTTCCACAAACATTGTTAAGTCTATCCTTTAATCCCCCAAAGCATTGAAGTGCTCAGTAGTCTCTCCCTGTTGGATTGGGGAGAATATATTACAGTCCCCAATTGTCCCTTTATTTCCTTGACTTTACTGTTTGGCCATTGGAATCACTGAATCTTGCCATGCCTGATCTATATCTTTCTGCTGCCATGTGTAAGTATGTGTGTATATGTATATGTATATATGATGTATATGTATATGTGTGTATATGTATACATATATGCACATATAATATATATGATAAATATTTTTATGATATATGTGATTTTTTTTTTGACAAATGGCAGTAGCTTTTTGTTAATTCAAAACCAGTGTCTTTTATCAGACAAGGACCAGTAATTATCAAAAGAGGCTATAGCTGTAGAGAGGATGGATAAATCCTATGGACAAGCTAGACCTTTGATTTTTGTGCAGAGTAAGGAGTACTACCGTGTGACAAATGTCAGTATAAAGTGGACAGGAAGGGCTGTTGGAGAAGGTGATCAGAGCAGGAAAGTTCAGGAGGAGGGAACTATGAACTTGATCCAGGACACCAAATTCTCCATAACTCCTTCCCCTGAGTACCAGAACTACTGTTACAGGCATCTATATGAGCACCCCTCCATGCAACATGGCTCAGGTAGAAAAGTGATTGTCCCTTATATGCAGAATCTAGGCAATAATTTATGTATATACATAAGGAAATGCATGTGTACACAAGGTAACATGAAGAAAAGAACAAGAAAGGCTAAATATTAGGGGATGAGGTAATGGGCACAATTATGAAAGGGTATGTTAACTTATCTGTTTTTCTAGTTCTGACTCTGTTATAGAGTTTTTGGTTTTGGGGGGTAGATAAGAGCATAAAATATATTTGACACTGAAAGGGTAAAATTTAATATGAAGAGCCACAGCTTCTGTTGCAAGCCTGTTCTAATTGTATGGAAGTTTCTTTGAGTTGTATAGATTTTGGGTCTGGTTAATCTTGGTGTGTGATGTTTTTAATTCATTTGCAAATTGTTTTTATAATACAGTTTGTAAAATTAAAAAAAAAAACAACTATACAAAAAAAACATGGCTCAGGTGGACAAGGGATGAACTGTGTACACAGGATTAGAAACCCCTCTTGGGGTCAAGCCTTCATCTTTCTCTTTGAAAACACATTGTCTGTGATACTCAACCTTTTTATAAATGGGACTGCTTCCTGGCTATTTGGCTTGCTAACCCTGAACACACACTGCTTGAGATAAACTGTATAACAGTCCAGAAATCCCTGGGGTTCCCGAGAGGAGCAGCCAGCCACACTGGTGACTGGAACAAACACTCAAATCCAGAAGGCTTTATGAAGTAACCTATGCTCTATGTATTGGCTTTGAGTTTGTCCTTGAGAACTCACAAACTCACAAAGCAGGAAGTAGAACAACTCTTATATACATAATGGTACTAGTCAGAGGAGAAAGAATAAAGATGGAAACAGGGCCAGAGAGGGGAAGGGCAATTATTATATTAATCTCTTAATAAAGTTTTAATGTTTGTACAGTTTTTGTTTTTCACTTGTTATTTGATCTTCAAGGTGGGGCACCAACTCATTCTATCTTTGAAGAGTTGCCCAACTCAAGGTCCTGTACCTGAGAAGAGACAATGTCAGGTTTTCTGAGACCTTGCCTTTCCTCTTGCTGGTTGCCTCTGTAGTTCAGCTTGAATTAGGGGACTTTGTGAGCTACTTTGCTCATGGCTGCAATAAAATATCTGACAAAAGCAATGTAAAGAAGTATATATTTAGTCTGGCCCATGGCTTGAGGTATGGTCTATCATGGTGTGGGTAGCATGGTGGCAGGGGTGTGAGGTGTCTGCTCACAGTGTGCCAGCTGTCAGGAAGCAGTGTGAGGTCAATCCTGGGGCTTATCTGTCTATATTCTTTTTATGCAGTCCTGACCTCTAGTCCATGGAATGGTACCACCCACATTTTGGGGTGTGTCTTCCCAATGTACCGGATCCAGAAACTTCTCCATGAATATACTCAGAGGCTTGTCTCTTTAGTGATTTGAAAGCCTGTTAGACTGACAGTAACCAGCATAGGGTCACAGTGGGATCTGTTTGTTTAGTTAACGCTTTTCAATTGCTCACTGGTGTCCAGGTACCGTGTCAATTTCAGTGCAGAAAAGGTTGAAATATAGCATTAAAAAAAGCACTTACTACAGTGGGTTGCCTAAAAATGTGTCCAGTAAAATTTTCTCAAAGGGTCTTGCTATGTAGCCCTAGCTGGCCTTGATCTTGCGGTATTTCTGTCTTAGTTTCCCGAGTGCTAGGATTGCAGGTGTAACCTGTTATGTTTGGTTTCTTAAGTCATTATTGGTGGAGATTTTAACATATACAAATGTAGAATGATGCATTAAATTCCCATGTAGCCGGTTCCCATATCTAACAGTGACTTGCATATGGCCAATTTGTATGGGCAATGTTATTGTCTTCTACATCTGGTTTTAGAAATCAACCCCAAATGCTATATAATATTATCTATAAATATTTTAGTGTATATTTCAAATTAGAATATTATTAAGAATTGAAAAATTAATAGTCTTATAATATCACACATCTAATTGTTATTTGATGTTTCTTTATATATATATATATATATATATATATATATATTATGTATGTATGTAATGCAGATATAATACTTATGCAATAATGAAATGATATGCATTTGATTTGTTAGAATCAAGATCCACATAAAACCTATAGCCTGCTTCTGTTTTCTGTGTCTCTTAATGATCTATGTCATTTTTTTCTGTGTGGTTTCCTATAGTTTCAATTCTGCTGCTAGCATCCCTTTTGATGTCATTGAACATATTCTTCTGAAATCTCTTATTTTATTTTTATTCAATGTTAGATTAGTCCAGCCCCAGTCAATTCAAGTCTATAGGATTGTTTTTATACTGCCGTCAGGACTTGTTTTGCCTTGTGTCTCTCTTTTGTTACATTGGGCATTACTAAGGAGACAGATGATATAACTCCGATCCGTCTGTTATCTGGCAGCCACTGATAACCATTGTCAAGGTCTTTAAAAGTTTTTTAATTGAGATAGATTTACATCACTTTGCCTCTCCCTTTCCTCCCATTAGTCCCCCCCTTGACTCTCTCCTCTGTTTCCCCTGCCACTCTCAAGTTTATAGCCTCTTTTCTTTGATCATTGTTATATTACGTACATGTGTATATGTATATGTATATATATATGATAATGTTTAACACATACACAGCCTTCTGGATCTATTTTTATTCTTGGTGTGTATATAGTTTCAAGACTGGCCACTCTTATTGGATAACCAGCAAAGGGGTCATCCCTGGGGGAGGAAAATCCTTCTCCCAGCAGTCACTAGTTGCCTGTAGCTCTTTGTCTAGGGGAAGGATCCCATAAAACTTTCTCCTTTCCATGTTCGCATGTCCATTGATTTTACCATTGTTCCAGTCTTGTTTATGGAGCCATTTCTAGGTGAGACTCCTATAGCAGCTCTCCCAGTATTCTGGCTCTTACAATCTTTTTACCCCTCCTTCCACAGTATTCTCCCAGTCATAGACACAGACGTGTAATGTTTTGGGGCTGGACTGCCCTTGATTTGTGGTTCTTCGCATTGTGTCCAGTTGTGGTTTTCTTTAGTCATCTCCATTTGCATCAACAAAGGCTTTTTTGATGAGGGGTAGTAGCTACATTTATCTGTCATCTAAAGATAAGGGAAAGGAGTGATGGCTTCTCAGTGGAGCTGTTGATCTTGACTTTTCTATGCAGAGAGTTTTTAGGTTGCAAATTAAGTATCTTGAAAATTCACTAAGATTCTCATTCTCGTCTTGCATCATCTGTCAGTTGGATATTTGTAGCAATTTGACTATTTTATCTACTAGGTTATCTAATGTGAGGGTATAAATTTGTTCACAGAAGGCGCCTACAATTCTTCCCACTTCCATGACATGACCTTTCTACTGCTGATTTTGCTAATTGGGATTTCTTCCATGCCTTCTTAGTTAATGTGGCTGAAGATTGATCAATTTTATTGATTTTAAAAAATGTCCAGTTTTTTGGCCTTCCGAACTTTCTGTATCTCTATTCATATTTTCTGTTTTATTCATTTCAAGTGCAATCATCATTTTCTGACTTGAGAAGAATTAGGCCTTAGCTTTTCTTTTTTCCTATGCTTCTGAGGGAGAGAATTTTTTTTTTTTTATTGGAAATTTTTTATTGGAAAATTTTTTTTACATTTCAGATGTTCTCTCCTTACCCCATTTCCCCCTCCCTCCCAGGAACTCACTATCCCTTCCCCCATCCTCCTGCCTCCACGTTGGTGTACACCCACCCACCCTCCCCTGTACCTCACCTCCCCACCCTTGAGTATCCCCCCCCACGACGTCCAGCCTTCATGGGACCGAGGATCTCTTCTCCCACTTATATATAGCTCCCTTGCATATATAACTGGAGCCATGGGTCCCTCCCTAAGCGCTCCCAGGCTGGTGGTTTAGACCCTGGGGGCTCTGGTTGGTTGGGATTGTTGCTCTCCTCATGGTGTTGCGAATTCTCTCAACTCCTTCAGCCTTCACTCTATCTTCTCCATTGGGAACCCCATGCTCAATTTAATGGTTAGCTGTGAGCATCTGCCTCTGAGTATGTCAGACTCTTGCAGACCTCTAAGGAGACAGCTATATCAGGCTCCTGTCAGCATGTACATCCTGACATCCACATCAACCTCTACCTTTGGTGACTGCACATAGGATGGATATCCAGGTGGAATGGTCTGTAGACGGTCCCTCCTTCAGTTTCTGTCCTGCACTGTGTCTCCATATTTGCACCCTTGAGTATTTTGTTACTCCTTCTAAGAAGGACTGAAGGCTCCCCTATTTGGTCATCATTCTTCATGAGCTTTATGTGGTCTGTGAGTTGAATCTTGGGTATTTCAGGCTTCTGGGCTAAAATCCAATAATCAGTGAGTGAATACCATGTATGTTCTTTTGTGATTGGGTTACTTCACTCAGGATGATATTTTCTAGTTCCATCCATTTATATAAGAATTTATCAAATTCATTGTTTTTAATAGCTGAGTAATATTCCATTGTATAAATGTACCACATTTTTTGTATCCATTCCTCTGTTGAAGGGCATCTGGGTTCTTTCCAGTTTCTGGCTATTATAAATAAAGCTGCTATGAACATAGTGGAGCATATGTCCTTGTTCTGTGTTAGAGCATCTTCTGGATATATACCCAGAAGTGGTATAGCTGGGTCCTCTGGTAGTGATATGTCCAATTTTCTGAGGAACCGCCAGACTGATTTCCATAGTGGTTGCACCATCTTGCAATCCCACTTTTTTTTTTTTTTTAAAAAAGTTATGAAAATAGCTTTCCCTCCCTCCCTCCTCCCTCCCTCCCTCCCTCCCTCCCTCCCTCCCTTCCTTCCTTCCTTTCTTCCATTAATTTGTTTATTCACTTTACATCCTGATTGCAGCCCCCTCCTTCCAATCCCCCTTCTCACAGCCCCTCCCCCATCTGCTTCTCCTCTGATAAGGGGCATGTGGCCCCCCCACACCCCGTACCAACCTACCCTGGCATATCACGTCACTGCAGGACTAGGCACATCCTTTCCCACTGTGGCCAGACAAAGCAGCCTTGTTACGGGGACAGGATCCACAGGCAGGCAACAGAGTCAGGGAGGCCCCTCTCCAGGTGTTGGAGGATCCACATGAAGACTTACATAGCTGCTACATCTGTGCAGGGGGCCTAGGTCCTGCCTGTGTATGCTCTTTGGTTGCTGGTTCGGTCTCTGGAAGCCTCCAAGGATCCAGGTTAGTTTTCTCTGTTGGTCTTTTTGTAGAGTCCCTATCTCCTCCGGATCTTACAATCCTTCCCCCAACTCTTCCACATGACTCCCTGAGGTCTGTCTAGTGTTTGGCAGTGGGTGTCTACATCTGTTTCAGTCAGCTTCTGGGTGGAGCCTCTCAGAGGACAGTTATACTAGGCTCCTGTCTGCAAGCATAACAGAGTATTAGTAGTGTCAGGGATTTGTTCTTGCTCATGGGATGGGTCTCAATTTGGGGTGATCATTGGTTGGCCATTCCCTCAGACTCTACTCTGTCTTTGTCCCTGCACGTCTTGTAGGCAGGACAGATTTTGGGTTGAAGGTTTTATGGGTGGGTTGGTGTTCTTATCTCTCCACTGGGAGTCCTGCCTGACTATAGGAAGTGGCCACTTCAGGCTCCATGTCCCCCACTGCTAGGAGACTCAGATAGAGCCACCACCATAGACTCCCCGGAGCCTCCCTCCTCCCAGTCCTCTGGCACTTCCTAGAGGTGATCCCCTTCCCTCCTGCTGCCGATTTCTTTTCACTTTCCTGGCCCTCTGTGAGAGATAGAGTTCTTAATTTAAGATCTTTCCTCCAGTTTGACCATAGGTATACAAAGCTGTATTTTTTTCCCTAGTCATATTTTAAAAATGATTTATTTATTTTTATTTTATGTGCATTGCTGTTTTACCTGTGTGTGTGTAAGTGTCAGATCCCTTAGACAGTTATAAGACAGTTGTGAGATGCCCTGTGGGTGCTGGGAATTAAACCTTGGGCCTTTTGGAACAGCAGCCAGTGTTTTTTACTGCTGAGCCATCTCTTCAGTGACCCCACTTCCCAGTCACTCTTGTATACACCCTGTAAGTTGGGAGTTTTGTCTTTATTTATTGCATTTTTAAAAAGTCTCCTTTGAATCACAGTCCTTGAGGAGTGTGGTTTAGCTTCCACATTAAAAAATATTCCAAAATTTTCTTTTGTTATTGATGTATAATTTTATTGCATTGTAGTTGGTGTACTTTACAATGTTTTGTTTTCTTACTGTAATTTGGATCTTGAATCCTAATTCAAGATCCTAAAGACCCTGTGTTTGGTAGAGGCTGGGTCCTCAGTTATGGTACTACTGAGAGGTGATGTAATCTTTAGGATATGAGGCAGTAAGTTCACTGAGGATGTGCACCGATGAAGATATTAACCCCCTTCTATTTACTGGCTTTGCTTCCTGGTTGCCTTGAGGATGACCCATGTATTTCTACAATGCTGTGCTCTCTGTCTCTCCATAGGCCCAAGACTACAGGGCCCAGTGATGGTGCACTGTAATGTTTGAAATGGTGAGCAGGAGGCAAACCTTGTCTCTTTTTAAATTGATTACTTCAGGTAATTTAACACAGTGATGATAGATGGCTGGTATTCTTTAAAGCTGTTTGGTGACTTAGCCTTTTTTGGTCTGAACTAGAGAATGTCTGTGTCCATTAGAGAGAGTATGCTCTCGCTAGCTGGAGTGCTCTGTCTTTGTCAGATCTTCTTGGTTTATAATGATGTTTGAATCTTCTTTATTTCCCTGTGGATATTTGTATAATTGTTCCATATGTTATCGAAGGTGGGATATTGAAATTCCAATGATTTCTCCCTGGAGTTCTGCCATTATTTTTACATCATGTATTTTTTGGCTCTCTTGCTAAGTATGTTTATAGTGCTTATGCCTTTGCTTGATGGATTGACATTTTTATTACTAGAAATGTTCTTTGACTCTGGCAACAATTTTTATCTTAAATTTTATTATGTGTGACATTCAGTATAGTCACACAAACTCCTTTTCAGTTATTATTTTCAACCTTTAAAATCTCAACTTGTTTTTAAATGTAATAAATTACTATTATACCATTTAGTTATTTCCACTGCTGCGTTTTCAAATTATTGAAATATTTTTATAAGGAAAAATTTCCCTCATTAACTTGTGTATTATTTTTCTAAAATATAATTCACCCAGGAAGGCAGGATAAGTAGTTGATTTTTCTCTTCACTTCCATGGAATAATGAGTCAGTACTTTAGTAGTCTCTGAAACTGGCCCAAGTACTGCTTTGGTTTTCAAAAAATTATTACCGTCAGCACTTTGTTATCAGTAAGGAGAATGCTCTGTCAACAGAAGGACCTGAGTTTAGACCCTATACCTATTTTCAAAGGTCAGATTCAGCAGTGTGGGTTTATAATCCTGGCATTGAGGAGGTAGACATAGACAGATCCTTGGGGCTTTGGCCAACAAACCTAGCTGAATCTATGAGTTCTAGGTACAAGTGACAGATCCTGTCTCAAGGTTGTCTTCTGGCTTTTACACTCTTGTACACATATGCAACTGCATGTACACAAAACACACACATGCGCACAGGCAGAAAATGATTGCTATGAATATAAGAATTTTATTGTATTTCGTATGTTATGATCTGTTGCAGATTCTTTCTTTTCCCTTTGAGACACATGCTTCTTCTCTTCAGCAGGTAGATGTCTCCCGAGTTTTCTTTGAATTTTTTTTGACTCTCTCTTGTCATTGACATCATCCTTGTTTTCTGTATACCAGGACATTCCAGGCTCCTCTTGTGTATTCCTGGCCCAGACTGGGAATTGGCTGTTCATCCAAAGAAGCCTTGCTCTTTTAGGGAGATGTTATATTTACTTGTTTCAGTCTCACTAAATTAAGGTACTTCTAGTTGGTGTCTCTACAAGGGCTCTCTAAAATAGACAGAGGCAGATATATACAAGAATTTGTAGTGTGTCCTTGGGATCAGTACTTGTGGAGAAGGTAGGAAAGGAGGCTTCAGGAAAAGGAGGTATTGAACTTTGATGGGATTTAAACACAGATGGCACACTTGGCTGTTGCAGAGCTCTGGAGCTGGGTAGACCACCTTTGTATAAAAAGACGCTGGGTTATGACAGGCCTCTTATGAGTAGTCATTGGCTATGTTTCTGACCTTGGGAAAAGCAGCTATCTTTTGGCTGAAGCTGATTCCCACGTGGTGACAGACTTATCTGAGAACTCTTGGGTATTAGTACTCCTAGCATGGGTGCCAATGAGTACCTACCTCACTTCTAAGAAGAGATATGAGTGACCAAGTAGCTTCTATCCTATGGTCATTGGTTTCAGCTTGTTTGTCTGTTGTCTTTTTGTTATTATTGTTTTGGTAGACAGAGCTAAGAAATAAGACTTTCCATGAGCAAAAAATGAGTTGTATGTTTAGATTGCCATTTCCAATTCAAACTCAACGTCAGTGAGTTGCATTTAATTTCTTTACTTTTTATACTCATGTTTCTTTTATTTTGAACCTAAAGTCTTGGGGACATTTAAGTACATTAATATAACACTTTCTTTACTTGATCCTATGTGTTTATGAAAGGTTAGGAATAAGTATATGGGGCTAGAGAGATAACTCAGTGGTTTAGAGCACTGGTACCCATCTAGAGGACTTGGGTTCATTCCTAGCAGCCATGAAATTCCAATTCCAAGACTCCCTGTGAAGGAGAAACTTAAATATTCTTTGGACAGTTAGTTGTGTGAGAAGATATTTTGCTAAGTCAAACATGGGAAAGAATGTTTCCCTGAAGCAGACACAGGTGAATGGATGATTTGCTAAAGCAAGCACGTGAAAGGACATGTGATGAAGGATTCTTTGCTAATGACATGCATGTATTCGCTCACCTTACATGTATTGTTGAGCTCCATTTGTCGGGACTCCATAGAGAGAAACATACCAAAAAACTTCAAGTGGTGTGCTGGCGGCTTCTTGCACTTACTAAGTCTCAGGCCAATTGGTAGAGTGATGTCAGCTGACACAGACTCACATGGAGTTTTGTTAAGACAGACACACATGCTGAGGCAAGACTCATGGACGACATATGATGTTTGGAGGGAGAATAAATAGAACTCAATGGACAGTGATGAAGGCTTGACTTGGCTTGCTTGCATAGCCAGCTTTGGTTTCAAGTCTTCACTGATCTCCACTTTGAGAGAGAGGCACAGTAAAGAACTTTTCCTGGCATCCATGGTGGTCCTGGTCTCTCCTGCTGACTCATGACAATTTGGCTAAGGCCTGGCTGTTCCTGTTAGGTTGTGCCACCACTGCTGCTATCCAGACACTACTGAACTGGACTGCTGGTATGTTCATGAAGTATGAAGTGTTTGTGAGTGGATTGAGCTGCTGCTGCTGACCTGTGAACTGAACTGCTGATTTCCTGACAATGAAATGGGATTTGCTCCAAAGAACAATTTCTAGAAGGGAGGTTAAAGCATTTAAGAACCATCTTAAAAATAGGTCTTTGAAAAATTTAAGCAACACTCCTGGCTTCTGGAATCACCAGGCATACACTTGATACACAGATATACATGCAAGCAAAATACCTGTACATATGAAATAATAAAAATTTTAAAAAGAATATGTGCATAATTGTGATTGCTAAAAATATTTTAATATTGCTATTTATTTTACATATTGGTAGGATGTATAGTCAGTTCATTGAACTAATTCATCTACATGAGATTAAGCCACCAGGTTGATACAATAATATTTATTTTTTTAAGAAATATCTGTTTTATTTTAATTTTGTTTTATAATTAGGCAAACATTAACATGGTTCTTGAGTTCACTTTCTGACATTTTCCCCTATAGATATTTTATGTTTTTTGTTTATATTATTATTATTTCTTTTTTATATTAAAAGCAAATACATTTATAAATATACACATGCATATATATAATATATATAATGCACAGTGGTAATTTCCTTTGATTTCTTTATTAAAATATTTATTTATTTACTTGCTTATTGTATGTGTATGTTGTGTTTGTGGTTAGAGGACAGCTCGAGGGAGTTATATGTCTTTTTCTACAAGGGTGTCCAGGGATCAAAAGCCAAGTTGTAAGGCTTGTTGGCAGGTGACTTTCCTGGCTGAGCCTTGACTGGGGCCTAGTTTCACTTTCTTTCTTAGAAAAATTGCTGCATATTCCTGACACCTTTCTATGCTTTGCTTTTTTCTTCCCACTTAGGATAAGTATTCCAAAAACCTCTCTCTCTCTCTCTCTCTCTCTCTCTCTCTCTCTCTCTCTCTCTCTCTATATATATATATATATATATATATATATATATATAAAATCACACAGACACATACATATATGTAGTGCATATGTGATGTATGTATATGTGGTATGTGTGGTAAAAATAGATCATAATTTATTTTTGAGCTATCCCTCTATTGATGGACTTCTGAGTTGTTTCCAGTTACACACAAGTGCTTTGCTTGTCTAACTTTGGGAAAAAAATTTCTAGAAGAGAGATTACTAAGTCTGAGCATAATAGCCTATGCCAGCCCATCAAATATTGCCAAGTTCTCCTCTCTAGGGGGTTCTCCTTCCCTATGTATTCCAACACAATGTTGCTAGGCCTGTTTCCCCACAGGCTGGCCAGCACTACTTATGTAGATATTCTTCGGGTTCCTTTGTCAGTGTGTGCAATAGATGTCACGTGATGTGTCAGTGTAGTTTTCGCATGCACTCACGAACAAGGTTGAACATTTTTCTTCTGGCTTTGGTCCCATTTGTGGTTTTCTTTGATGAACTCTCTGTTCTTATCTCTTGCCCATTTCTCACATTTTCATAGCTCACTTTCTTCTTTAACAAAAGCCACTTTACATATTAAGTGCACTAAATGTCTTCTATGTGATATATGTAGCAGTCTTTTCTATAATTCATTTTTATGTTGCTATAGTATTTTCCCCATGTAAAATTATTTTTATGCAACGAGAATTTTTGAATCAGAAAATTTCCCCATTTATGGTTCATAAATTAGTTGACCCATAATTGTATTTAGTAGATGGATGATTCAATATATTCTCTACATGTGCACATGTATGTTGTATAATGGCAGTCATCCCTTGGTTTCTAGGACCCCTACAGATACACATCCTGAAACCCCATGTAGTGTAACTTCAGAACCATGAAGTATAGTGATATCTACAAAATATAAGATCCTTAATAAATTTTCAATTATTCAATAATGGTATATTATGTGCATAAACCCCACACATGTTCTTCCGCGTGTTTTAAATGGTCTTTATATGATGAGTGACACCACAGACAGTGTAAGCGAGGTGTCAATAGTTTTTGCCCTGTTGTTCAGAGAACAACGAGGAGAGAAAGCTGTGTACATGCTCAGTGCACACATTTTCTAAGTTTCTTAGTCTATGTTTTATTTCCTATCATACATCAAAATTCACACTTTCCTAGTTATAAGACAATCTTACTTTTTTCTCATTAAGTACTGTTGTTTCTTGATTTAATGAGTATCTAAAATGTTCTATAATACAATTAGCCAGAATTAAAAAAATAATTAAACCAATTGTATATTCTTAAATGACAAATTTTACCTTTCTTCTCTTTCTCTTTTAGCTTTTTATTGCTTCTTTGTGAATTTTACACCATGCCCCTGTCCCACTCATCAGCATTTCCCCATATCTGCCTTCTGCCCTTGCAACCACTCTCCCCAAAGAAAACAAAAACAAAACCAACAAAATCTCCTTATGGAAGCTATGGTGTGTCACAGTGTGTCACACAGTACACCCTTCTGCTCGAACATCTTTACTTGCCAATGTTCTTTGCAATGAGTCATTGGTTTGATTCTGCTACACTATCAATATTGGATCCTCACTAGGACTTCTCTCGAATATCCTGTTGGTGCTCAGGGACACCTTACAGCTTTGGTTCTGCCAAACTGGCCCTTTCATGTACCCCAGCAGTTTATAGATAGGGTAGATTGCGGGGGGAAGAGGAGCAACTCAAAGCCCTGGATCTGGGTCTGGGTGGTAGCTGAGTT
The DNA here is from genome assembly GCA_021653895.1 of Mastomys natalensis. Taxonomy (NCBI): domain Eukaryota; kingdom Metazoa; phylum Chordata; class Mammalia; order Rodentia; family Muridae; genus Mastomys; species Mastomys natalensis. The sequence continues at coordinate 104,295 of JAJTUV010000075.1, forward strand.
GGTCAGGCTGCCAGCTTTCCTGCACCCAAGCCACTAGGGCCAGCTCTCCCACTTTGGCCAAGTGAGTAGCAGACTGGCTCTCCTTTATGCTGTAACTTGAGAGGGGCAGGACCAGCACTCTTGTTCTCACACCCTTGAGAGTCAGCTCTCCCACACTACCTAGGCAAAGGATGGGGCCTGCTCTCCCACCTGCCACAAGTGGCAAGGGGTAGGTATGTGGGGCATTTCCCTTGTGCCCATATCACTGCATGGCCAATGAGGGGCGGGCCTGTGATGCCTTGGTATGGTGTGGGTCTGTTGTCTCTAGTGCCGTAAACTGTAAGGGGTAGGGCCACCTCTGTGCAGCTCTCAGACATCAACATGGCCCCAGGTAGCAGCACAGACCAGGGATGTCTACGGCCTTTGCTGGTAACATGGGCCACATGGGCCACAGACATTGGCATAGACTCCCTCTCTGTTGTAGAGCTATGGACCAAGACATTGTACTTGGTGGCAGTGTGGGCTGGAACATCATGTGGTCTCAGCTAGCAGCATAAGCTACTCATATCAGGCTTTTTCTCATTACCCTCTAGTATCCAGGCCTGCCTCTCTTCATTGTGCACATACTGCTCCACTTCTCTTTCTCTCCCTTTCTCCACCACCTACTTGCTCATCTTAGTGGCATCTGGGCCTCTGGGGTGTCTTCTGCCCTGTCTGTGCTGTGTGGCAGCGAGTGAGGGTCCTAAAATTTGCCGTCTTTGAAAGGCCTTTAATTTTAGCAGAGGGCAGAGGTAGGTTGATCTCAATGAGTTCAAGGTTAGCTTGCTCTACACAGCAAGTTGAGGCTAGAGAGTCCTTATCTCAAAAACCAATCCAAACTCAACTCAACTATCAACTCAACTCAACTCAACTCAACCCAACCCAACCCAACCCAACCCAACCCAACCCAACCAAATCAAATACCCAAGCTGCTTGCTTGCTTCCTTTCCTCTTTCTTTTCTCCCTCTCTCCTATTCTTTCTCCCTTCCTTTCTTCTTTCTTTTGTATGTATTTGTATATGTGTGTGGATGTTTGTTCATGTGTGTGGTACATGCATGTAGCTGCATGTGCACTTATGTGTGCATGGATCCCAGGGTTAATGTCAAGTATCTTTCTCTATGGATCTTTACCTTTATATATTGAGTCAGGATCTCTTGCTGAACTCTGATCTCACTGTTTCAGATAGTCTGTTTACTTAGCTCACTCTTGGGAATGCCCTGTGTCTACTTTCCATGCAGTTGGGTTTACAGATGGGCTGCCATACCCACCTGGCTTTTGCATGTGTGCTTAGGCCTGAACTCAACTATTCATGCTTTTGAGGCAGGTGCTTTACCTGTTGAATCATCTCCTTAGTCTTGAAATCCAGTCTCTTGATGACATGGTCATGGTTAAGAAAACATGATTCTCATGTGGCATAAAATACAAATCCAACATGATTAAACATATTTCTTGACATTTACTGTGCCAATGTACAGTGTTCAAGTTGATATATTTAAATTGATTTTTATTAATTTACATTGATTTTAAAGTTCAGATATATTTCCTTGTGCCCATTATTGCAGTACATGCATTTTTTTAAATTAAAAAAAGGCTTATTTGTTTATTTATTGTAAGTATGTTGTGGGCACAAACTTGCCATCATTTGTGTATAGAAGTCAGAAAACAACTTTTCAGGAGTCTAGTCTCTCCACCATGTAGGTCCCAAGGTTTTAAAATAGAATAGTGTCAGTCTTAGCAGCATGTACTATTACCCACCAAGCCATCTTATTGGCCTTTTTTTCCTGAATATTATTGATTTGTAATTGGTAGAATCCTATGGTCTGGAACTTATGGACACAGAGAGCCAAATGTATATAAATGTGTATGTGAATAAACATGAACCATATCATGTGGTGCAGCAGTATACCTTTGATTCCTTAAATGTTTCCTGAAATGAGCAAATGAATGGATTTTAATAAATTCTAGTCTGAATGCAGCATTCTTGGAAGTGATGCTGTACAGTAGCTTGTTATATCCATGTGATCGTGACTGTGTGAGCTAAGTATTGAAGCATGGATAGTACCAAGCTCCCAGTTTAGGCTTTGCCTCCATTCCTTCACTCAGATTCTTAGGTTCCACATCTGTCAATCTCCAGAATGAAAAACAAACTGTATAAGAATGTCCTACAATTGGAAAAAGACTGCACAGAGGGACTCTTACTTTAATTTGTAAAGTTAGATACATCACCTTCCCTGTCCCAACTGGGCTGCTGTGGACCAGATGCAATCAAGGAAGCCAGTCCTGACTCTGCACATCCCGACCTACCTTTTGAGCTGTATAATGTTGGATCTGATCCAGCAATGCTTTCTTTTTTCTCTGTTTTGAAAACCTCTCAATGGGATCTTTGGTTTTATGATGTGTGTTGCTTTTATGATAAGACTCTGTGGAGCAGATGGATGGACTTCATAATGGCCTCTCCTTCACCATTGTGGACTATAGATAATTCAGGAAGACAAAGCAGAAGGACATGGTGGGAATGTGGCTATCACAGATGATCACACTCTTTAGAGAGGTCACTATGGAGAGATTGGGGAGGTGGATTACAGGCCTTGATTATGAGACCTTTATATGCTTGCAGTGTCATGAAAGGTCATTTTGGGATTCCAGGATATCCAATATGAAAAACAATCCACCAGAAGACAGCTTCCATTAAAGTCTTAGTGTGAGCTTAGCTGAACTAGCTCCCAGGAACATTTTCCTACTCTGTGTGCCATTAGCCTGCTCTGGCCGACAGAGACCTGACATTACATAAATATTTGGACCAAGGCAGCAACTCTGACTTAGGCCTTTCAAAGAAGAACCCTAATTAAAAGCAGAAAGTAGAGGGAGGCAAATTGAATTTTTGGAAGAGGTCAGCAGATCTATTGAAGATACATTAGCCATGCTCTGGTCTCTGGCTTCATGAAGCATGGTGTCTTAGAGGCAAGTGCTCAAGGATTCTTTATGACTGTAGACTTTCTTCTGGAGTAGATGGCAGGGCTTGTGTTTTAAGGTTGTGATCTGTCATGTAGCCCTCTATTTCAGATCAGGAATCCTTTTCTCTTGCTGATGGCTTTGCTGGCCACAGAATAAGGGAAGAACAATTCCTTCTTGCTCTTATATCTTTTAATGGTGTTATTCTTCACAAGCATAAACAGATTAGAAAGCATATTCTCCTGTACCTTGTCTGTACATTTCTCTTTTCTCTTGAATGAAGTGCCAAGTCCTGTCAATTTTACTTTGTAAACTCCTGAACTTGACACTTTCTCTTCATCAGCATCCCCTGTTTTACTCTGGTGCTATGCACCCCCTTTTCCTGTCATCTTTCCCTGTAGAGGTCTTTTATTGTTCCCTTAGTGGAACTGATATTTTATTATTGGTTTTGAGTTTTAAAGAAAATCATTAGTTTTACTCATGTTTCTGGAGACTAAGGAGTCTAGGAGCATGGTGAGGGCTTTGTCCAGTCAGTGTCATGCTGAAGCACAGAGGGCTGAGTCTGAATGGCTCTGTGTCATGCTCACAAATACATGTGGGAGGACCCTTTACTTGTAGGCATGTCAAACTTGCAGTCTGCTGGCTGCATGCGGCTCAAGATAGCTATAAATGGGTCTAAAACCAACACTGAGATAGATTTTTCTTTTTTGTAACTCAGTTACATGATCCTTAGACATGAACTTGTAGATGACAACATTCTGTTGAAATGTCATACCTGCATGGGAGCTCAGTTCATGATAGTCTTGCCAATAGAATAAAATCCAGTTTCTTCAGACTTTCCAGCCCCTTTACAGACCTCCCGCTGTTCACCTCTGATCCCCTCTGCTGAGATCTCCCTTTCCCACTCTGGTTAGTCAGCTATATGGTTCTTGTTGAGGTCATTGGTTCAGTTCCTAGTAGTCACATACAGCAGCTCACAAATGTCTGATATTCTAGCTCTGGTGATCCATAGATCCCCTCTTCTTGTTTCCATGGGCACTTGTACACATTCGACACACATACATATAAAATTAAAAGCAAAGCTTTACTTCCCCAAACTTCATGTTTTCTGAGGAATGGCTCTTAATATATCCTGGTTAGTGTCAGAAATAAAAGCAGGCCATGAGCACAGCCAGTGTAGACTATTGATGTAGCCATGCTTCTCAGTGATGCTGTAAGAGACTTGGGGTGGGGCAGGATGGGAGAAGAGACTTTGTGTGTCAGGAAGTAGAGTACGTTTAACTTGAAAAGGCCTTCCCCATCCAGTTTTCTTTCCATGTGGAAATCCCATCCTGGAAAGTGTAATGATATCTGTAAGATATAAGGTGTTTAATTACAGGGAGATAATTATATCTTCTTGAGTTCCAGTGTCCAAATATAAATAATGGGCTCTTCTGAAAGAGCACAATGCTGGAGCATAAGGTGAAACCCATGATTTCCTTAAGAGCTGATCTCAGTCTCTAGGAATCAAATGTGGAGGAGAGGAAAGCACTTTCTCTCCAGGTACACAGCTGAGTTTGGGATGGACATGAGTGAGCTACAAGCCCGACAATGGCCAACTTGTTGAGAGCATCATGGTTGAGAGGAAATGTGTTAAAATTCTGTGACTAAGCCATCAGAAGTGCATTTCTTTTTAGTGTATGTGTATTTATGTGTATCTGGGGAAAGCAGAAGATGATATTTGAGTGCTTTTATAGAGAAATGGGAATTAGAGTTCATGAAATTATATTGTCCATTTTCTTCTTTTCTAATATTAGATTTTTAAGCTCACATTTTGACCCCTACCCGTTCCCCTCCCCCCAACAAACGTGCACCCTTGAATGTGTTTTGCTTTGCTTCTTGTCATTTCATTGCATTTTCTACCCTGCCTACCTTGCACTCAGGCCACCATCCTGGAAAGGGCAGATTAAAAATAAGCCTGATGAGGCAGGACTGGGCACAGGCTAATATTGTCTTGTGCTCTTTCCAGGTTCAGCGTGATCTTCTGTGTCTCCCTTCTGGGCCAGCACTCTGCCTTCTCAATCCATCATGGTGTTTGGTGAGTTTTTCCATCGCCCTGGACAAGATGAGGAACTTGTCAACTTGAACGTGGGGGCTTTAAGCAGTCTGTGGATCAGAGTACGCTCCTGCGGTTCCCTCACACACGACTGGGGAAACTGCTTACCTGCCACTCTGAGGAGGCCATTCTGGAGCTGTGTGATGACTACAGTGTGGCGGATAAAGAGTATTATTTTGATCGGAACCCCTCCCTGTTCCGATACGTCTTGAACTTTTATTACACAGGGAAGCTGCACGTCATGGAGGAACTGTGTGTCTTCTCCTTCTGCCAGGAGATCGAGTACTGGGGCATCAACGAGCTCTTCATCGACTCCTGCTGTAGCAGTCGGTACCAGGAGCGCAAGGAGGAGAGCCATGAGAAGGACTGGGACCAGAAAAGCAACGATGTGAGCACAGACTCCTCCTTTGAAGAATCATCTCTGTTTGAGAAAGAGCTGGAGAAGTTTGATGAGTTGAGATTTGGTCAGCTCCGAAAGAAGATCTGGATTCGAATGGAAAACCCAGCTTATTGCCTGTCGGCCAAGCTCATCGCCATATCCTCCTTGAGCGTGGTGCTGGCTTCCATCGTGGCCATGTGTGTGCACAGCATGTCAGAATTCCAGAATGAGGACGGAGAAGTGGATGACCCTGTGCTGGAAGGTGTGGAGATTGCCTGTATTGCATGGTTCACTGGTGAGCTGGCCATCCGGCTGGTTGCTGCCCCATCCCAAAAGAAGTTCTGGAAAAACCCTCTGAACATCATTGACTTTGTCTCCATCATTCCCTTCTATGCCACGTTGGCTGTGGACACCAAGGAAGAAGAGAGTGAGGACATTGAGAACATGGGAAGGTGGTCCAAATCCTTCGGCTCATGAGGATTTTCCGAATTCTGAAGCTCGCTCGGCACTCTGTAGGGCTTCGATCTCTTGGGGCCACACTGAGGCACAGTTACCATGAAGTGGGGCTATTGCTTCTCTTCCTTTCTGTGGGCATCTCCATCTTCTCCGTGCTTATCTACTCTGTGGAGAAAGATGAACTTGCATCCAGTCTCACCAGCATCCCCATTTGCTGGTGGTGGGCCACTATCAGTATGACCACAGTGGGCTATGGAGACACCCACCCAGTCACCTTAGCTGGGAAAATCATTGCAAGCACATGCATTATTTGTGGCATCTTAGTGGTAGCCCTTCCCATCACCATCATCTTCAACAAGTTTTCCAAGTACTACCAGAAGCAGAAGGACATGGATGTGGACCAATGCAGCGAGGACCCACCGGAGAAGTGTCATGAGCTACCTTACTTTAACATTAGGGACGTTTATGCACAGCAAGTACATGCCTTCATCACCAGTCTATCTTCCATTGGCATTGTAGTCAGTGAACCTGACTCCACAGATGCTTCGAGCGTCGAAGACAATGAGGATGCTTACAACACTGCATCCCTGGAGAACTGTACTGCAAAATGAGCAGGGGCATTTGCACAGATAGCTCGTGTCCCTTCCTGACATTAGGTTAACACAGCTTTATAAACCTCAATGGGTTTGTTCAAATAAATCATTTAATTCTCAGGGTGTACCTTTTAGCCATAGTTGGACATTCATTGCTGAATTCTGAAATGATAGAATTATCTTTATTTTTCTCAGTGAGATCAATTAAAATGCCTTGTTCTGAAATTTATTTTTTACAAGAGAGAGTTGTAATACGGTTTTTTGGGGAAAAAAAGTAAATGATATTGGGAAGGATTTATTGCTACAGCTTATGCATCATTCTGTATTTGCCATTCACTCACATTGAGCTAACTATAAATTACTGATGATAGAGCAGAGGCCCAGCTGACTGAAGACGACATGCATGTAAGATCTACAACATGAGACAATGCATGTAAATCCATGTTCATGTTTCAGACATGGGAATTAGGAGCCCAATAAACTTCTAATTCGGTATGGAGAATGCCTTGTTTCTATGTTCTTATGTCAAGTAAGTACATTATGCTCACAGTTGGCTCGAAAGGACATGCTTCTGTTTAAATATCAAGATTTTTTTCATGACAACTTAGGTGATGGTTCAGTTGGTAATGTGTTCCCAAGGTGACCTAAGTTTAATCCTCAGAAACTACAGTTAAAGAAAAAAAAAGTCAGGCGTGGTATTGCATGTGTATAATTGCAGAGTTGAGCTTATTTGCTGGTCAGCCCAGCCTACTTGGTGAATCTCAGATCAATGAAAGACCATGTCTTAAAAAGATGGATGGTATTGAAGAATGATACCCTAGTAATCTATCCTCTGACATCTACATACAAATGCACATATGCACTCCTGTACACACACACACTCACACACACACACCCCACGTGCATATGCATGTACATGAGTTTTTTTCTTTGTTCTGAATATGCCCAATGGTATGATAGTTTTTTGTTCCATATGCTATGGTTGGCAGGTAGAACATATCAGTAATTGAACCATTCTGCCTCATGTAAAATAATTAAGATGATTAAATATGTAGATGTTTGAGACATATGAACAAATGGTATACCTTATCTATGTGTATTTACAGTACACTTTGAATTTTATAATTTGTACTTCCAGGATAAAACTTGAAAATTATATACACCTAGGTAAAGCCCACCCACTCATAAGCAAAGAGCTGCTTGCTGAGTGGAGGACAGGAAGACACAAACACACAATTGTGGACCATTATGCTGAGCAGCGAGTGCTAAATCTCTGAGGCAAAGGTGCCAACAGCTTTAAAACAGCCAGCATTTTCAAACTGACATAGATAGAGGGAGAACTGCTTCAAAAAGCAACTCCATGCCATGAAAGGAGACATGCTAATCACTGCCAGAGCCAAAGACACAGCTCCATCCTATATGGAGGGAATGAAGCCTCAGACTCCATTTTGGAGACATAGCAAGATGCTAATGGGTCCTGTCAGTTGGTTGCCAGTTCAGTCCCTGAGCTCTTTCGAATGGAGAAACCACAGGAATTTATTACACAACATTTAATGTGTGGAGATGCATCTCATTGAAAGTCTATCTATAGACTGTCAGTACCTATAGCACTCTTCATTCCTCTTACTATGTCTGTGACATCTGAGAGAGACACGAAGAAATACTTTGCTTCTCAACTTGATGTTTATTACATAAGCATGTCATCAGAATTCTACTTGTTTGGGAAAACCTTTTCAACCAAAATGATTTTTTTTGATGTTATCATAAATGTAAATGTAGTTTATAGCGTAAAGTAGGAGTTGGTATCCTGTTTTATTGAATATTTCCTAGCTAATAGTGAAGTAACTGGAGGCTGCTTGCACAGCCATTGTCGTAATAGGAAGCAGCTAGCAGCAGCCACTGTGCAAGAGACCTCGGTGTGTGTTTGTTGACATAAGCTCATTCATTCCTTGCAACTTCCCCAGAACTTAGACTTTATCTCCATCTTTATTTGAGGATGCAGAAGCTGAGGTTGTCAGGAAGGTTTGGTAAGTTCACAAGATGGGTAACACAGCTGAGCTTTGAACTCTGGAAGACAAGACTCCAAAGCTGGCCTCTGGACTACCACAAGAGAGTAGATTTGAGGCAACCACAGAATAGCTGCCCCTAAAGAGGAGAGGAGCTAGCAAGCACAGTTAGAGTTTGATTTTTCCCGTGTCTGAGTCAAAGGGGCATCCTGGCTTGTGTACTTTTCCTTTCCTGATCCGGAAACCAGACATCATTATTTACAGACTTTTCTAGAATAACTGTGAAGTTGGAATCGGCTTTGAGGGACATTGATAGTAGACACAGTGAATAAACTACTTCTCCAGGAATTTGAGTAGGTTTCAATTGGCAGAAGCACAGGGGACATTCTGAGTCAGCACTCAGTAGGAACTGCTTCTGTTTGTGCTCCTGGGAGGTCCTGCAGTGGTCCCCCTGTATAGCCTGAGTGTTCACTGTGGCTCCTCCCTGGTCTTGTCTACAGCTTCCCAGCACCTCTTTACCCCAATTCTTGCATCAAGTGACACAATGAAGCTCTGGTGACTCCTGGCTTTCCCACATTCCTCAGAGATCCCTCTTGCTCCATACAGAGACAGAGGCCCCTTTTCTATGGAAGGGTGGACTTTGTGGCTGAACAGCAACTTTGTAGGAAGCTGGTGAGGATGTGAACATGAACAGGGAGCAAGGGAAACCAGGTGAGCTCCGTGATGTCTGGTTTTGTATTGATGACTTTGGGATTCATTTCAGCCAACTGCTTCGGGGAGTGTTTGTTACCTTATAAGTTGCTCTTTTTTTTTTTTCCTTTCCTACTCTGTAAACTCTGCTTCCTTACACTTGTTTTTATATTAGCCTGTTGGAATTTGGAAGGCCATGAATTGTGCTGAAGGACTGCCACCTTCCTAGTCCCTTAGCCTGGGGCAGAGAGTAAAGGGTCAGGAGGGTGAGAGAGGAGGAAGTGGGAGAGTTGACAACTTCCTGGAGGAGTTGACACCAGAGCTATCTCTTCTGAGCCTGACTTAGTTCAATTAGGGATAAAATAGACATTCGTACCAGCAAGCTCCCTGTTTCCTCGTAGACTCTGCCTCCTACTGCATACATTGCTTGCTAACCTCTACCTCTGTTTTCTCTCTCTCCCTTTTTGCTCAACACCCGATTTTAGTGGTGGTATCTTTCACCTTGAGGTGCTCTGACCTCCTACCCACTTTTTGTCTAGTAGGGGTTAGCTATGTAGAACAGGTAGAACTTTGATGGTCTGGTCTTTTTGTTTTGTCTGAACTATTTGGTCTCAGATGCTTTTGTACTTATCCAGTACTCCATCTCGTGTTAATTTCATATTTAACTCAACAGTTTTGAGGGAAGTACTGTTCTTGTCCCCATCTGGAAGGTTATAGTATGCTGTTCATTGCCTTGGGGCTTGGAGACCTCTGCTGAATTTTGTGAAGGTTGATTTATAGTACTGTTAAGAACTATTTGTTACCATTTAGAAAAGGGTGGTTTGTGCCATATGGAATTGTCGATATCTATTATGTTTGATAAAGGCTAACAGCAGTTTCAATATGGTTCCATTTAGTGGTGCGAGCTTGCCTTCTGTTAGGGGAACCGTGTCTCTTAGGTTAGATAAATGATTAGGATAGACAACTGTGTGCTATCTTAGTGAGAAGTGGGAGTGGGGAGCCGGGTTTCCAGTTAACCCCACTGCTCATAGTTGCATGATCAGGAAGTGAGAAGCCATCAGAGCTTGTGGTCTCTTTCGGAGGGGAGTGGGTGATTGCTAGGATTTCTATCTCTCGCACTTGATGATTTATATCCTCTCCCAGTTGTCTAGGTTCTTTCCAACTTTGTTTATTTTGTAAGTGTACCCAATCAGAACCAGTTTTAATTTGCCAACTAATTTTCCTTTCGTTCTCACTCAGTTGGAGTCCTAGCCATTGAGGTCTGACTTCTGTTGTTGGGGCCCTGAGAGTTTGCTATCTTAAAGCTTCAGGTGTCCAATGTACTTGCAAAAGGTTATTCATCTCTCTGTGTCTGGTGGCAGGAGTGAAGGCTCTTGTAGTTCTGGTAGCCAGGCTGGGTGAAAGGTTTCCTGAGAAACCATGGGTGCTTGGCTTTGATTGGTTCACATGTCACTGGTAGCTTAACCTTGTTCATTTGCAGCATCTGTTAACTTTGTCCTTCCCAGGCAGGATGCCAGAGCGTTTAGGGGAATAGGAGAGTGGAGGGTGAGCTGGGGAAAGAAGACAAAGAGGTCTTAGACGGTTAAGCACTGCTTAAGGTCATAGGACTTGACAATGTAGGGCAGCTTGGAGAGGCCTTTGGGGTCGTATCACTATTAATTTTACAGCTAGGAAGAATGAGTTGCTCAAGATCATGTAGCAACACAAAGACTAACTCCATCCTAGAGCTTAGTCACAGCACTGGCTCCCTCCTTCTCTCCTGTTTCCTATTTAACACACACAGACCACACACACACACACACAGACACACACGCACACACAGTGTCTTTGGTGTGTGTGCACATATTTGTACATGTGTGTGGTGTCCCATAGTTGATGTCCAGTATATTATGTTTTCATAAAGGAGAGAGAAAGTAGTAAGTTCGCCATAAACATCCAAGTGATTTCAGTTGAGCGCCCGACACCTTTCCCAAGAGTATGTGTTTTCTATTACAGCTATAACAAGTTACCACTTACATGGTGGTTTGAGCAATGGAAATTTGTTTTTGATTTTGAACTTGAGTTCTAGGTGCCAGCAGAGCTGGTTCTTCTAGAGGCTCTAAGAGGAAAATCTGTTTCTTGTCTTTTCCAACTTCCAGTGGCTTCAGACATCTTTGGCTTGCTGCCATACACACTAGTCTCTGCCTCCATGGCCACCTTGCCCCCACATCTTCTGTGTCAAATCCCTTGGCTGCCATTCTTACATTAAAATCTCACCTATGTCTGTAGTCATTTTGTGATATAAGGTGACAGTCATGGGTACTAGAGACTGGGACCTGGATGTCTTTGAGGGGTCCCACATCCTAGGTAAGGACAACTCCAAGTAGTTACACAACCACTAAGCAGCTTTCATTTAAATACTGTGCATTTTCAGTGTATTTTACTAGTTGGGAATGACAACCAGTAGGAACAGTGCATAAGAACACAGGTTTTGCATCAGACAATCTGGATTTTAATACTTGTTTTTTCTTTGATCATGGGTGAATTGTTTTAAAAACATGACTACTACTTATTTCAACAATTATATACATGTGCAGAATGTATTAGGATCATATTTACTCCCACTATCTTTCTTACTCCTTTTCACCTTTTCTTTCTCTCTCCTATCTTCCTCACTAGTTTCTCCTCTTCATCTTTGTGTCTTTTGTGTGTGTGTGCAGGTTTTGTGCAGGTAAGCACATTCATGTATTCATGATTATAATGGTTATTTTCTATTCAGAAGGTAACATTTCATAGGGCTCATCTCCATTCTCTGGCTCTGGAAGTCTTTCTAACCCATTTTCTGTGATGACCTCTGAACTTGTAATATAGATTCTTGTAAGGGCTGAGCACTCAATAGTCGCTTCTTCTCTACATTTGACCAATTGTGAGTCTTTAACCAACTGTTGCCATCTGCCAAAAGAAGCTTCTCTGATCCAGGTGGACAGCAGCACCAGTCTGTGGGTATAGCATAAATGTTTAGGAGGCAGTTAGATTGCTTGTCTATTAGGAAAACATGAGCAGTACATTCTAGGGGCTATGACATCCTCAGCCATAGGCTTTCTACCAGGTTTACAGTACCAGGGTGTGTTTGTTCCTGTTGGGCAGACCTCAAATTTAATCAGAAAGCAGTCCATAACTAGTCATGCCACTGTTGCACTGGTGGGCACATATGATGGGCAATTCTTTAACCTCTGTGAGCTTCCATTTTTATTTGTATAGAGAGATAATACCAGTCATCTCATAGAAATAAGATAAAAATTAAATGGTGTGGCCTGTTCATAGTGCCCAGTGCAGTGTTTGAGATACAGTATATAACTATATGTAATAATCCGCAAATGACTTTCCATATTGTAATATATGACCCCAGTCAGCTCATCTCAGTTTCTCTTGCAGGTTCAAGAACTGTCAAAATGTCTATGAGTATCAAAACAAAGATAATTTAGGAGGTTCAGTTGTCTGAAAAACCACTGATGCAGATTTTAAATTGTGAAATGTAAAATCCTAAAGAGGAGAACCATAAATAACATTACACAATATAAACTTTAGAAGAATTGTAATAAACTTTTTTTTTTTTTGAAAAAAAAAGAAAGGCAATAGATTCAAAGATGGGACAAGCACTTAATCTAGAGTCAGAACAGCTTTTGCTTTAGTGTCTTAAGGAATCATAGTTGTAAAGATATGAACATGTTTCTAGTGTATTCTATAAATACTTAGTAGTAAGATTTTCCCAATAGGACCGTTTTGTTTTGTTTTTTCTTATAAGAACAGAGAAACAACTATATATTGAGTTCCCAGTGGACTTAAGTACATCATTAAAAACAAATAAGCAAAAAATTATCAATAAGTAGAACATTTGGTTCCTGAAGCATTGTGTAGCGTTTGAACACAACTTCGCATTTTAAATGAGTCCTGCTCGTCACCAACATGAATGTGCATCTTATTGAGAAGTTCACCATACTCTGAAGCCAGATGTACTAAAGCACACAGAGTTGTTTCTCCAGTAGCAATTAGCTGATGCAATTGTGCCTTGTCTGCAGCGGGCCAACAGGCTCTATTCCCATTGGACTGGGAACACATGCTCTGGTATTTATAAACTTAGAAAGATAGTTTGTCAGCATGTGTGGTGCACACATCCATTGCCGAGAGCTGGTAAGAAATAGCTTCCTTGTTTCTGAAGAGCTAATGATGGATTCATAAATTCTGTCAGCAACTCTATTGTTGCTGTGGAGTCTCTCTATAGATGACATTCTAGCATGTGCGGTTCTAATCTTGGGCCAGGCAGAATTCAAGGCCCTGAGTTGGATGCTTCCATCCTTCTTTGGGCCAACTTGGGTGATTCTAGAGGCAAAGAGTCCTGGTGCAGGAAAGCATGGTGTCACAGAGATAAAGACCCATGAGAGTCAAAGTGCTCAGAATCCTCATCTTTATCTCTTTCCTGCCTTATACATGAAACCTGGAGAGACAGGACAGGAACAGTGTCACCTCATGGTTGGGGTCTGTAGGATTTCTGAACTCTTTTCAGGTTCTCCAGGGTGTTGGCTTTGGTGAGAATGGGCTCATGTTTACCTAGTTCCTTTGTCTCTGGCCAGCTTCACATAAAGAGAACTCTACAAGATTCATAGAATAAAGCTAACCTCTCATCACTAATCCCTTGGATCCTCAGGCTCTGGATGTGATCCAGATTCTGACTTTAAGCTTTGTCTTTTATTTACCATTCACCCCTGGGTCTTGACAAATCATCTGTTTCTCATTCCCATTCCTATTCATTCCCTCAACCAACCGTGTATGTGTGACCATATTTCAGATCACTATGTGAATCTACCCTAAGCAGTCTCTTGTCACCCAAGTCTCCAGCTGGCAAGGGTTGAGTCCAGATCTGCTAACCTCCTGCAGAAAGGGCTGAGTATCTCTTTTATTCAACAGAAAGGTGATACAGGCTACTGTGTGTTCTATGCTATTGTGTGACCATGCTCTGACAATGGTGAAAAGAAAGCAGCTCCTGTGGATGAGAGCTATAATAGCTGCTTATCGGGCTGATGTGCATGAGTCTACAGAAATATAGCATAGGCCTTGGACATCAGGCACTTCAGAACCTGATTTTCTCAGTCTTTGACTTATAGCTAGCTAAGGTGAGGTTATCTAACTTTTTTGAAGCCTCCCTTTTCCAAGCCTCATAAGGTTTATTATAGTCTATCTCACAAGGTTAAGGCACTTCATATTAAGAGTACTTAATAGGCACTTCTGATGTTTGAATACAGTCTCCTAAGTGTTAAAGGCTTGATTGGAATTGATTGGCAGCAGAAATCTCTGATGATATTCATGCATTGGTCCATTGATATATTCATAATTGAATGGATTATTAGGAGGCCATGGGAACTGTAGAGGGTAGGAGTTACTGAGAGGAAGTAGGTCACAGTGCACACTTTTGAAGAGAATTTTGTCTCTATTCTTTCTCTATTCATTCCTCTTTCTTTGTGTCCTCTCCCCCTCTCTTGTGCACGCCTCCCTCCCTCCCTCCCTCCTCCTTCCCTCCCTTCCTCCCTTCTTTCCTCCCTCCCTCCCTTCTTCCCTCCCTTCCTCCCTTCTTCTCTCCTTCTTTCCCTTCCTCCCTCCCTCCTTACCTTCCTCCCCCCCCCCACTCTTTCCTGACAGGTACAAGGTGAGTGGCTCAGTGTAACCAAATGGTCCCTGGCATGGTGCTCTGCCCCACCAAAGTCCAAACTGATAGAACCAAGTAACAGTCTTCTGAGGTCTCTGAAACTGAGCTCTCGCTCAGGTATTTTGTCAAAGTGATAGAAAGCTGACTGACAGTGTTCAACACTTGCTGCTTTCTTTCTGGTTTTATTAATTACGAATACACTCAGAGTTAAGATGTCATTATATAAGCTGAACTTAAATCCTTGACACCTGATGGTGAATATGATGAGTAGTTTAGGGATCTTTAGGGACTTTTGATCTTTTGCAGTGTGCCACATATGGAATGGCAGCTGTACTACAATGATATTGCGTCTGTGTGTTTGACTTTATTGTGTTTTATTTAAATTAGCCTAAGGATGCCCACATCTCTACTCTAGTTCAAAATGGTCCTTAAAGTCTTAGCTCAAGCAATAAGCCAAGAAAAACAAATAAAAATAGCTCAAACAGGAAAGGAAAACATTAAATTATTCCTATTTGCAGATGACATAATCTGTGGGGCAGTGGACTGTGCCAGAAAACTTGGTAAGGTTGAACAGTTTAGAAGCCTGGAATCTCTGAGAAGGAACGTCTGAGAAGACAATAGGAGCTCCACCAGCTTCCAACCAGGCCCCTGTCACATGACCAAACTCCCTACATAGGAATGTGACCTATAGTTATGTAAATAAGAAGAGTTCTCCATGCTAATGAGGTATAAGCCCCGAGGATTTAGCCAATAAGCTTCCCTTCTCGGACATTCCTTCCTGCAAAAGGTATTTAATCTTTGGGCCACCTGAGGAGGTCATATGCACCCATTTTCCATGAGGACCAATCAATAAACAGTTTCTAACCAAGGACTGTCTCTTTCATCAAGAACCTCCATGGGAACATGGAGAAAGCCTTCGACTACAAAACTGCACCTCCTAAGTCTTCCTCAGAAGGCCCCTTCGTGCTCCTGGACTCATCACTACTGAGCTAAACCAGAGTTCCTCATACCTCGACCCTGGGCTCCTCATAGCAGGCCCATAGACCCCAACCCTCTGTTCCTGACTGCTCTTCGTGGTTTCCAGTGGCAACTGGATGCCTAGGAGTCAAGGAACACCAGCTTTGACCCCTACATCTTAAGCTGCACTTTCCCACCCCCTATGAGCAGTGTACTGGTGCTTCCCTTGAATCTAATACCTGAAGGCAGCACAGGGTAAATGCATTCTAGCATGTCTACACTAAGAGGTGTCCCCACATCCCAGCAGTGGGAGAAACATGAAACCATAGTAATCCTATATTCAAGACTAACTGGACCTAGAGACAGAGATCATTATAAGTTGTCATATGGCAGCTGGGAACCAAACCTTTATCCTTTGCAGGAGCAGCATGAGCTCTTGACTGCTGAGCCATCTCTCTAGACTTCTCAAGTCTTAAAGGCATCACTGTCCTCCTAATAGTGTTAAACAGGAAAGTCAAACTGAACTCACTCTGTAGACCAGGCTGGCCTCAAACTCAGAAATCTGCCTGCCTCTGCCTCCCAAGTGTTGGGATTAAAGGTGTGCGCCACCACTGCCCGGCCTCATGTTATCCTTATTCAGCTAGGTTTGCTGGCTAGGGAGCTACCTGCCTCCATTTCCCAGTGTTGGGATTATAGTACACATTTCCAGGCTCAGCTTTTGGCTGTAGCTCCTTAGGCTCAAACTCATGTCCTTACATTTGCATGGAAAGCCATAATGACTGACTCATCTCCTGAGCCCTCACCATTACTTCTGTGCCTTGATGGCCATCCATGTTCTACCTACTGCTTCATGTGGTCTCTCGCAGCATCCTTGCATTGGCTGCTCTTGCTTCCCCGCCCATTTTCCCTTATTCTGTTGCATCTCTTCACATCACTGTAGCAGCCATTGCATTGCAGTCCTTCCTTCCCTTCTTCTGTATTGCTCGCCTCTTGTGCTAGTTAGTGCAATAATGGAGTTGTGCAACAAAACAAAGCCCCACCCCCTGCTCTTCTGAACTCTTTCATGGAAAGATGGACACAGTCAAGGAACTGTGACTATAAATGGGGCAGTTTATTTATGACCAGTGTTGGTATGAGAACACGTAATGACCTTTCTTCCCTTAAGAAGTGAGGTGCAAATTGAAATAGAAGGAAGAATATGAGTTAAGAGGTAGTTAAAGGTAGTTAAAGGGGAATGTTCTTGGCAGAGACGATGGCATACACAGAGGGCCTGGGCAGAAGAAGCCAGTGCGTTACGTAGGCTAGAGTGGCTGCCTGGGAATAGGATGAGTGATGCTGAGAGGTGGCTAGGCAGACTGCATATGGCCTGATGGGTGAGCATGAGTACTGGTCTTTATCCCGTGAGTATCTGGGAAGTCACATGAATGAATTTTAATGTTGCCTTCAAATGTGGAGAACACAGAAAGGTGGAGATCAATTGGATATGTAGCCGGATGGTCGTTCAGTATAATAGTCAACAAGAATAGAGGCTGAAGCTCACCGAGTGTCTGTCAGTCTGGAGAGCACTCTCATTGCCCTAACTCAGGTGTCAGCTGTGGAAAAGCTCTCTTCCTCAGAACAAAGAACCTCATGGAATTCCTGAGGAATTGCTGTCACATAAGGCTGTTTCTCTAGTTTTTCTTCTGTCAGCAATGATGCAGGAGTCAGACTGCATGAGCCAGCGGCTAAAGCCAGATACTAACCTGCCACAGATCTGTATCCAGAAGGGATCAAAGGAGCGCCCCTCCAAGAGTGGCACCCTGGATAGCATCAGTTCTTGGAGAATGCCTCTACCTTCTTTGACCTTGACAAAATGAGAAACTGTCCCTTTTGCATTCAGATTGGGATACCACTGGTCCAGATGGTCATAGGCAGTCAGGGGTATACAAGATCACTTTTACCTTCAAGTCTAGGGTTACGCTCATACATGGTGAGTATGTATATTTATGGTCATTAACTGCAATAAAGTATGGAATGGAGTTAGTGCTCACTTGTGAAGTATATCTCTCATTCTTCCAGTGGCACCACCTCTCCCCTAGCTATATGGGTAAGGGAGGCACTCAGAGCCTTAATTCACTTTATCACTGTTTCTGTGATAGAATACCCCGACACATAGCAACTCAGGAGAGAGAGAGTTTATCTTACCTCACTCTTCAGGATTACAGCCTATCACAGCAGGAAGTCAAGGCGGGGAGGAATTTAAAACAGCTATTCAGAGCACATTCACAGGCATGAGCAAAGCAAGAAATGAACACATGCATTCCTGCTTGCTGCTCAGCTTGCTTTCTCTATACAGTTCAGAACTTAAACTCCTTGAGAGAGGTACTGCCCACTTAAGGTTGTGGCTTTCTACATCGATTAGTTTAATCAAAACATGTTTCTAACCCCTGAAGTCACACATACCTACAGCCCAACTCGATTGTGACAATTGTCCCTATTGAAACTCTTCCGATGTGATTCTAGATTGTGTCAAGTTGACAAAGTGAACTATTACGTTTGGTAAATTTTGGTTGAGCTAATATGTAATTTATTTCAGGAAATTGTACCTTTAAAAAATATGCAGAACCAGGAGAGGGCAAATGGACTCAGCACATCGGGGAAAATCCCAAAGCTAAGGAAGGACGTTGGTGGGCACTGCTTAGGTGTGGCACACGGAGAAGGGATGACATTAGGAGATCATTTGAGAGGATAATGAAAAGTGGATAGACAGCTGGCCAGTGGTGGCTCACTGCTGCAGTCACCACGCTCTGGAGTCTGAGGAGGCAGTCTCTCCCGAGTTCGAATCCAGCCTATGCTTGCTCACAGGGAAAAAAAAAAAGAAAAAAGAAAAGTGGATAGATGCTTTTGCTTCCATAGTGTGGGAAAGAAAAGGAGAGTCTCGATAAGGAAGATTTCAGGGAATCTTTCCCTATGTCAGATGGACTAATTCTGCTTTGAGTTCCTTCTACAGGTTACCAAAGTTCCACATTATTATTCAGGTCTTGTCTTTGCAATTAGATGACTTCATGTATTACATGGATAGAAAGGCAGAAGCATGGCTCGAGGAAACCCAGACTCTCTGCTTTCCAAATCTATGCCGATGTCTGGATTGTTTTCTCTGCTCTGTTTCTGGCTGGATCTTAGGGTTGGCACAGAGCTTCGAGGGATTGCAGGGTATGAGTGGAACATCAGCAAAGCAATTTTAAATAAACACATCCATCAGCCCTTTCTGAGCTCAAAATAAAATTATAAGCTGTCAGAATTGGAAAGCTTTGCAGAATCATTTAGCATTTCACAGATGAGGAACCTGAGACGTACCGAGGGCATATCATGTGACATCATACCACTTCTTGGAAAAAAAGCAAGATCTTGATATTCTTAATTCCCAGGACAAAGAGAGCTTCCCTTTTTGTGCTTCTCATGAGATCTGCTCACATTCTCAGGCCTAGAGCCTGAGTAGATGAATAAAACCACTGTGTCTGCTGAGATTCTTTTGGTTGTAAACCAATCAACAAACAAACGATTCTAGCTAACAAAAGCTTCAAAGAATTCATTAGAGAATTTACTTGGGGCAACACACAGATAAAGGTGACAAATCCTGAGCACTGAGTAAACAGGACCAGGCATCTATACTCTGGGATGCTTATGTGTTGATTGCCTCCAGCTATTGGGTTTTCAGATCCATTTTCTTTGTCAGGTTCTTTTAAAAATAGTTTTCTTGCTTGTATTAAAAATCATTAACCAGAGGCATGTTAAAGAATCAAAAACACTATAGTGGGTTTGGGGACATGAGTCTGTAGGTAAAGTGCTTGCTAAGACTGAGGACCTGAGTTTAAATCCTCTGAAGCTGGGAGCAGTACAGGTCTTCATTACTCCATTGTTCCTGCAGAAAGACGGGAAGTAGAGACAGGACAATCTCCAGAAACTCATAGGTCACCTAGCCTGTTGTTTGCAGCAGCAGTGAACAACAAAAAAGATCCCATCTCAAACAAGGTGAAAGGCAAGGATTGCTACCCAAGTTTGTCTTCTGACCTCCACATGTATGTGCAGGCTTGAGATTGCAAAGACAACACAACACAACACAGCACAATGCACACACACATTAAATGTGAAAACCATTACAATGATTTTTATCTATTCAAAAATAAATCAGAACCTTTGTGGGTAACAAGCGTGTCCTCCACTATTCAGATTAAAATTAGTGTTTATGGATGCAGTATTTGTGACTTAACAAAAATTCCTGTGTTTGAGCTGTGACTCACAGTACTACTATGGTTGCTGTTGATGGGGCCTTTGGAGACAGATAGTACCTATTGAGGTCAGGAGAGTAGGTGCCTCATGATAGAATTAGTGTCTCTGTAAGGAGAGAGAATTTTGCATCTCTCTTTGTCATGAGAGGACAGCTAATAAAGTGGCCATCTGCTTCTATCTGCACCTTGATCTTGGACTTCTCCATAGACCCATGATAGATTAATGTCTGAAATGAGCCACATGAAAGGGTCATTTCATGACTGGCTGGTTTGCAAGTTCACTAAAGACAAGGGTGTCAGGAAGCCAAAACACATGTGTCTGAGGAACTTGTCATTACTGGGACCTGAGCTCCCGTCATTCCTGCTCACTTAGCAGAGCTGGTTTGCAGGTAAGGAGTGGTTAACTTTCTATTCTTATTCTGGTTGGCTTGGTTGGCATTTGTGGCTGAGACTGCTGTGAGCCTACTTGGGCAGTACAAACTGTTCAGGGAAGCATTTAGGGTGACGGATTTCCACAGAAACCCTGTGCTCATCTCTCACTTTAAAGACTTGAATCTTTCTTTGATGCTACCCAGGTTCTGCTTCTGCTTCCTTTGAATGGAACTCCGTGCAGAGGCTGGCCCATGTGGGGCTCCTCAGAACTTATTAAATGCTTTGCTGAGGTAACTAGAGATGAGATTTCACCCAGTTTTTCCTCTACTAAACTTCAAAAGCCGATCACTGAGTTTCTAGTTATATAGCACATTTTCTACATTTCTACATTCCATGTCTCTGAGCAGCCAGGTAAAGAACTTTGACCAACTATTGCCTGCTATATATTTCATATATCCTAAACAATACTATAGAAAACAAGTTCTCACAAGTGCAGAAGCAGAGGAAAATTGAGTATTTAGATCCAGGGTGAATCCTGGAGTTCCTCCATTTGTACTGTGTATCATGGCTGTGTAATGCAATGCAATCTACTGATGACCCACTGGGTACTTGCCTTGCATCTTTTAAAGGGATATCTGAGCCTTAAACCTTAGTCAAAGCATAATCACTTGCCTGGATTCTACTACGGATTCCCAATAATCTTTCCTGTGAGAGGCATGACTCCCTCCCTTTATCCTAGCTTCTATCTCTAGCCATCACTTTGGGCTATTTGTTTGATTTCCGGGATGACTGGTCTTTGGTAAAAATTTTCCTTCCTTTCCTCCATTAAAGCAAGTAATTTCAAGCTTGCAGCATTTATTAATTATAGAATTCTTCCATTCAGACAAATCTCTGTAGGATATAACTGCTAGGTTAGGAGACCACTTTAGAGAGATCTGACATAGATAGTTACATGTTCGTGAAAGCGAGGGTGTCTTACTCAAGAGTTTAGACACATATACATGCTTCCTTTCTTGAAGTTTTACAGATGTCAGTCATTTCCTTCCATTATACCTTTGGAGTTCAGTTAGTAGAAGTAATAGAATCTTAAGATCATTCTGCTTTTTGTTAAGGCCCAGTGGTTTATAAAGATCTTTTCCCATATAGTTTCCTCATTATTTTGGGAAGACAGATTAAGGGGGTAGGTTTTAATCCTCTGATGTCTGTGGCCTGATACAAGATTGGATTGCTTTATTTAGAAGACTACAGTTCGGTCATGACTGAGTCATTACATCTCTGTGTGGATGCTTTCCTTCTGTTCTTGGATCATTAAGAATGAGACTCTCTCTTGTTACTGGGGCATTGACTGAGTAACAAACTTTCATTAAATAAGACCAAGAAAAGCACAGCTAGGAGACAGAGATTAAAAAAAAAAACCCAGATTTTGTTTGGTGTTGATTTTTAGTGATACATTTTCATGTAGTCCTAGGTTGGCCTCAGGCTTGCAATGTAGCTAAGGCTAGCCTTGAACTCCTAATTCTTCTATATCCACCTCCAAAGTGGTGTGATTATAGATGGGTACCACTAAACCAGTGGTTTATAATGACATCATTAAAATTCTTTGTTGTGCTATATCTAAGTCAGCCCTAGTACCTTTGCTTTCAGCTACCTTGGACAACATAGACCATGCTTATGGTCTCTTTCCTTAAGAGTTTTAAGTTTTATTATTTACATCTGAAAGAGTCCTACCCAGTACAACTAATAAGCATTTTATCATGGAAGCATTTTTCTCAAAACATTTTTGGTTCAATCACTGTATTACTTAATTTTTCTCTTGTCTTTGGATGTCAGCCAGTCTAGTGGCTGCAAAGTGGATAATAGTTGTAACACCTACCTTCTATGTAGGGAAACAGGCAGGTGAATTTCAAAAAAGATGAAGAGGCTTTCTACTTGACTTTCTAGGTAAAGTACAAGCCAGTTAAATTTAAATTTTAGATAACTGAACATGAGTAGGATTTGTGACCCCAAGTTAACTGTTCATCCAAAATTCAAATATGTCTCATGTATTTTACCAGGGAAACTTAATCTCCTTAAATGACTTTATTTTTTGAGTGTTTTTATCGTGGTTTAGGTGTGAAATGTTCCCTTACAGGCTCATGGTCTCCAACTGGTGGCACTGTTTGGGAAGTTTGTGGACCCTTTAGCACGTGAGCCTTGCTGAAGGAAGTAGAACATGGAGTGTGAGCCTTGATGTTTTGTAGCCAGGGTGGACTTCCTGTTCATTCTTCTTCTGTGCTCCATGCAGAATGTAACCAGACACCTGTTCCTGCCGCCATTCCTTTTCCACTGTGATGGACTGTATTCTTCATGGAACTGTGAGGCAACATGTCAAGTTAACTAGTTTAATCCTTAACGTAATATTTGAGATTGCTAAGGTTAGGATGTCATTGTAGCTGAATGTCTTTCAAACTTAAAAGGGTATCTTAAAAAAATTTTTTTTCCTGTTTTTTTGAGACAGGGTTTCTCTGTGTAGACTGGGCTGTCCTGGAACTCACTCTGTAGACCAGGCTGGCCTCGAACTCAGAAATCTGCCTGCCTCTGCTTCCCAAGTGCTGGATTAAAGGCGTGCGCCACCACCGCCCGGCTGTATCTTAAATTTTTATTGGTTGAATCTGGCTACTTTATTCACCACCCACCCTAATTATTTGCTTGTTCCACATGACAAGATTTGCAACAATTCATCCTATCTTCTTGTTCCATAGTCAAAGAAGAATGACTGTGGTAGAGCTTCAGATTTCACAATGGGATATTTGGTAGTCTGTGTGGTCAGGGAAGGTAGCCCTGGCAGAACTTAATGGTCTCTTGCTGGTTGGTCACTGAGGAGAAGCTTCATGTCTCTTTAACTCAGTCATTCTTATATGAAATAGAGAGATTTCACTTGTTCTCATTTTAGAAATAAAGAAACAGAGAGCCCCAAAGGTGATTTGCTTTAAAGATTCCAGGTTAGCTTGAATTTAAACCCATACTTATAGTTTATGGAGGGAGAGGATGGGGTCTGGTGTTTTCTTGCAGAGTGCATTCCAGGGCTCAAAGACAGAGGGCCAGAAAGACAATGGCTGCTTTTGGAGCAGAGAACCTGTAATCCATACTTTCTGCCCACATGCAGCTGGGGGGAGTGGATATTTTGACCAAGTTTCTCTTCTGTGGTTTTCCTTAGGATGTTAATTAAAGCGAGACAGATGGTTCTCAAATGATGAAAAATGTACAAACTCGTTCGTGATTAGAGAAATGGAAATGAAATCCCACAATACTTTTTCTCATGGATCAGATGAACAGAGATCAAGAAGTGGAACACTATATCTCATTAGCAGGAAGGACAGAGTTGGTACACGTGCTGCTGGTAAGTCAAGAATGTGGCAACTTCACACATAACTATCTGTATATCTGGACATTATCTATCCATCTATCTATCTATCTATCTATCTATCTATCTATCTATCTATCTATCTATCTATCTATCTCCTTCTCTCTCTCTTTCTGTGTATGTGTGTATGCACACATGTACACTCGAGAGTATGCCCATGAACAAATGTATGCATATGCATGTGTACAGTGTACACATATGCACACGTGTTTGCTTGTTCCTGTGCATCGTTGTGAAGGTCAAAGGTTAATGTTAGGTGTTATATACTGACTTTCCACCTTAATTTTTAAGGGAGTATCTCTCACTGAACCTAGAATTTCTTTTCTTGTGTAGACTGGCTGGCCGGTGACCACCAGGGATCTGTTTGTCTTTCTCCCATCCCTGTTCTGGGATACAGGCATATGCTGTGGTGCCTGGGTTTTATGTGGGAGTTGGGGCTCTGAACATAGATCTTCACGTTTGCAAAATAAGCACATTCCCAATAGAGCTGTCTTCCTTTATCTATCTTTATTTATCTTTTGACAAATCAAACTCACTTGTAGATGCAGCTTGAAAGTATGAGCATTGATTTTTTTCTTTTTAAATCATGATATGGTTTTCAGCAGTCAGACACAGACCTCTGGCTTAATTAATAATATTGTCCCAATGTTAATTTCCCACATATACAATCTTATAATTTTTTGTGCTTTAGTAAGATGCTAATATTCAGGTAAACTGGGTGAAAGATTATTTATTTACTTTATAGTGTTTCTGCAAATTTAACATTATGCCCAAAGTAAAAAGTTAAATAATAAAGCGCCTTTGCCCTTACCCAATATGGGGCATGATCGTGGTCAGGACTGGGAAAACCATGAATGAAATAGCTACCCAAATTCCATTTAATTGGGTCCAGTGTATCTGGAGGGAGGGGTGTGGTTGATCAGGGAGTGGAGTTTGGGGAGTCTCACCAATGGGAAGGGAGAGTGGAGACAAAGTAGGCAGCTATCCAATATTGCTGTAGCTTATTATTATAGGGCAAACTTGCCTAGATAACTGGTTCAAAATCAAGTCTGAGATGTATGTTCTTGGAAGCAGCTCCATTACTTTAAAGTCTCATCTGTGCGTTTGAGGGATTTCTTGTCTTTGTCTCAATCACAGGTTATTTGTGTTATATATTCAAATGTCTGAACCATCAAAACAATATGTAATCCTAGTTCTGTGGCATTTTCAGTTCTACAGCTAACATAAAAGTTATAAAATACTTAATTTGGAGAATATGGGTTTTTTTCTCCCACATGATTTGCTCAAAATGCAATACTACTAGTTTTAAATATATATAGCTGACAGATGGGTCAGGGTATCCTCAGTCAGGGTGACTTAGGTGTTTTTATCATTCCTAATTCATACTTTATTGGAAAAGACAGATTATCTGTCTTTTATTGCCAGTCTGAACTATTTTGCCAGAGCTGGGGATTTAGATTTCAGAGATAACTCACCAAAAATATTAAATCCTTGATCCTATGGTGATAGAATGAATTAATGAGTGTCTGGGGACTCTTTTAACTGGTAGAGTCTTTATACTGTGTCTTTACTGCTAGCTTCTGCATGTCAGGTAAGACATAGATAGGTCTGGGTAAGATGTTTCCCTCTGTGGTGTGGGTATAACCCACAAGCCCTCCTTTTATGGATTTCTTTTGGAGCTAGATGATATGTTAGCTAGGTTGATTGGTTGATCACTCTCATGATCATGCTAAGACTCAAGAAAGTTAAATGCCTTGCACAAGGCCACAAGTCTAATAGACAGTGGAACTAGAGTCTGACTGTCAATCTTCAAGCCTGGGGAGCTCTTTCCTAAGCTTACCACTTAACCCAGAGAGAACATCTTACTCAACATTGCCACTTAGCTAAAGTCTGCTCTGAATGCTTTATTTCTTAAAGAAGTCACTCTGAAAGATACCCCATCTGTTAGATCTTACAGATTGGTCCATGCAGGGAGTCCTAGAGCAAGCCCAGCCTTACCATCTGTGAACTTTAGAAACCATGGCTCAGTACTCCACAGTGGGGAATGCCAACCAAGGCTTCTCCCTGTTTATGCTAGGGGAACATTCTGTGTGTGTGGGGAAAAAAAAGCAAAGCTTGGGATCGCAGCAGCCTGTGAATTCTGCGTCATGGTCACATTCCTTGGATAAGTGAATTTACCTCTTCATGCTTCTGTGATTTTTTTAATGAAGTGAGGATGGCAATACCTATCTCATAGATGTAGGGGAGGATTGAATGATATAATGTAGAAAATACACCCAGCACCCAGTAGGCATTGAGTAAACATTTGTAATTATTCTGACAAGCATGGGTAATTCTCAACCTTGCCTCGCCCTATCTGCTCCTTCACAGAGCTCAAGCTATTTCCAACAAAGAGCAAAGTTTCAAAGCATGCTACCTCTTGAAATAAATTTCACTTCTAAAAGACAGACACTCCACCAAGGAGAAAAATGGTAGCTAGCCCAGGCTTTTGTGCAGGTTTTATTTGTATGCATAACCAAGTGTGTTTTCTTTGTTTGGAAGATGAATTTCATTCTAATGGTGCCAGTGGAGCTTTCAAAATCTCATAATTGCCATTCCTCACGGGCTCCACACTGAGACAATAAAAGAATGTGCTGGACAGTTGAGATCGGATGTGGAGATGGATGCGCATTTAAAACCATTTCAACTTCCCCGAGTCATCCTGGTCTGCACAGATATGCAGATGAATTACATCGCAGAGTCAGCAACACCAGCTGCTGGAACTGGAGACCCTACAATGGCACAAGTCAGGCTGGAGGTGGCTTCCTGGCCTTGTTGTTGGTTAGCTATTGCTGTGAGAGAGTGTGTGTCCAAAGGACACACATTTAGTTTGAAATGTGATCTTCCAGGTGGCAATGTTAAGAGCTGTCAATAAATGTTTGCAAGGATGAGAAGGGAAGGGAACCTTATACACTGCTGGTGGGAATGTCAACTAGCATGAAAGGCTCTCAAAAATATCTTAAAGCTAGAATTAGCATATGACCTAGCCATACTGTTTCTGAATGCCACAGTTAGGGATATTATTGCTATGAAGAAATACAAGGACTAAAACAAGTTGGGGAGGAAAGGGTTTATTTGACTTACATTTCTACAACACAGTCTGTCATTGATGGAAGTCAGGACAGGACTTCAAGCAGGGCTTGAACCTGGAGGCAGGAGCTGATGCAGAGGCCATGGAGTGCTGCTTATTGGCTTGATCCTCATGGCTTGCTTAGCCTGCTTTCTTATAGAATTCAGGACCACCAGCCTAAGGATGGTGCCACCCATATTGAGCTGGGCCCTCCCACATAATTACTAATAAAAAAAAATGCCCTCCTGGCATGCCTACAGCCCAGTTTCATAGAGTATTTTCTCAGTTGAGGATCCTTCTACTCAGATGACTCTAGTTGTGTTAAGTTGACATAAAACTAGCCAGCACACTGGATGTGTACCTAAAAGGCTCTTAACCAATATAGCACAGAGGTAATTGCCCACTCATGTCTACTGATACATTGTGCACAATAACCAAGTTATGGAGTTGGCCTAGGTGTCCATTAATGAATGAATGGAGAAAGAAAAATTTGATTTGTCTATATAATGGAGTTCTATTTAGCCATGATAGAGAATATGATTATGCCATCTGAAGGAAAATCGGTGCAATTAAAGATGATCATATTAAGAAAATTGAGACTCAGAAAGACAAATACAGCATGTTCTGTCTCAGTTGTGAGTCTGAGATTTTTCTTCTTACATATAAGTACATGTAATCATACATGGTATCTAAGACATGAAAATAGAAATGGAACTCTCTAGGAGGAATGACTATGAATGAAAGGAGAGAGGATGTGAACTTTGTCAGATTACATGATACCCAAGTATGAAAATGTATTCGTGAAGTCTACCACTAGGTATAATGAATACACAATAATTAGGTCATGCAAGCATGCCTTTAGGAGACAGAAAGGTAGTGCTTATGAGAGCATGAATTAGTTTTTAGAAATCACTTGCCCTCCCCCTAATTCCAGCTTGCCTCACACAGAAGCCTAGGGAGTGGTGCAGAATGTTCTAGAATTCCTCTTCTTCCTCTTTCCTACTTCCCCCCTCCCCTTTCGTTCCTTTTTATTTAGTATCTTCTGATAGAGAAATCTGAACGATGATGGGCAAACTCTTAATAATTTATTTGAAGGTTTAGAAGATCAACTTAAATAAATGTCCAGTGAACTGGATCAGAAGGTTGCAAAATAGCAAAACATTAAAAAAAAAAAATCAATGTAGATTCCCTGATATCAGATGTATGGAATTGCCACAAGGAAAGAAGAGGGGAGAAAACAGAACATGATTTTTTAAAAAAAGAAACTGATTAGAAATAAAGAACCAAATATGTATTCATACTTATAGAGTCACATAATTCTCAATCTGGTGAATTTTAAAAATATAAGTTTTCTAAGAGGCAAAATGCTGTCTAAGAAAAAAAGCAGTTTACATAAAAAGGAAGAATTAAAACTTATTGTGTGTGTGTGTGTGTTTATATATGTGATGTGCTGTTCTCAGTGAATGCATGTTCACATGTGAGTGTGCACATGTGTGTACATGTTTCTGTGTATGTGCATGTACATTTATGAGTATGTTCATGCATGTAGAATAGAGGTTGGCAACAGGTATTTTTCTGGATCACTCCGTAGCATACTGAACTCAGAGCTTGCTGATCTGGTTGCTTAGCTATCTATTCTTTGCTTCTCAACCATAGGACATACATTCATCCGGTTTTTATGTACATGTTGAGACCCAAACTCAGGCCTTCACACTTTTAAGAATGACCACTTAACATACTGAGCCGTCTTCCAAGGCCTAAATCTTATTTCTCCAACATTAGTGGGAAAACAGAAAGTGACATTGGGCAACTTTAACTTTTTGAGAAAAAGTAATTTCTACTTCATGATTGTACAACCTGTCAAAATGTTAGTAAATCATAAAGACAAAATAAAGACAATTTTAAGTCCAAAATCAACTGAATTGCCCAAGAAGAACATGGAGAGTGATTCCAATAAAGGAAAGCTCTGCATGTGATTCAGATAGTAGGCAAGAGGGCACCCAAGCCAGAATGGAACAATATGCAGGCACCTCAGAAGAGACTCCAAGGAGTGTGTGTTCACTCATGTGCAATGGTGCATGTGTCTGTCAGCTTCTTCACCTCTAGGCCAAAATACCTAGGAAAATCAACATAAAGAATGAAAAGTCTGTTTGGCTTTTGGCTTTAGAAGTTTTAGTCCATGATGGCTGCCTCAATTGCTGTTACGCCTGTAGTGAAACAGACCATCATTGTTGGGAGGGTAAGGAAGCTGCTCACCTCAGGGTGGTAGGGAGAGAATATGAAAGATTGGAAAGGGTCCAAGGTATTGCCATCAATGGTAAGAACCTGCGACCTACTTCCTCTGACTGGGCCCCGCCTCTTGTAGTCTATTCAACTATGAACTCATTAACAGTTTAAGCCATTGATAGCCTTATCACCCTTATGATTGAGTAACCTCCCAACAGAACCTCAACCTGTGAAGCAAGTCTTAAGTACCCAATATCTTCTGGGAGTGGGGCTGCTTTCTGTTTAAACCTCATTACAACATACATGAAAGGAACATATAGATTACTTGATGCATCTGATATTGAGAAAAATAGGTTGGAGCATGGGGGAAACTATACATAGATACTTTTAGAAACCCTAAAGTAATTATTATTTTCCAGGAATTATATAAAATTCTCGAGGAAATGAGTTAGGATCATGGTGCCTATCGGATCTGTGAATAGCATTCTCATATTTCTTATAATGTGAGCACTGAATAATGATTTAACTGGAAATGTGACAACACATATTTGAAAACTGGACACTATGTGTGCAGATATCTGCTGCTCATCTCTTTACTCTCATTATCGATAAACTGGCAGATAACATCTAAACACCACAACAACCAGGATGTAGTGAACGTGTTCTTCAGAAGTGTGGCTTAGAATACATTAAGTGTCTCAGAACTGAAAGTAGTGTCCTCTGGGTTGAGGGCTCAGGGCAGAAAAACCCAGGCAGAGGATTGAGTTTCTTCTTTTGCTTTAATTTTCTTTATTGTGTCTGTAAACATTCTACTACTGACAGCTTCTGCCTCAGGATTTTATTGTGAGGTCCTAGAATGAAAAGACTGTCATTAACTCTGTAATGCTGTTGCCAAAGATGACTGGCTTCTCCTACAGCTATTCTTATTAGGTTCATAGAGAAACATTTCTTTGAGAGGGCCAAGTGCTTCTCTCTCTCTCTCTTTCTTTCTCTCCTCTCTCTCTTTCTCAAGCTGAAATCAAAATCAGTTGTGAACAGAAAAACCTAAAAGAAGGCATTAACTGGCTGTGAAGTAGTCCTTGGTAAAAAGTGTCCTGCCCATGGAAAATCTGCAGAGTCAACAGGCCCTGTTTATTATGGAAATGCTGGTTATGTTATGACAACATGTCCAGAAGTTTCTGTGTCTCTATGCTTTTAGAAAGGAGATCGTGATTGGACACACTCCTATTAGCTCGGTGAGTAGAGGTAGATGGATAATGGATTGGAAGGTTTTCTCTGCGCTGGTGATCCAAGCCAGGAGGGCTCTGAGGCAGTGTGGTGTTAACATTTGGTTTTCTGTGTCATTTCCCTGTCTCTTTTAATCTACTATTGAATGTTTCCTAGGGAACGAGGAAGGCTTCCTTGGAATCAATGTACCTGTTATTTTTCTAAGTCTCTCTGACTCCTTCCTCCCCTTCCCTCTTCTCCACCCCAGCATGATTTTTGCTTCCAGCAAGTTCCCACAGTCACTATTCTTTGTAACTTAGACTCCGTGTATCCTGATATCACCAGCCCAGGATGGTAGAGAGAACTCGTCTTAGTATTCTATTGCTGAGAGGAAACACCTCAACCAAGGCAACTTTTATAAAATAAGGCATTTATTTGGCTGGTGCTTACAGTTTCAGAGCATCAGTCCATTATCATCATGGCAGGGACCATGGAGGCATGCAGGCAGGCATGGTGCTAGAATACTAGCTGAGAGCTTTACATCTAGATCTTCAGGCAGCAGCAGCAGCAGAGAGAGAGGGAAAGAGAGAGAGAGAGAGAGAGAGAGAGAGAGAGAGAGAGAGAGAGAGAGAGAGAGAGAGAGAGAGGAGACTGCTCCTGGTGTGGACTTTTGAAACCTCAAAGTCTATCTCCAGTGGCACACCTCCGTCAACAAGGCCACACCTCCTAATCCTTCCAAACAGTTCAGCTGGGGACTAAGCATGCAAATATATGAGCCTATGGTGCGAGAACCTTCTCATTCAAATCACCTCAGACACTGGGATGTGGCTTTAGCAATATATTGTGGCTTTGGTTCCAAACAGGCTTTACAGACGTCTTGCCCATTAAGGCAAATCCTATTTACTTCTGAATGATGATTACTGAGGGCTCAGGCATGTATTGCACCACTGGCTAATTGAAAACTACTTCCTGCTCTCTGCTGTTTCACACCACAGACAAATGAAGATGCATCTGATGGACTCGTTGTTGTGGGTTTTGTGTCTTAGCTCAGCTCTAAATATTTGAAGCAGCCCATTCGTCAATAGATGCCCCAAAGTAAGCTTGTCAATGCAGAATGTCTTGCTCTTTCTATTAAAACTCCTCGTGCTTTTCTAAGTGGCTGAATAAAAGAATAGGTATTCATAAGTCTGGGCTGCAGCTGGCTGTTGGAACCACTAGGAATATTTTTTCTTGTTAGTCTTCTGTGGAGCATCCAGTATGAGTATTGCTCATATTTTGCTACTCTACCAGAATTATCATGTAAAGTTTTACAAGGGTGCAGAATCTCCCTTTCCTGCTTTTGTGTGTGTGTTTAAAATGTATATGTTTTTGTGTTGGAGGTGTTCAGACATGTATGCACATGAAAGCAGGAGCTCAAGTTTGGGTTGCATTCCCCAGGAGCTGTCTATCTTATTTCATAAGTCAGAGTTTCTTGCTTAGACCTGGCACTTGCTATTTAGGCTGCCTTGTCTGGCTAGAGAGCCTTAAGGTCCCCAGCACACGGGTTACACATTCACAGCGTGATGCTTGGCTTTTAGGTAGGTGCTAGGATTGAGTTCAGATCCTCAAGCTTACATACCAAGGACTGTACCAACTAGGTCATCTTTCCAGTCCTGCACTCTACTTTTCTTATTTTTGGTAAAAAATATAAACTATATTTACAAACACCTTTGGTACCACTGAGACAGAAGCTGAAAGGGTGCTTGGAGGGCTACAGTAGATAACTGATGCAAACTGTTTTCTGGTCAGATATCTGGCTCCTTTGATGAAAGGCATATTTGACACCTACTGCTGCTAAAGCCATGACCTTGGTGCTTCATGAACATTTTTCTAGTGTATAAATCAAAACTGTGTGGGTGGTATAAAGAAAACCATATCTAAAAGCTATGAGTCCTCACAGCTGAATGTGTTGGTTAGTTTACCTCAACTTGACAGACAAGCTAGAGACATTCGGGAAGTGGGACTCTTAACTGAGAAAAATGCCTTTATAAAGATTTGCTTGCAGGCAAATATGTTGTGCATTTTGGTGATTGAAGAGTGATGGGGGTGGTCCCAGTTCTTTGGAAGAGGTGCCATCCCTGGGCAGGTGGCTCTAAATGATACAAGAAAGCAGACTGAACAAGCTGGTAACTAACACTGTTCCACGGCTTCTGCTTTTGTTCCTGTCCTGACTTCTTTTGATCGTAGACTGTGATGTGGATGTGTAAGCAACATGAACCCTTCCCTTCCTAATTTGCTTATGGTCATGATGTTTTATAGAAACTCCAACTAGGACACTGAAGATTAACATTCAGAAGACTGGGCTGCTATTCTAGTTCTGCTGTTTTTCTAGTTCTGTGACCGTGACCTAGTTTCTCTAGACCCCAGTTCCTTTATCTTCAGATAGGGATGTTTCTAGTGTGCTTTTTTTCTTGTCAGTAGTAAATAAAATAATACATAGCAGACGTTATGTAAGTATACTTTCAGTGCTAACCAAATAAGCACTACATGAAAATAATTTGTTATGGAGTCATTGTGACAGTTTGATATTTTATTGTGTATCATCTAGTGCAAGAAATAAGAAATAATTTGATATTAAATGTTCATAGCATCAGAAACAAAGTGATTCTACCTGTGTATGTATATAATGCAAATACAAAATGGTTCCTAGCTGGATTTTTTTTTCTATTTTTTTTCCTGAAAATAAATTTTTCCATAAAATACATTCTGATTACAGTTCTTCCAAATCCTTCAAATTCCCACCTTTCCCTAACATCTAAGTCCACATTCTTTCTGTCCTTAGAAAACAAACAGGCATCTACAGAATAACAAAAGAAATAAATATATAAAATAAGATAAAACAAAATGAAACAAATTGGGAGAGGATAAAACAAACAGAAGAAGAACCAAAGACAAAGGATAAAAAACACATATAGATGCACAGACCCATACGTCACACAAACAAGAATCCCATAACAACACAAAACTGGAAGTCATAATATATATGCATGTATAATGTAAAAAGCCTGTAAGGTGTAAAAAGTGAAAGAAAGAAAGAAGGAGAAAAGAAAAAAAAGAAAAAAAAATGCCCTGAGAAAACATTGCGAGATAAAACCAAAACCAAAACACCCCCCTTCCCAAAGAACTTCTAAAGATGTCATTGAGTTTGTTTTGTGTTGGTCATCTACTGTTGGGCATAGTCAAACCTTAAGAATGGTTTATATCCCTAGCGAGACTTCATTAGAGAAAACTAATCCTTCATTCAAAAAGTAGTTATTAATTGGAGATAGTCTTTGGGTAAGGGATAGGGGCTTCCTGTCTCCTCTCATCTCTGGGACCCCATCTGGTGCTGACCTGTACAGCCCTGTGCATATTGTCACAATCTCTGTGAGTTCATATGTGCATGGGTCTTGCTGTGTTAAGAAGATCTTATTTTGTTGGTGTCCTCCATCCCCTCTGGCTCTTAACACTCTTTCTGCTTCCTCTTCCCTGAGCCCTGAGGGGAGAGATTTGATGGAAATGCTCCATTCAGGACTGAGTGTTCCAAGTTTTCTCACACTCTGTGCATTGTTCAGCTGTGGGTCTCTATATTTATTCCCATCTGCTTCAGGAGAAAGCATCTCTGATGATGGCTGAGCAAGGCACTGGTCTATGAGTATAACAGAACATCATTAAGAGTCAATTTTTGCTATGTTCCTTTAACAGAACAATAGTATTTGATTTTTCCTGAAGTCCATAGCTTATCTGGTCTCAGGTTCTTGGACATCTGAATTGTGGCATGCATGGATTTCATCTCATGAAGTAGACCTTAAGGAAAAAAAGATAATGGTTGGTTACATCTTCAAACTTTGTGCCATTACTATACTAGCATATCTTGCAGGCAGGTTACCATTGTTGATTTAAGTGTTTCTGGGTTAGTGCTTGCTTTTCTCCTTTGATATTATGCAGAATACCTTCTAGTACTATGAACACTGCTTTGTAGGGATGAAGGCTCTCGGTAGATACCAGCTTCACTTCTGCATGTTCAGTGAGTGGTGTAGATGTTATCTTCAGCAATACGGCTTTACCATGAGTTAATGGAAAGCAACCAATAGCTTTAGCAATCAATAGTCTGGGTTGTTTGGGCATTCCTATGGGATCTCTTTGGCCAACAACTTATTTAGATATAACTCATTATTCATATTTGGAGCTTCACTTCTCGGTGAGAACTGGTCAGTGGGTATTCTGTCTCCTCTGTTCTTTGGTGATTTCGTTTAGATAGCCTTCACATATGGATACATTTTAGGAAGCTTCTATAGTATTAGGCTTCCATAGAACCCCTACAGTGGCCCATATTTTAGTTTGCTGGGAAATTTTTGATTGAAGGAGAACTAGAACAAGTCATTGATCATTTTTAGTTCCATTGATATTTCCTCTTAGAATTCCCACAGCACTTACTCTTCTGCTATTAAGTTAGCACTTAATTAAGTAAGATGGGAAAGAATAGAAGTGATTAACTTGAAAGTGTTCAGACCTCTTCCTCACAGATGAAAATCTGCTGTTGGCAGCCTAGTGTGACACCCACCTCCCAATCTGCTGCCTGGAAGTTTTTCTTCACTCTAAAAATCAGTGGTGTGGAATGGAGGGAGGGGGCAGGGAGAGCAGGGGAGTGAGGAGAGGTGGAAAGGATGTTTCTCATTTCTTTGGGTAATTTGCAAATGGGAGGGAGGGGTATGCACATGTGGAGAGAGAGGGAGAGAGAGAGAGAGAGAGAGAGAGAGAGAGAGAGAGGAGAGAGAGAGAATTTTGAATGTTTGAGAGTTATTTTAGTTGGGCCTCATAGTGCAGGTCTGAAATCCCAGTTACTTGACAGATTGAGGCAGAAGTTTCCTAACTCCAAGGCCAGGGTGGACTACAATATGAATTCAAGGGCAGCTTGGACAATTTAGTAAGAATCAGGAATTGCTGAGGATATAGCCCAGACATAAAAAGCTTGTCCAGCATATGCAAGAAATCAGCTTCAATCCCTTAAAAAAAAAAAAGAGTGGAATCATCTGAAATGTTTTTCAGAGGTTGATGTTTCCCTTGGTTTTTCATAGGCTGTGGACACCGTACTCACAGTTGTTAGAGCATAAACCACTGTAGAACACTGGCTGTGTTTTATTTTAATTTACACAGTTATTATTTTCCTCTTAATCTCATCTCCTACCTATTCTTGTGCAGTGGAGGCTCCATTTCCAACCCACAGATTGAATTCTGTCGGTCACAATGTGATCAGGTCGCTCCATGTTTACTCTCTCCTTCCCCAAGTGACACAAGTCCCTCAGCTCCTGGCATTTTACTTCAGTACACAAACAAAGGAAACATGCAGAAGCCGTTTGCTCTCCTGAATGCTTGGAATGCCCCTTGATGCCCTTGAATACATCTTCTGAAACCCAGTGAGCAGTATGGAGTCTTTCTTGAGTTTTGAAGGACACTTCTCAGGAGAAGATGGCAGACAGGGATGCTTTCTGATAATTGTCTTAGGTCAGTGATGGTAACCAAATTGACAAAGACAGTTAAATCCCTCTGAGATCCAGCTGTCAGTTGGGCACCTCAATGACACTGAAGGGGTAGGCCCACTGCAAAAGTCTTCTACCATACAAAGAGCTGGATTTTGTCTGTATTTATTTAAGAATTTTAGTGTAACAGATCACTTGCTTTTATTATTGTTTTTTGTTATCAATATTTTTTAATGCTCTTTCTTTTAACTGGTTAGACAATGTACAGACGTCTGTGTCTCAAACCAGCTCTTTCTTTTTACCCCACTGGTCTACTACAGGATGACATAGTAGCTTTTCACTAGCTCTTCTTTAGATAGAGATTAAAGAGCAAGTTGATTGTGCTGATATGATGATACTTGGTGATCCTGCGAGTAGCAGGCCCCAACTGGATATGTGGAAAATTCAATTGAAAGCCAACAGGTTGGATACACAGGTTAGGCACAATAGGTAGTCCTATGCCCAGTAAGACCACTGAACAATTCCATATGATTGTTTCTGGTCATCTAGAGACAGGAACTCCACTTTGGAAATTGGGCATCTAGGATGTGTCAACTGTATGGATTATCTCTACTAGGAGTTCTGAGATGCTTTTCTAAAGTGCTTGTAGTCAAATACTATGCCCTTCTTTGTCTTCATCTTCATCTTTTTTTTTCTCTTCTTCATCCTTCTTTCTACCATCTTTTCAATAAACACAATTCCTTTAGGGGGCTCCATCCCATAATTTAGGTTTTAACTTTAACTTAAGCTTTATGAAATACGGTAATTGTCCACATGCAGTTTTTTAATTATTATTTTAAACTCTGGTGAATTTTAATTAAAATGATGAACTTTCAACTCACTTTAACACAGGCAAATATTTGAGATTGTGACCGTTTCCAAGAATCTCTTAAAGCCTGAATGAACAAGGAGGAGTTTATTAGTCAAATGAAAAATGGCATTATCAGGTACAAGGAAATGAGAAGAGGGTAGGGCAAGATCTTTGAGGGGAGACCAGTGTTTAATAACAACAAAAAGCTGGCCAAGACTGTGGAATGGGCATTACTTCCCTTCCTCTGCAATCAAATGTCCATACTCCTGGATGCAATACAAACAGATTTAGATCTCTTTCCAGTACCTTCTACTCTTTCCTTTGCATGCACTTTGTCCTGAATTCCAGTCTCCAACAGTTCAGTCTGAGTGTTACACGTCCCCTCCTTCCTCAGTGCTTTTGCTCATACTTGTAGCTTCTCCTGTAATATTCCACTTTCTCATTCTCTGCAATCCTATATTCTCTTGCAAGAATTAGCAATGTCACCTTTTCTGAAGATGCTTCCCTGCTTCCATTTTCTTCACATCCAAAATACCTATAACCTACTGGATTCTTTCCCTTCTACTCTATACGAATGACCTTGGGAAAGTTACTCCATCTCTGCACTAGTTTTCGCAATCACATAATGAGATAATCATACTATCACTTATGATTATTGTGGATATAAAACAATTAGTATGTTCTCTGTAAGACACATAGCTGCTCAACAAGCCCTTTTCACTTTTGTTATAATTTATTACTACTCCTGCCAATATCATCACCACATCCACAGGCAAGCATTTTATTCACACAGATCTTATTTACATACGGTTTGTGTCAGTTTGACCCTATGTGCTGGATGGCTTTATGTCAATTTGACACAAGCTAAAGTTATCTGAGAGGAGGGAGCCTCAATTTAAAAAATGCCTCCATAAGACTAGGCTGTAGGTAACCTGTAGGGCATTTTCCTAATTAGTGATTGATGGGGGCAGTGCCCAGACTATTGTGGATGATAAGTCTCTTGGGCTGGTGGTCCTGGGTTCTATAAGAAAGCAGGTTGAACAAACCACAAGGAATAAGCCAGTAAGAAGCACCCCTCCATGGCTACTCCATCAGCTCTTGCCTCTAAGTTCCTGCTCTGTTTGAGTTCCTGCTCTGACTTCTTTCAGTGATGAACAATGCTATGGAAGTATAAACCAATTTAACCCTTTTTTCCCATGTTCCTTTGGTTGTGGTATTCCATCACAGCAAAAGCAACCCTAACTAAGACATCCTATTTCATACACCTTAATCCTCAGGTTATATGTAATATTTAGCATCAACAGGCATTCAGTAAATATTTTGGAAATGTATTTATTGGCTTCTATAAACCTTTTTTCTTTTAATCAGCTTATAAGTTTCTTGAAGAGTGCTTTCTGCTTTACAACAGCTATCAAGGATGCCAGTCTGTTTCCTGAGCATGACCAGTGTCACAGTGAATCAGTGACAAGTATGCAGAAAGAACTATTTGGATGTTGGCTGACAGGGCAGACCATGGGTGTAAGGAAGAACCTGCTACCTACATATCATCAGTGCCAGGCTGGAGGCCTGAAGGCAAACACTGGTATGAGCCTTTGCTTCACAGATCTCTCTCTGTTGTAATTAAAAAGCAGATGAAGCATAGTAAGCCTGACTCCTGAGCCTCACACTGGCTTGTGGACTGAGGACATGGTAAAGGGAAGAGGAGTGATTTGTTGGGATAGATTCCAGTAGGATGCTTAGCTAGCTCACTTTTCCCTGTGACTCTGAAGACTAGGATTCTATGTCCTCTATGTTGGAGTCTGTATTCTACAAAGTTGAGAGCTCATAGGTGGTAATTCTATGGTTCTACACATCATCTGTTGTGGATCATTTTATTAGATGTTTTATTACGTTACACTTATTAGGAAACAATGATCTTATTAGTTATTTCCAACCAGGGAATAGACAAAGAAATGCTTCAATCCAATTCCTAAATGTTTGTTCCATGCAAACGTTTAAAGCGAGTTGTAGCATATCCCAGCAGTGTGATGTGTTTTGGGTGCACTTCCTACCACCTTCTATTAATATCATTCTGAACTTTGATTATGTAATTGGTCACACTATTAAATACTATTCCTTTAAAGGGACGTTTGTTAAGCTGTTTGAGCTCTAAGTTTACATTTTTGTTTAAAGGATGCCATAAAAAGTTGAAATCAAGGGATTAGGGGGGAATGGTTTCAGCTAAAAAATGAGAAAGTTATTTGGCTGCAACAAGAACATTTAAAGATTTTTCTAGGGATCTGAAATATTTGTGAAACATGTGAAGTCATTAGGAACGGAATGTAAGACTTTTATTGCTCATTTTTAAGTTTCTGGAAATGAAACCTCTAAACTGAAGGATGAGTGAAGGGGGAGCTTTAGAAGTTCCTTATCAAGGAGTCAACTTGTTTCAAATCCCTAAGGAGGTGAGATGGAGGGCCTATGAAGAAACATGAGATGGGCTTACCTCCTAAAAAATGAGGAGCCTGGCTTCCTACCCTTCCTGTTTACCTGACATCTTACTGTGCCTGTTATGGCTATTGATAGCACTTGACTGTGGCCAGCTGAAGCAGCTCTTTTTCCTATCTTCATACTATCAGTCTCCTTGCTCTGTTCCAGACCGCCGTGTGATGGAGTAATAACTTGCTTAAACAGGAGAGATCAGCTCTAATTTACTCATGAAGAAAGTATTTCTCAAGAACCACTGAGTAGTAATTTATTCACGGAGAAAGTATTTCTCAAGAACCACTGATAATTGCTGTGTCCAGGGCTCCTATGGTGAGGGCTCTGCTTGGTTCTTATGAAGGAGTTTCCCTCTACCTCAGGCACATAACTAAGTCATATTTCTCAGTCTACTTGAGGCCAGGTGAAACTGCACGAGTAGATTCTCGTTAATAGGTTTGAGAAGAGTGATGCAGTCCACTTCTATTCTTGTCTCATAAAATGAACTTGTATTTCCTCCTTCTTTTATCATCGTTAGTTGAAAACCAAAGACCCAAGAGAGGAATTCCAGACCCTAGGTGTTGGTTCCACTATGGAATCTGGTCCATGAGATAGAGCATTTGGAGACAGCTGCTTATTCATTATGCTTCACATGATCAGGAAACAAACTTCAATGTTGTCACGTTACTAAGATTTGAGAGTTTATTTGTTCCTAGAACAGTTATTTTATGCATGAGATGGTCAACATTGTCAAGTTGCCACAATGTAGAGTCACCTGAAAAGAGTCTCAGTGAAGGGTTGTTTGTATTGGTTGACCTATGTTTGTGACTGGGGGAATTCTATTAATCAAGTAATTTGATGTGGGAAAACCCAGCCCACAGTGGGCAGCACTGTTCTCTGGGCAGGGCTCCCAGACTGCTAAGAGTAGAGAAACCAATGTGAACACAAGTAAGTGAGTATAGATGCATTCATTGCTCTCTACAATTGACTGTGGGTGTGGTGTGACTAGCTGTTGGAAATTCCTGCCTTGACTTTGCCACCGTGATGGACTACAACCTATAACTGTAAGCTAAGAAAACAAAACAAAGAACTCCCCTTCTTATATCAGTTGCTTTTTCTTGGAGTATCCTATCAAAGGCACAGAAATGAGACAAGGACAGTGCAGACCCCCTCTCTTCCAGGAGTTAACATTTTACATAGAAATGTATAATTAAATGATTATAAAACATGAGGAGAAGAATGTCAGCCTTACAGTGAAGAGCAGGTATAGGATGGAGATAATGGTGGTGGTGACAACTGGAAAGATGACATGCATAGTTGTGTACGTCCTGTCAATGTGTTTGTATGGACAGAGAGGACCAGACACAGATCTGAGCTGATGGTGCAGAAATGGAGTTGACCACAGTGGCAGATGGGACTAGAGAGGGAAGAAGACCTCAGACTAGGGTGTCTTCCAGTGTGTCCTGGGACTCTAGTCTGTTGAAGATGGATTCCATCCTAAAGCTGATGTGCAGCGCTTCAAGAAGCCAGTGCTAGAATGTAAGTCAGTGCTCTGCTTCTTTCATCAAGTAAATGTTGCTATTTTAAAAGGCCAACTGAATAAGAAGGAAGCTTAGTGGTGTGGTTGAGTCACATTTTGGCCCAATCTCCTTGTTTTGTCATGTTTAGAAAACAGGTCATTTGTCTGGAGTAGCCTTCTTGCTGACAATTTATTTGCTTGTGTGAAGGCTATATATTCAGAGTCTGGGAGACTCCATATTGTGAGTGGTGACGCAATTCTCAGGGCGTGTGAAGAAGACCTAAGCCGGAGTGTGATGGTATTATCCAGATGAGCAGCAAAGAATGATGCTAGATGTGTTAAGCACAGGAGGAGAGTTCAAGGAAAATCAGAGTTAGAACACAAATCCTGCTAATTTGCTGAGTGTCTTAGGAAACAGTAGTCTTGCTGGCTGAAGAAGAGCCCACTGGAAGAGTAATAGGTATACATACTTAGTGTAAAGTATAAAGAAATACGTTTTGGTGCTGTAGACGGGAGATAAAGCAGCCTAGGGAGTTCCAGGTAGACAGACTGGAGCTGTCCGTCTAGAGTGGGAGGTCCAAATTTGGGAATGATTACGCAGGAAGGACAAGAAGAATATAACTAACTATACAATGAAAAGGAAGGTGTCCTATGGAAATACTTTGGGGACACCAACATTAAGAGGATAAACAAGATCTCATTAGCTGCTTCTGGCACTGTGAGGGAGCAAAGGATCCTGGGCATGCAGAAGAAATATTGAGCCTGCAAAATCTGTAGGAGGCCCAGGAAGATACTAATCAAATGCCTCCACTGGAGTTATTAATTAGGATATCTTTGATAAAGTCTGGGGCAGAAAAGTGAAGGATGGGGGCCGGAGTATCACAAAAATTCAATACAAAAGCTTCTCAGGCCAACCACCAAGCTGGGTAAGTCCCTTTCTTCTCTTAGTAGTTCTTTCTCTGCAAGACATCTGACCAAGGTCATTACAGCTCTTCCGTTTCTAACCATCTAATCATAAGATGCCACTGTATGTGTGATGGGTACTCCATTCTCATAAAACTCTCACAAGGTACGGAAATCTTGATTTTTCCGAGGCTGAGAGTGCTTCCATGACATACTAAGTTCAGATCCACAGAGCCAATGGGTTTCTGAACTGGGAATTAAAAACTAGGTTTGTCTCACAACAAAGCTCATGTTCTTTTTCTTATTCTGTGCCATGCAATGCTTTTAAGGAAGGATAAGTCCAGGCCAGTGTGAATTGAATTTCAGTAGTAGATCACTTATAAAAGCCATCTTTACTATATGTTCATAGGCAATCTCCCTTAATAAAAAGCAGAATGTTCTTTTAGAGGAACATAAACAAAATTCAGTGTGAAGCCCTTGAACTACTTTCTTATTTGGTATATAAAAAAAGAACAGGCTGATCAGCGAGTGATAGAGAAATATAGAACTTCTATACGTACAGAAAAAAAAAATCAATACTAGCATAACAGTTTATGGAGGCAATACATTTTTCTGTTAAATGTCTCTGAAGATGAGTGTAGCAGTCGATAGGTAAAGGAACTCTTGGGCATGTAATTCTCATTTAGTATAGATAAGCCGATCTCTGCAGCCAATTATCTGATATAACACGAGGGAGCCTGTGTTTCCTCAAGGTGTCCTTTTTGGGTGTATGGCAGGAATAAATGTTTTCAAAGTTGGCTAGCTTATTGGAGGGGGGTATTCTTTATCATAGGGAAAGAATTTTCTGTAACTAACATGAAAAAAGAACTACTGATGTAATTTGGCTTTAGAAATATTCAGAATTTTTCTGTATAGTCCTGCACATTTTGTTCAAGAGCTCTGCAATTTCTCAATTTCTCTCTCCCTCTCCCTCCCCCCCTCTCTCTTTCTCCTTCTGTGTGTGTATGGGTACTTGTGTGTTTATGTGTGCTATGTGGTATAGCACATGCATGTGAGTACATATGTGCCCCTATATATACATGTGAAAGGCAGCACATGATTTTGGTTGTTTCCTCCACCACTTTCCTCCTTATTGTCTTGAGACAGTTTATTACGGCATCATTCAGTATTTCAACTAGGCTAGCTAGCCAGGGACCTATCCAGATCCATCTATCTCTGCCGCCCACCC
This sequence comes from Mastomys natalensis, assembly GCA_021653895.1. Classification (NCBI taxonomy): domain Eukaryota; kingdom Metazoa; phylum Chordata; class Mammalia; order Rodentia; family Muridae; genus Mastomys; species Mastomys natalensis. The sequence continues at coordinate 147,163 of JAJTUV010000075.1, forward strand.
CACCCTGAAGCTTGAGTTACTTACAGGTATTCATAGCTATGTCCAGCTTTTAAAAAAAGCATTATATATATATATATATAATATATATATTATACACACACACACGCACACGCACCGCAGCGCGCGCACACACACACACACACACACATATATTGTATATATATATTGTATATATATATATATACATATATATATAAATATAATATCACATCAGTTTATCCTTTCCTCTTTCCAAATCCATAAAGTCTCACCAACATAGCTGCCTATACCCAACATTTTCTGTGTGGCCTGGATATGGATATTAATCTCAGCTCCTCATGCTTATTATATATCAAGTAATCTCCCCAGCTCCAGTCCTTTAATTGATTTATTTTTATGTTCCCAAATAGTCTTTTCAAAGGAAATCCAGTTTGTAAAGTGTTTTGATATCATCAAACTCAGATATTCCATTTGATAATCAATGAAGTGGAACACAGGCAGGAACACAACCTGCTCACTAGTGCACAGTGTGTCTGGGCCATAAGCTCACGGCAAAGAGAGTTAGTTATGGTTTGTAGAGAAAATGTCCCTGACAGGTCCATTTGTCTGAACCCTTAGTACCCAGCTGGTGGCTCTGTTTTGGAAGGTGAGGTGGATCCTACTTAGAGGAAGTAGGTCTCTAGAGAGCAGGCCTTTCAGGTTTACAGCTCCACTCAACTTCCTGTCCTGTTTCCTGATTTGATAAAAAAAAAAGTAAACAGGCATCCGTACACACCTGTCTCCAGAACTTCTAGTTCATTGTTCATTTTATCTTCACTCAGAAACTAGACAATGGTCCATTTGCCATCTATCCTATGTGTAAGGCATTCTTCTTCTGCAGCTGATCTGCCTGACCTGACTGAGTCACTTTAAGGCTGACAACTGCAGCCTCTGGTTAGCACCTCTGAAGTGGCACAGTGGGAGGCTAGGCAAAGCCTCAGCAGGGAATTGCACTTCTCTAAGTTGTCTTTTGTTCTCAGTACTTCTAAGATTCTCAGAGCATGTGTTCATATGGTGAAAAAACTCACTGTCCATTTGTACATAAATTCAGTCATAAATTGAATAAGAAGTTATAACAGAGAATACCTACATGCATATACACTAGGGGCTATTATCTGGCTTAACTTTCACCATTCGTTACTAGCTTGCAGGGTCATGGAATAGTTTTAGACTATAACTAAGCTGTCCTTGAAGCTTTGACAAACTCAGTCAATATCTTATCTCTTGTTTTTACACCTGGGGTCAAGTTGTGTGTATCTTCTTTATGACCTTCAGTTAATGGTTTCTGTAACCCCTTGGAATGTGCCCTAAGTTTTAGAAGTCTGCTGTTATCTCAGAAGCAATTAAACAGTTCTGTTATAAAAGGAACTTGAATGTCTCTGTGGGGTTTACCATTTGGAAACAATGGTAACCCTTGCATGCTAGTGTTTCTGCAGAATAAACGCTCTTTGTCTTTGCATACTCTCTGAGTCTGGGGTCTTCCTTCAGCAATTTTGGACCTTTACATAGTCACTTCCACTGCTGTGGCTTCCCTGTTATGGTCCTATTTCAGACCGTGAGTGAAAATAAATCCAGCCTTTCTTATGTCGCTTCTTGTGGGGTACTTGGTCACAGTAATGAGAAAAATAACCCACACAGTGGAGGTTTATCTTTGTTAGTTCTATACTTCTCAGAAGGCCTAGAAGTGTGTGGTACTCAGAGTGGATGGCAATAGAGAAGAAGACAGTGTTTTAGCACCTAGGGTACCAAGGGCCACAGAGAAAAGTCTGAAGTTGGTGTAGTGTTGGTTTCTCCTGCTCCAGTTCTACCACACTACAAAGTCTATGGGGCACTCAGCTCCATCCCAACTCATACCTGTTTAGTATAGCATGGAAGAAAGGCTGTTCGAAGGAGGTAGTAAGATGAGGCTCTTGCTCTGCATGTAGGCAGCTGGCTTTGCTCCTGTTCTATCCTGGCTTTAATTTCTACTCAGTTCTTGTTCGACATTGACTCAATGAATAAATCTATTTTGTAAGCACACAGCCCCAAATCTCTGATTTGGTTTTTAGCTTGTTATCTCTGTTAGTCAGACTAATCTAGGCTTTAGCACGATAACAAGCAAATCCCCAATTCTCAGTAGCCTAATGCATAAACATCCATTTGTCATTCGTGATTTTGGCAGCCAGTGAGGGCAGTTCCCTGTCAAGCCATGATTTAATGATCTCATTCTTTTGCCTTGTGTGTCTTTGCCATTTGGAATGTATGATGTCCGGGTCTCCACAAACAAATGAGCTGGAAAGTTGAGTATCATCTCTTAAAAGCTTTAGAGATAACACATATCACTTCTTTAGACCCACTGTCATATATATGTATATATACATACACACATACACACATTTAGCAGTGAAGTTATCTGGTATAGTACATAATTAATAGAGATAGCACACTTGTGTTCTCCTAAATCTACGTGTTGAAATCCCAAATAAGGTGTGATGGTTCATACTTGTAATCTCAGCACTGGGGAAGATGCCAATGATTTTCATATCAGCCAGGGCAACACTGTATAGCTTTAAAACTTTGTCTCAAATAAGACCCAAACAAAAGAAACAAACAAACAATAAACAACCCAACTCAACCCCAATCAAACCAAGACACACATAAGTATGGCCTTTATAAATGAAGGGTTTTCCTTTTTTTTTTTTTTTAACTCATTGCCTTCATGTCTCTCTGGTGTGTTCATGTGCCACTTTGCTGCTACTTTTGAACATCTCCCCTTGATACCAGAATCCAGCTTCTTCAGACTTTCCATGTAAACTGAAGGCGAGTGGCTCTCCAGGAATCTTGTAGTCCTTCAGTACCAGACTGGGACTGCTGGGGCAAGAGCCTCCTGTTGTGAGCAACTACTGGCTTCTTAAGTTTTCCATTGTGAAAACAGCCATTGTCAGACTACACAAACCAAATGGTGTAACCCAATCTGCTAAATTCCCTTTTAATATGAGAGAGAGAGAGAGAGAGAGAGAGAGAGAGAGAGAGAGATAGAGAGAGAGAGATATTCTTGTCAGTGAATTAACAGATTCATCCATTAATTTAAGAGCTTATTGGAGCCAGGCCTGCTGACTCATGCCTGTTATTTTAGCACGGGGAGCTAGAGGTAGGAGGATTGCCAAACGCTTGAGGTCAGCCTGGCAAACCATTGTCCAAAATACAAAAATTACAAAACAATACCTCCAAGCCTCACCATCACCAACAACAATAACAAAACAAAATGAACACCAGCAACAAGAACAAAAAGGAAAACAAAACGAAAACTCAACCAACAACCAAGGTAAGTTGAGGATGACAGCAGATGGAGGCTTTGGGAGGTGAGTCTGTCACGAAGGGAGGGCCTTCTCAGGGCCAGTGTGGCTTTATGAGATGGGGTGGGACAACACCTGCTTCCTCATTCTCTGCTCTACAAGTTTTTCACTTGAGTGTGTTAAACCCAGCAAGGACATTGCTATCTGCACACCCACAAAAGAATTTCATCAGGATCTACAGTCAAGCTTCCTCCCTGGTTTTGGTCTTTCAGCTCTCTAGAACTGTAAAGACATAGCGTCCTGCTGTTTAGACTACTTAGTATGTGGTGTTTTTTGCTATAACATCCTAAAGTAGGACACCTATACAGAGCTTTGTGACTGGTTCTTGCTTAGTTTTGATCTGTTGGAGTTCTCATTTACAGTCTCTGCTGGACTCTGACTTGATGGTTTTTTTTCTTTGTGAAACCCATACAAAACTTTACCCTTCCAGGATCAGCCTCAGCCAGTCATGTCTCTTGCCGATGAATATTGTTTATATCCTTCCCTTGGCCTTTCCCATTGTACATAAATAAACATTAAAACAACATATGTCAGTGGCGTAGATATCAGTGATTTCCAAAAATGTGTAAAAGCCTGTAATCACAGTCTTTTTTTTTTTTTTCCTTCTTCCTGAGATTGGAAGAATAAGCTTGAACAAGTTTTTCACTTGAGTATGTTGAGTCCTGGTTGGCACTGGTCCCAAGTCTGTAAGTTAATAATTGTTTCCAAGTTTGTGTAGTGATGCACATCTTTAATTCCAGAACTTGGGAGGTGGATTGCTGTGATTTGGGGACCAGCATGGTCTATGTAGTGAGACTTTGTTAAAAAAATTTTGTATATATATAATAGATGTTTCTAAAAAATACTATCTTCATTTGAAATGAAAATATGCACCCCAGTATTATCAGGGAGCAAGGAATGAGTGACATATGGGAGAGAAATTAGCATAGATGATTATTTTGTCTGTAAATCCACTCATGGTGTCACTGTCACAGAGCTGTACCAAGCTGTTGAAGCCATCTTCATGAGTTCAGCTGTTCCTACTTATAAAATATCAGCACAGCATGGCTTGTTGGCTGGGGACCGTCCCTCATAGGAGTGGTGGAGAGAATCATGGGATCCTCACTGGAGTATCCAGTCACTCCTCTCAACCTGGTCTATGTAGTTCTGTTGTAATGGCACATGGATTATAGGAGGACTCCATCCATGTGGCCATGGGGGAGTCATTTATGCTGGATGCAGAAATTCTAGTGTGCCTGCTTTAAGGTTACCCCCATTGGTTCTGTGTAAAGGCTAATGAACTTATCTCTTTATGAAGTTGGTCTCTTGGAAGAGGGGTAGATGTTGTTTATGTCTCCCTTAGGGAGGGAGTTCTAGTAATGTAAAACAATAGTCAGGGCCCATGTTTTCACTTGTGGAAACACACACTGTGGTCCCTCCTCCATCTGCACCACAATAGAGTGGGCCTCTTTCTGTTTTCCTTCTTTTAAAAACAAAACAAAACAAAAAACAGTCAACCAACCAAAAAAACCCAAAACAAAAAAACAAAAAGAACGATACCACCACCACCACCACCACCACCACCACCACCACCACCACCACCGAAAAAACCCCCAACAACAAAACAACAAAAACACCCACCCCCCACATGCAGTCTTGTAAATAAGCTCACATAGTAGCACAGGATGTTTCTGGTGGTTTAGCAAGATGTAAGTGATTTTGTGGGGTTTTGAGATTATGTACAATGGGGCTGCGGACTATTGAGAACTTTGCTAGTCCCAATGACCACTCAGAGATGAGGTCACATGAGTTGTCTCATTGAGTAATAGAAAGCGGGGTGGCCTGACCCCAGCTGCCTGGTTACTCAGTCCAGACAAAACTAAAGAAAAACAGTTGTCCACTGGCCTTTCAACTCTGCTCCTTTCCCGTTATTTTTTCAGCCATTTATAGTCTAGTGTCTGGAAAGCACTAGGCCCAAGCTTGGCAGGACTTGAAACTGATAAATCATTTACAGCAAGTGAGAGCCTCGAAGCATGACCAGGAAAGGGAGTATGGACTCCGGTGGACTCAAGTCTCATTTACTGGTTGAGAACGCTTTCCTTTTAACCCTAACTAAGACACAAGGCCAGAATCACATTCTCTACCTTCTGTTTGCATGTATTCTCCCAGATACTTGGTGGGTGCAGCAGAAGGATGCCAGCAGGAAAGTGAACGTGGTAGGTGGCACGGAAATGACACGGGGAGTCTACAAAGCCATACTCAGCAGTACAACCCCCCTCTCCGGCTAGGTTGTATATATAGAGAGGTGTTTGAAAGCTTTTACCTTTAAGTGAAATCGGAGGCTCGAGGCTATGCCTGACAAAAAGCAGAAGCGAGAGGAACATTTCTCACTCATTCCCCTTTCCTTCTCTGTAGGCACAGTCCTGGTAGCCCTTCACCGTTCTCTGATCACAGCTTTTGAGAACCTCACCGTCACCGATAGCCTTTGCCATGAGGGGAGCCTACAGTGAGTCCAACCAAGAAGAGTTACAGTAACAGGCATACTGTCTGGTCCTGCCACCTCCAGTTCTAAATTTACCAAATTTGCTTTTTAATCCTTCTAATGAAGTGATATTTCTGCACACAAATATGACCATGTCAATGGCTGGGTGTAAAATTTTGATCACCTGTGGAATAAATTCCAGCCTCCCTTTGGCTATGCAATTTGTGCTGTGTTGTAGCTCTAATGTTCCTACGAATTCTTTCTTCACTCCCAGCATGCACTGTTGCCGCCCCTCGTGTAGCACTCTGTGATTTACTCAACCGTATTGTGCTCCATTTGTGCTTCTCTTCTTGTCCATATGCTGCTACCCAGAATGCTGTTGTCTCACCCTGCCTTCTTGCAAATTCAACTGATCTTTCATTCAGTTACTTCAGTGAATTTTCCAGATTCTCGCTGGTGAGTAAGAGGTCCCTTATCTGGGTTCTGGTAGCATTTATTACACGAAGTTATACATTTGTAACTTACTCATAATCTCCAGGAGACTCAGAGACTCTTGGAAACAGACACTGTATCTTATGTAACTTTGACTTTATCATGACTGTTCATTGACCTTTCATTATGTTCTGTTGCTGTGCATGGCTATGCCTATGCCAATATCACATTCTCCTAATAATCATGGCATTATAATATGTCTTAAGATCAGTTTAGGTAAGTGCTACAACCTGGTTCTTTTCTTCAAAGGTATTATGAGTATGTATATGACTTTTATGTCACCCTATTCATTAGAATTAGCTTTTCAGTGTAGACAAATAAAAGCTCTTTTGTGATTCTGTTTTGCTTTGTTTCAAGACAGGGTCTCATGTAGCCCAGGCTGGCCTTGAAATTGCTATGTAGCCTAGGATGACCACAAACTTCTGATTTTCTTGCTAAGACTGCTGATGTGTGCTGCCTCACTTGGCTTCTCCTTGTGCTTCTGATTAGGATTACATTTAGTGTCTAGATGAATACATGAAGCCCTGACATCTTAGCAATATCATTCCTTCTGATCCAAGAACATGGGGCTGTGCCCACTCACTCAGGTCATTTTTTGCTCTTAACAATGCTTTGTGGTTAACAGTAGACAGCACTTGTCTGTCTCTTGTCATTAAAAAAATCCTGATACATAAGAACTCAAACTTTTGCAATAAATCGTGAGAGATTTGTTTGCTTCCAGATGGATTCAACAAAAGGCTCCTTACATACTCCCACCTCCCTCATGGGAGAGGATGTATTGCTACCCAGAGAGTGGGCTCCCACACTCCTAACAAGCGAGTCCTGCTGGAATTCAGAGAACTTGCATGTATAAACGACTCTCCCCAAGCCCACAGACTACAGGATGGAAAGGATATCAGTTATTTGTTTGTTTTTGGAGATTTACTTCAGTTCATTGAAGGCAAAAACTTGTGTTCTTCAAACCCAGTATCTGGGCTTAAGTCATCTGCTTCTGGGAGGAAGAAGGTTAGTGTTAGTCACCCTGACTAAGATCTAGGCTTTGCTGGGCCTGTGAACCATCACCAGAGTGGTGGCTTTTAGAAGTGACTCTCCTCTGAAACAGAGCCAGACTTCATGTGTGGGAAGAAAGCTTACTATATAAGTAAAGCATGACTTACGAGTGACTGTAGAAAGGGTCCAGTCAGAGAGAAAGCGCAGAGGGCCAAGCACTTTGTGTAGGTTCTTTTGATACCAACAAGGTCATGAGAAGTTCATAGTCACATCCATGTTCATATTGCATCTGCTTCAAATAGAAGCTTCCTCAGTTGCCAGGATGCCCATCCTCCTCTTGGCTGAAGAGTCTCTAAAAGCTTTCATTACCTACCAAATTGTCTAAGTGCCTTTTTTATGGTATAGAAATTACTCAGGAGTCAACTTCCAAATACTAGCAGATCTTACGTCCTCCATGTCCTGTACTCATCCTGCTGGGTAATCATCCAAAATGTATGCAATTCTCATAAATGACAGATTTGTATCCTGCCTTTGTTATTGCAGGTCTCCTTGCATGGCTTCAGCTCACTCTCATACTTGACTTAAATGAAAAACAAACAAACAAACAAACAAACAAACAAACCAACCACTCCTCAAAACCCTAAAAATTTTTTGAGAATCTTTGGCAATTTACTCTTCCTATCCTTGCCTTAGTGTGTTAATTTATATTATCTATCCTATGGATCCAACTGCTGGAATAAACTTTCTTTTCAAGAGTTTAGTTTTTAGTTATGCACATATGTCTATGTCTGAGTGTGGGACTGTACACTTGAGTACAAGTGCCCATAGTGGTCAGAAGAAGGCATTGATTCCTTTGGATTTGGAGCTACAGATGATTAGGAGCCAGCTCACGTAGGTGCTGGGAACCCAACTCAGGTCCTCTGGAAGAACAGTCTTCTTCTTACCACTGAGCCCTGTTGATGGCCTCCTTAATAACAGAGGTCCTACTTCAACAGCTTTCCTTAGTCTGTATCTGTTCTCATTTGTATAACATTCTGTTGCTCGCTCTCTCTCTCTCTCTCTCTCTCTCTCTCTGTCTCTCTCTGTGTGTGTGTGTGTGTGTGTGTGTGAGAGAGAGAGAGAGAGAGAGAGAGAGAGAGAGAGACTAAGAACCTGAGAGAAACAGAGCCTATGTCTGTGTACACATATACTAGACTATGAGTCCCCTGGACAACATCTTTTTGCTCACGTAGCCTCTTTAGGACTGAGCATCTTTTATTAAACCTTAGATAGCCAGAGAATATTTTCTGGTTATATAAAGAAGAAGAATAAAGCAAGGTGTCCTGGGTAGATGCTATATCAGGAAATATGTTTTATTCTAGTCTTATAATACATTTGAGGGTGGTAAGAAGAAATAGACAGTATTTAACTTCAGTCTAACATCCATCTATCCATCCATCCATACACACACACACACACACACACACACACACACACACACACACATAACACACACACACACACACAACACACACACATATATGGATCACCTCAAGAGTAGATATAAAAATATATTAATAAATCTGGTTCCTGGGGAAGAAATATAAATCCATACTCATCTAATGCCCTCAGTGAGAGATATTGATTTTTAGTTAGTTTTTCATGATTTAATAATTTGTATAAGAGGACATACCAGTCTTCTGTGGGTCTGAAGTCACAACCCTGAGATAGGCAGACCTTCTAAGAGCTTAAAGTGAAGCCTACTCTATAATCCTAATCAGCACAAGGAGGATCACTAAAGGTCAGGAACAGAGACAAGAGCATTCTCACAGTTCACTGAAAGCCTTTTCAGCTGCTCAGTCCTCAATGATGTTGTCTATGTGTAGAGTTTGTTTTGCTTTCTACACATCTGCCAGATGCATTAGACGCACAGAGCTATTTACAAAGTCCATAATATGCAGATACAATGTTACAGTTTTTCTATGAATGGATTTGCTTTTATTATTGCATAAACAAATGAAATGTTATTAAAAAGAAATGAAAGGAGACATATCTGTTTTCCTGTACCTGAAGTGACTGTTCAAACTGTGCTGAGTTCATCCCCTTGTCTGTGCCTGCATCAGACCCAGCAGTTGAGAACATGCCATAGGCTCTCTTCTTCTGTTTGTCTGCACATCAAAGCATTAATCTGTGTTGGTTTACTGGCATTTCATAGTTCTTATTTTAATTTGAATTAAGATATAATTTAATACATTAGAGCCCTGTTTTTTAGTAATGTATGGTTCTGTAAGTTTGACAAATGTGTGCACCTGTGTTACCACCATCCAATCCAAACATAGTGATAACAAGAAATACACAATTACATTCATCAGGTGTTAAAAGGGCATAGATAGGGCTAAGGAGATGGCCCAGTTGGTAATGTAAAAGTCCAATCAGGAGCTCCCAGCATCAGAGACTCACTCTGTGCCATACACAGACACCCACAATGTTTAGGTTGTGTGTGTGTGTGTGTGTGTGTGTAGACAATTAAAAAATAAGTAACTAATATGGTTCTGAGGCAAGTGGCCCTTAGGCTACATTTTGAGAAAATCTGCTTTGGACATTCATGAAATGATCGGTTAGCCTCTGCTCTGGTCCAAGATGTGTGGTTGTCAAGAATGAAAGCTGCCTAAGCACTGTGGGTGCCTGCGTTATGGCATGGGGCAAGTCTATGATGCTGGGGAACCCCTGAGATATTATTGTCTTTCCAGGCCAAGGAGAACTGCTCAACAGACTTCAGACTTTTTGCCTGAGCACCACCCCCTCCCCCGCCCCCTTGTACCTAAATAACTTCCTCGTCATTGCCATTTCATCCAAGAAGTCTTACCAATCTTTCTCCAAGAGAGAAGAAATCTCCAGGCTTTCCAGTCTAGCTTAGGCATCTCTTCTCAGGACTTCCTGGCTTCTCTACATAGCACTCTCAGGGCTAAGCATCGACTTCCCTAGGCTCTTCTGCAGAGCCACCTGAGGCCAAGTCTAGTCTTAAAAAAATTAATGTTTGTTTATTTTATTATTTCATGTGCATGAATATTTTGCCTGCATGTATATGCTCATCATGTCTGGTTCCTGGGAAGGTCAGAAGAGGGTGTCAGATCTAAGACTGGAGTTAATGGATGATTGTGAGTCACCATGGGTGCTGGGAGCTCAACTTGTACCCTATACAAGAGCAGCATGTCCTCTTAACTACTAAACAATTTCTAGCTCAAATCTAGTCTTTATCTTTAGGTTTTATCTTAAGGGTAGTGTTTTGGGTAACTTGTCAAAAGCTAGAGTCATCTGGGAAGAAGGAAACTCAGTTAAGAATGTACCTCCATCACATTAGCATGGAGGAAAGTCTTCAGGACAGTTTCTTAATGAAGTATTGATATGGGAGATACTAGACCACTGTGGGCAGTGACAGCCCTGGACAGGTGGTCCTGGGTCGTATAATAAAACAGGCTGAGCAGGCCCTAGGGGGCAAGCCAGTAACTAATATTCTTCTATGGTCTCTGCTTCAGTTCTTGTTTCCATGTTTCTTCCCCCTTTAGAGTTCTTATCTTGGCTTCTATCAATGATGGGACTATGATTGGACATGTAAGTGAAATAAACCTTTATGTTTTTCCCCCTCCAAGTTGTCTTTAGTTATGATCTTACCCACAGCAACAGAAAGCAAACTAATATAGCTGGACTCTCAGTAAACATGAGCTGACTGGATATATAGTGAGTGATCTTCAATGGAGGCATCCTACTATTCTACATTCTTATTGCTACTGTGCCATGCCCAGAATGGCTCCAAGGATTTGGACCTGATTGAGGTAGCAAGGAAATGAAGGAAAAGGCAGACACACAGATAAATTTGTAGCCTGGCATCTGCCAGATAGTATCAGCTCAGGAATATTGTTCAGTTGAATGGCCAGAAGGAAAGCAAAGAAAAGATGAAAACTCCCAATAAATATTCAGGACGAGGATTCCTAGGTCTCATTAAGCCATAGAACATTGCAGAATTAATGCATTACTTATTAGATTCTAATCATGCTGTAATATTCAAACCTGCTCCAAGGCTTTCTAAGTAGAAAAGCTAGAGAATTTTTTTTCTTCAGAAAAACCACATAAGTAAGAATATTTTTTCTCAACCTTGCAGTTAATAGGTTAATATAATAGATATAGGTCAAAGAGTATAGCTGTGTAAACACATGTTTAAGTTGCTGCCAGTAAAGGTGTTGGCTCTCCCTGAAGGGAACTTAGGTTTTTAGGCCCTTTGGAGGCATCCATTTACAAATAATCAAGTTGATAAACACGGTATTCTTGATATAGATCCCACGGCACTTGTTAATCACATTGTGCTACGTTTCACTGTAGGCGCTTGTAAATAACATTGCTTTTCTTTAAAAGAATAATATAAATCATCACACAGTCTCCAAAGCTACTCAAAGGAGACTTGTTAAAATTCATTTTTATTGCATGTATATGAATGTTTTGCGTGCATGATGTGTGCCATATGCCTGCAGTGCCTGCAGAGGCCGGAGGACGGTGTCAGAGGCAGTGCAACTGGAGTTATAGGTGGTTATGAGCTGCCATGAGGGTGCTGGGAACCAATCCTAGGTACTTGGCAACAACAACAGTTGCTTTTAACCACTGAGCCAACTCTCCAGCCCTGAGAGTTTTTTAATATATAGAAATAAAATGAGGCTTTTTTTTTTTTAATTTAAAGAACAAAATGAAAGAATTGGCTATGTGCTCACCTCTTTGTAACCCAAAGGAAGAGTGACCAGTCAAGATGTGAAGGCTAAGACACAAGAAAAGGAAGGATGAGTGACTTAGCCAAAAAGAATTGAGTAGGATTCATTGATGAAAATTTTGCTTACTCCATCAGAAATACTTACTGTACCCTTACTACTACTTCTTTAGAAGTTTGTTGTGCTAAATAACGATGCAAAATGATATTACAAGGCAGATTACAGTGAGATAGAACACTTTGAGTAAACTTTGTTCTATCTGGTTTCTTGTCTGTGTCTAGAAAATGGAGATGACATTAAATCACATGGTCTCTCAGGTCCCACGTATCTGTATACCAGGTCACTGAAGAAGAATATGCTGTATAGCTGATGGTACGTAGGAAAATGTTAAGGCTCGATACTGCAGCGTTTGAGACAAGTGCTTGTGCGGCTGGCATAATGAATAAGGTGAGCTCAAAATTATTTTTGAAGGATGTATTTGGTGACACCATCATAAGGGTGGGCTGACATCTAAGTAGCAGTAAGAGAGAAGTTAGGTTAAATATCCGTTGCATGGTACACCAGAAAAAAAGAAACTTAGCTCTTTCCAATCTTCACTTTTGTTGTTTCTATATGCATGGCACAGAGATGTTTCTAATCCTTCCAGGTAATCCTGATTGTAGATCGTATAAAATAATGTATGTAAGGCATTTAAGGTAATACAGGACACTGGGTAAATTCTAGAATGCCTTTTTTTTTCTTGCTAAGATAAAGATGCCATGGTCTAGGATTTGCCTGTTGGAGGGCCAAATTACATGCTTGCTCATTTAAAGTTATTCTCTCATAAGGATAATGGTGACTTTTATGTTCATGTTCCTGAACTAAAGCATACATTCTTGTGCAGAGATTTCCAAATATAGATTTGTTAGATACTTTTCTCTCTCACCTTATTGTTCCCTTTGGTAATGCTTCTTCAGTTTGCTCCTGGAATTTCCTTTTGAAGTGTGTGCAGACTTGATTATTCTCCTGTTTAGCTCAAAATTGCACAATGGCTTCTTAATGCCTACATCATAAAACCCCAGTCCCCGAGTTTACATTTTGCATCCCATGATTCAGACTCAACATGTTTTCAAGTCTCATGCTGGTCTCACGCGGTGGTTCTCAAAAAGCCAAAATATAACCAGAGTCACCCTCAGCACTTGGGAAGATCCATCTTCCTACCCTAATACCCAGGGTTGCCGAGTCAGTGATGGGGCCTGGAAACTTCAAGTTTTAACAAAGGCTCCAGTGATATCTATGCTATTGCTCTGAGATAATAAGAATATTATTCTTATTATGGCTCAGTCATCAAAGTATCTGATGTAACGGCATGAGGGCTGAGTTCTATTCTAAATACCCACAAAGAAGCTTGCTGTGGTGATAGTTGCCTGTAATTCCAGTGTGGAGAGAGGTCGAGACACGAGGGTCCTTGGGACTCACTGGCCAGCCAACCACTGGCCAGCCAATTTGGTGACCCCTAGGTCCAAGTGAATAATCATATCTCAAAAGACAAGGTGGATGGGTCCCAAGTAACAAAACCTGATGTTGACCTCTGACCTCCACATGTGCACATGTGCATACACACCTGGGTGAGCACATATACATGTACCATTGCTGTATGTATAAGATCTTTGGACACGTACATGGTACATGCTTTGACATCCTGGCATTTCCTCATGCTCTCTATTTAGAGTCCTTCTATTTGTAGAGTTCCATTCATTATTCGAGATAATTTTTCTTTCTTAGGAAGCTTGCATTTGTCATTCAGAGTGAGGGAGGAAGCTCGCTCATGTTTATTGCCACAGCCTGCTGCTTGTCTTCTACATTCGTATTTATGCCATTTTGCATTATTCTGGATCTCGCTGAGTGTTTGCCTCCTCTCTTATTTAAATGTCAGGCCCTTGAGGGAAAAAAAAAAGAACCATAATTCAATAATCTTTGGAACTTTACAATGATTGACTCTCCCTGTGGTGTGCTGGAGGTAACCCTTAGTCACTACATATCCCTTTATCCATTTGGTCTTATTATTGCAAACCCCCAGAGGAGATGCCAGTCTTATGGGGATCATCCGCCTCTCCTTTTGTGTTCCTTAAATGCCAGAACTAATGGATTTTATGAGCCAGTTAAAGAAAATTCACCAAGGTTAGATAAGAACTGGTAGAAAGTGCTGGGTACTAGATTCCAAGATTGCCTGTCTCACAAAGATGCTGTATCCCATCTCAGCGAGTCAAGCTGTTGTCGGGAACCTGCCAAAGTCAACTCTTGTAATGAGATGTTTGAGTTATTTTTAAAAGAAATAGTACCAGAAGCCATATCCTCTCTGTGGTTAGTCCTTTCTTGTACCAAATGTGTGGGGGTGTGGGGGTGTGGGAAGACCATGGAAATTCATAATGAAGCCAAAGTGAGTGCTCAGTCTAGAAAAAGTTTTGCTCAAAGTATATTTCAGGGACTGTAATAGAATTACTCTCTTTAAATACTCTGTCAGTTTCCTCAGAGTATAATGTGAGTCCAACTTTTCCACACCCTGCTGTCTGCCAGCAAAGAAGGTAACTCTCTCCTGCCCCGTGTCCACCTTTCCCTTGAGTACTAGACCATGTTTCTAGTCTCCTTCACTCCCATACCTTACATTATCCTTTTGGATCCCATTGTACCCTTTAACCCTTCTGTCACTTTTGCATCCAGCCTAGATCTTTTTCTTAATCAGATCTCTAGAACCAGTCACTTCTCCTTGGCTTCTCATCGCTGCTTCATGGGTCTCTCAGTGCACAATCATTATTGTCTCGGTTCTTTGACCATTTTCCAGTATCTGTTCTGAGGACGAGCATAGAATCAACTGAATCTAAACAGCAAATCCCAAACTCCACTACTAGGTGCACTACCTGTAGAAACGCTGACATGTATTCAATCAAGTACACAAACAAGAATGTGTAGAGCCACATTATCTGTAAGACTGCCAAGTTGGAAACCAGCCATAATGCATACTGACTGTAGAAGAATACATAAACGTGGTATATTTATCAGGTAAAATATAATTTAGCATCAGTAACTGACAAAGTAAACTGAGTACTAGGGATAAATCACACAAGTATGAGGCTCAAATAAACTGTATCAGATTTTTCAGAACTCACACTGTGTGTCTGTGTGTGTGTGTGTGTGTGTGTATGTGTGTGTGTATGTTTGTGTGTTCTAGATTAAATTAAAAATTATATTCTTTTTTTTTTAAAGATTATTTATTTACTTTGTGTATGGGTAACTGTGTGTCTTCAGACACACCGAAGAGGGCATCGATCCCATACAGATGTTGTGAGCACCATGTAGTTGCTGGGAATTGAACTCAAGACCTCTGAAGAGCATCATGCCTTAACCACTGAGCCATCTCCAGCCCTAAAAATTAATTCTTAAGGGAGCTAGTGCTATCCCAGAAGCTGTGGTCTATATATAGATATGTTCTAGCTGGGCTGCATTGTCTTGTCTCAGTGGGAAAGGATGCACCTAGTCTTGTAGAAATATGCCAGGATGGGGAACTACCCAGGGGAGCCCTGAACACTCAGAGGAGAAGTGGGCGGAGGGAAGGATTATGGGAGAGGGTTACTGGGGGGGATGACTAGGACAGGGTGGGGGCAGTGAGTGGGATGTAAAGTGAGTAAGTAAAAAAAATAAAAAGTCAAGTTCTGAAAGAATTGATTGTTTTTAAATGAATCTCTTACCCAGTGTTCATTTAAAACCATATTTGCAAGCTTTTGAAACCATTACTATCACCTGATTCCCCAAATTTTTGTAACCACCCTACTTCTAGCAACTGGCTATCACTAATCTATGTTCTGTCTCACCACATGTGTCACTTCCAGGCATTTCAGATAGCTGGAACCATGAGATATGTAGGTGTGGCCTTTTTGTATATTGTTGCTTTTACCCAGCATAATGTACATGCTAATGTTCATCTGTGGTATAGTCTATACTTACTTCTTTAGCCACTCATACTCTATGGTATACATACACACATTTTTTTGAAATCCACCATCGATTGATGAACAGTTGTTTCCAACTTTCAGATGTTATGATAATGATGCTGTGAATATTCATATATTCTATTTTGTGTGGACATATGTTTTTAATTCTCTTGAAACCATGTGTTTAAATATAGGGTACTGAGTCATGTGACAACTTACTGAGGAATGCTAAACCACTTTCTCAAGTGGTTGCATAATTTTCTAGCTCTACCAATTGTACATAAAAATTTAAATTTCTTAAAATTTTTACCACTTTTCCATTTTTCCAAGCCTATAGGATCTTATGGGTATAAAATAGTTCTAATTGTATTTTTTGATCTGCATTTCCCTAAAGATTAATGACGTTAGGTGTTTTCATAGGCCCACTGGCCATTTGTATATTCATGCTTATGTATTTAAGTACATGGTTTTGTATAGCTTTCAGTATGTGTGAATGTTCATGTGCCATGTGTGTGCAGGACACTGTTTACCACGCTCATGAGATCTCTGTATACTGAGTTTCTTGGGAGTCAAGGCAAAAATAAACTGGGGTGAATTGTAGAAGTGGAGAAAGCTGACTTACAATTTGGTAGAAAAAATGTATCTGCAAACAGTAAGTTCTGTCAGCTATCTCTCACAGTGCATTATGGATATTCCTCTCCCTCTGGTACTCTTGGTTAAGTGACAAGAGCCTTTTGATCTTTTATTGTTAAGCCTCCTTTGTGTGGGCTCCCAAATGGTTGTGACTGCTTCTGAAGTCTCAGTCAGGGTTTTAATGCTAGACACCATGACCACACAACTCTTAGAAAAAAAAAGCATTCAATTGAAACTGGCTTTCAGTTCAGAGGTTTGACTACTATTGTCATGGTTGGAAGCATGGCGTATGCAGCAGACATGGTACTAGAGAAGGAGCTGAGAGCTCTACGTTAGGATCTGCCACAGTAGGACGTGAGACTCTAGGCCTGGTTTGAGCTTCTGAGACCTCAAAGCCTGCTCCAGTGACACACTTCCTCAACAAGGCCACATCTACTTCAACAAGGCCACACCTCTCAATAATGCCATTTCTTATGAACCTATGGGAGTGATTTTTTTTTCAAATCACCACAGCCCCTTTCACTCTTTCCTTTCTGAGACATTTAGGTTCTCTAACTCTTGATCACATTTTTATGGTACTCTTGAAAATTGGGTGAACATTCAGTCAGAATGGCAATTCTTTGATGGAAATAAATTTAGTCAAATTCAAATGTTTGATAGAAAAATGAGCTATTAAGAAATGTAAAACTTTCAATGTGTAACTAATTTTTAAAAAAGATATTATGATATGGGAGTTGGAGAGATGGCAAAGCAGTTAAGAGTGCTGTGCCTTATGTAGAGGACCCAGGTTCAATTTTCAGCTCACAGCTCCTTGTAACTCCAGCTCTAGTGGGCCTGATACCATCTCCTGGGTTCTGTGGATGTGTGCCAAGAAAATACACACAAATACAAATAAAATAAAAGTACATAATGAGGGAGAGGTGGTCCAGTGATTGGCCCAACTTGGGATCCATCTCAAGAGTAGGCTCCAAGGCCTGACACTATTTCTGATGCTATGGTGTGCTTACAGATAGGAGCCTAGCATGGCTGTCCTCTGAGAGGCCCAGCAAGCAGCTGACTGAGCCGGATACGGATACTTACACCTGATCATTAGATCAAAGCCGGGGATCTCGACTATAGTTGAATTAGGGAAAGGCTGGAAGAAGCTGAGGATGAGAGAGACTCCATAGGAAGACCAGCAGTCTAACTAACCTGGACCCCTGAGATCTCTCAGACACTGAGTCACCAACCAGGCAACATTTAAGAGCTGGTCCGAGGCCCCCAACACATATATAGCAGAGGACTGCCTGTTGGCCTCAATGGGAAAAGATGTGCCTAACCTTGGAGAGACTCAAGGCCTCAGGGAGTGGGGAGGCCTGGTGAGAGGGCATCCTCTTGGAGACGTTGGGCAGGGGAGGAGGAATGGGATGAGGAACTGTGGAGGGTGGTACTGCAGGGGGCAAAGGCTGGACTGTAAAAAAATAAAAGTAATAAAAAATTCTTACAAGTTCAGAGCAAACAAAACAAAACATTGAAGAAAAGAAAAGGTAGGTATAAATGCTTTCATTTGTGGGTTTTTTTTTTTTTTTTTTTTTTTTAACAAATGCATGGCATTAGAATGGCAGTTGTGCTTTGATTCACCCATATGCATTGAAGCTATTTTGAATTCTATTATTATCAGGATACCAACTTATAAACAGAATCCAAATGTGTATACTTGCCTTTTTCTTCCCTCTGATGCAGACTTGGATTACAATTGATCAAAGATATCTAGCTATTTTAGTGGGGAGTTTCCGGATGCGCTGCTCCTTACTTTTCCGTGTTGGTCAAGGCTGTATCTATGAAAGGCAGGGTGGTAGAGTCGGGAAAGGACTGGACATTGGAATCCAGGTGGGTTTTTGTGGAGCCGAGTTCCTGCTGACAGCTTGAAGCATTAGCTCCTTATTATCAAGGCAGTCTAATAATGCCTGGCAGAACTGTCTTAAGGATTAAGTAAAGCAACTTAGATAAAGTGTTTGAAACATTTTGAAGACTAAAGAGATGTTTAATAAATGCGACTCTTCTCCTTTCCTATCTGTCTTCAGGAGTTCAGTGATCGAAGGGTATTTAGCTAGCTATCCTTTCATACTCGCCGTCTACCACACACTGGTATTTTTGGGTCAAGAGTGTAATCATGTGTTCAAAGTAAACTCATACTCCACTGGGCACGCAAGGTGAATAATTTTCATTCACTCCTTGTTTTAGAGTTTCTCTTGCTGTGATAAAACACTGGGGAGGAAAGGTGTTACAGGTGCTAATTAATCTGTTCAAATCAACATGGCAGCAGTGGCGTGATCCTTGATACCTGCCTTAGTGTTCCGAGTTCCCAAATGAAAGTCACACACATGCAGCCTTATATTTTAATATGACTTAAACAGCTCAATGCCTGGGCCACTCCAAAACCTCGATGTGGCTAACACTTCCTCTCCGATATTCCTGAGTTATTACTTACTAAAATTTGTATTCCAACTTTGCTGCCCTAAACCCAATCGGAGAGCTGGGGCTGCTCTTCCCCTGCTCTTACATGATTGGTATGCTCTCTTCTGCACCCTGGTCCTTACTCTTTTTCTGTCATGCAGTTCTGTCTCCTTCTTCCTCCCTTGGTCCCCTTGCTCATGAATCCTAAAGTCCCTCCTCTGTATCCTTGCCCAGCCATTGGCCATGTGCAACTTTATTTACCAATCAAAACCAACTGGGGACTGGGACCTTCATCATATTAAATGCGGATTCATGGTTCAATTTTGGAGACTCAATTAACATAATATAAGTGTTAAACCAAATTCACAACCGAAATGATTTATTCAGCTTATGCTTCCATATCACAGTTCATCATTAAAGGATGTCAGAACAGGACCTCCAGCAGGGCAGGAACCTAGAAGCAGGAGCTGATGCAGATCATGGAGGGGTGCTGCTTACTACTTGTATCTCATGGCTTGCTCAGTCTGATTTCTTACAGAATCCAGGACCTCCCACCGAGGGATGATATCACCCACAATGGTCTGTGCCCGCCTACATGAATCACTAATTAAGAAAATGCCCTACAGGCTTGCCTAAAGCCCAATTTTATAGAGTCATTTCCTCAATTGTGGTCTCCCTCCTCTCTGGTAACTCTCACTTGTTTCAAGTTGATATGTAACTACCCAGCACACAAACTCACTCATTAATTCATTCTTACATACTTTTGTCCATCTATCAATCTGTTCATTCATCTTTATGTCCAGAAGCTGCCTCTAAATCTAGTACATATTTCCGTAGTATGTTTTGACATGAATAGAAAAGGAGAGAATGGAATAAATATGATACTGCATTATATGTGGTAAAGATATCTTATCTATTTTCACAATTTTATTGATCCCCATGTTGCTGAACGTGTAATTCTCTCAAGTAGGGTCAATAACAGTGGGAAGAATTTCTCTTGATCACTCTTGATCATTCTCATTTCCCTTCTTCAGATGAGCTGAGAGCAAAGTGGGGTGCAGTTGCTGCATAAATGCTTAAAGATCCCACAACCTTGAAATATTCAGTAGGTCATGAATCCTGAGTACCCTCTCCCTACTTGCTAACCTGCAATGAGTCTATTCTTATTAGTCTCGTCTTCCTCTTTATTTCCTCTTCTCTTCCCTTCCCACTTCTCCATCCCCACTCCTGGCAAATCAAAGGCCATGTAACACAACTTCTCAGTGCTTCCATAGCACAATGAGTCAGGTTGGTTCCACTGAGGAGCAGACGTGCAGGTGTAGTATTATTAAACTCACTTTTCAGGTGACTGACTTAGCTCTCTCCTCGATGGTTTATATATTTGTTCTGTGTCAAGCATTCTGTTCAGGAAGTGTCAGGTGTAACCCAACAATATGTTAGTTTAGCATTTTGCTTATTGAATAAAATATCTGGAAAACAAAATAAAACCCTTCATTAAAGTTATAAGGGAACAGCTCTGGATTTAATAAAAGAATTCTGTAACAGTTTCCCTGCTGTTGCTGAATGCCAGGTTCTTAGACTCTTCTAGAAGCTTTGCAACTCTATGTTTCTAATTTTTCCAGTTCCCACATAACCTCTTCACGAATCACAAGAGTGATTTTTCTAAAGGAAATTGAGTTTGGTGGATTGTCTTCTTTTAAAATGTGGGTTAGTTTTGTTTTTTTTGTTTTGTTTTTGCTTTTGTTTTCCTAACAATGACTTATGCCCACAACTTCTTCCTTTGCTGTTCCAAGGCTTCCCTTCTAAAAACTAACCAGATCCTCCCAAGATCATGTTCAGAAAGGTCAAGTTACAGACATGTTCAGGGCCTTGTGCTCAACTTGGGTGATCTCTTTAGGGCTTTTACAATTCTTTCCCTTGCTTTATACCCCTATACTACTTGAATTGTGTTTCAACCTCTCCCTAAGCACACAACCACCCCCATACCTTACCTGATGGTAGAGATAGAAGAAAAGGGATCAGCTTAAGAGATATTCCCAAGTTTCTAATTCATCTCTTCATGTGGCACCATTTATTTCACCAATTAAAATGGATTTCTCTGTTCTCTTGTTTTTTGTTGTTATGTTCTTGCACCATATCATTTGAATTACCTTCATTATTTTTCTGAGTTTATCTCTTGGCTTTATCTCTTATTCATGCCCTTTATGGGCTCTGAGCACAGAACTTGGCACACACTTGCTTGTCAAGCATAAGCAGTTACTAAGCTTTGCCTTGAGTTGGAGTGTCCTATGCACTAATGGTCTCCCCTCCATCCTCACGGGGGCAGCTCTCCCTGAGTGGAGCACAAGAAATGAGTTTCCTCATAGGTCCAATGTTCTGATCAAGACTTCATTTTAGAAATATAGCACAGAGACATAGATACAGAAAGTAAAGCTATAAACCAGATTTGTGTTTTGGCTGCCCCAGACTCTCAGAGCAAGAGGTTATGCCTTAGTAACCTCTAAGTTCCTGGAGTCTTCAGATGGCTCTAGAATCTCTGTCTTCCAACTAGAAAATGGGTATTTGGAGTGATTTTTCCAAAGAGAAGGGTTATTCAGTATCTCTTACAGTTTAGGACACTTAAGTTTTGTACTATGCTAAGTCACATTTCTAGATTTTACTGACAACATCTGCTTCATGTCTTATTCAAAGCTGATGACTGCCACATCAAGTGGTAAATGTTTGTCTAAGCATATATCTTCGGACAAGTCACTCAACTATCAGTCAAGATCCTTTTCCTTTCCATTAAGGCTAAGATGGGATGTGCCCTACTTCTTAGCAAATGTTGTTAGATGAGTTAAGGTGGTTATCTTGGGCTTGCACACTTCCAGGTGGGCTGAGGAGGCAATTTTGCATTGTAGAGGAGGATGTTGGGAGGATGGGAGATTGTCCTGTGGATTAATGGACTCCCCTGTGTACTTATGAAACAGCTCTTGAGGTGGGTGATTAAAAATGTCCTTTCCAGTTTTGATTTTTGTGGATTTCTTGTCTTCTACATTTTTTTTTTAAAAAAAAAAGATTGCATTAGGATTAGAATTTCTGTATTTGCTACATATGTGCTTATGTTATTCTATCTATAAGTCAAAATTTTGTTTCTCTTTGTCTTTCTGTCTCTGTGTTTCTATATCTCTGTCTTTCTTTGTCTCTGTCTCTCTTTGTCTCTGTCTCTCTCTGTGTGGATGTGTATGTGTGTAAACCTCTTTCATACTCTGGTGAAAAGGGTGAATTCTTTTAAAAAATAATGCTTTTAAATGCACAAAAGAAAGAATTAGATTGATTGAGAATCATTATACAGAAATACAGTTTTGCCTATATATTCCTTGGGAACTTACTACTGCAATCATAACTCTGGACAGTGTCTTAAAAACTGAAAATGAAACTTGAGAGTTCCAGTTCTCTAAGCAATTACTTTGGATAGTAGAGAAATTAGGGTCTCAAAGACAGATCCCACAAACTGGTCCAGAGTCACTGAGGGAGCTCACATGCCACAGAGTCCCACGACAACAATACTTTTGTTGGCAATCCTTCTAGCCACAAAATGCTATGGACTTTTGTGTTTTGCTTCTTGATTTTAACTGAAAACTACTGTGGACATTCTGAGTTGAAAATTATTTGGAGAAATTTGCTGACTTATGATTCTCATCTAAAAAGGAGAATTCCTAAATATTCAACAATACCATGCCCCCAAATGTATCTGCTTCATCAAGGTTATCCTAATATTCATTATTTATAAGGAGAATACTGACAAATTCTAATTGCAAATAAGTACAATTGCTGTCGATTGCATAATTTATGATTCCATTTGTTAAACCAAGACAATGGGAGTTGATGAAAGGCATTAAGTGGCCCCAAATTAAAGGAAATTTGGGTTCACAGTCTTGTCTAAGTGTTAATATAACTTGAAGTTCTCGGCTTCCTAAGACCCTCTGCCATACTGGGGATGTATGCACCAGGAAAACAGTGCTCACTTGGGCCTGGTATCTGGCCAGGGGTATATCAATCTGGGATTTCTGGAGATAGGTTGTTTAGCCCATGGTGTCTGGCCTCTTGCCTACATGAGAATCAGTCTTTGCCATCTTTGTTTTGTGTCTCATGTCCCAGTTACCAGGACTTGGCTGCAGGGCAGTGTGGCAGAACAGTTTTGTCTACACACTGCTTTGACACTTTAATGAGGAAATTTGGACAAAATGGCAAAGTTAGCAGTAGGGGTGGGGTGCATTAGAAATGCTTTCCGTGAAAATGTAGCAAACATTATGGGTCAGATACTCACACAGGTCAGCATCTTGGAGGTTAAGTGCAATTTCTGAAATGGCTCTGTTTTTCCTACAGCTCCCCAAGAGACAAAGACTCTATTGTGAGAGCTTTTTATAATATATTTCAAATAAGTCTGTTAAATACAATGGTTAGAAGGGAAGCCATTTGTAGTATACAAAATGAGTCAAGTCAGACTTTGGAAAAATCTATTGTAAAGGGCTGATCTACCTTTCTTTACAGAAAGAGAGTAAGTTTTTATTTTATTATTTTTTTTATTAGTAACTTTTTTAAAAAAAAATGGTAATCAAAGGCTTTATAAGTTTGGTAATGCTCGGTAACAAGATGCCCATACAATCAGAAGTGTAACTCAATACCCAACCTAGATATACCAACTATCTTTGACTGGGGGAGACACATGAACATCTGCCTCCATGTTCCCCTCCCCGCCTCAAGAGAGTAGTTTTTAAAGAATATTTGAGCTTTGAATCTTGTAGCTTCATTCTCCAAAGATCAAATTTCATCAAAACATAAAGGTCCAGAAATAATGGATTTTGCTGTAACTGCATCTGCATCGTGTTCTATGATTAATGAGCAAGATAATGGGTTTATTGACTTTTGATTGCATGTCATGTACTGTAGTGGACAAGCAACTGACACAGATTGGCCTCTGTCTTTCAGATATCTCAGCAGTAGCAGATACACAAAGGACTAAACCAAGAGCTGCATACTTAGCTGTTATCTGACATCCAGACGGGGTAAGGTGCTGTAGTCCACCAGGAATCTGAGGAGACACAGTAAGGTTATCACACTAATGACTCTTGGCACTAGAAGAACATAGTATGGAGGGGAGATACTTGCAAAAAAATATCTCATGGTCCATCTTGTGTGCTTTTGTGCTACTGCAGGAGAATGCTTACAATCTGCTGTCAGCTGAGCCGGAACAGACTCACAAAGAAGGAATCTTAAGTGGGGGATATCTTTCCTCTCCAGGCCTATGAACTCTCTCTGGCTAGTCCTTGCACGGGCCTAGTTTGAACCGCATGTCCAAATCTGAACTGTTGGAGGTCTTCTTCAATCATGTTATTTGTTGGGAGTCTGGTGAAACTGGCATGATCTAGACAAGAGTGGAGTGCCTGGAAAAATCAATAATCTAGACAAAAGCTTCCATCTGCTAAAGTTTCAGTGTGTGCTTGGTCTGTTTCTTATCTCATTTCACAACCTTAATTATCTTTGAGGCAGACATGAGTGGTCCCTAAGCACAGTGCTGGAGAGATACCACATAGTTCTGGTGAGGTAGGCTTCAATACTATCTTCTGACTTTGAAACTCAGAGACTTGAAAGATGAAGGTGAGAGAAGATGGAGGTGGTGAAGCCTAAGCTGTCCCCGAGCTTTCTGATACCTGGACATTCACTAAGAGTACAGTGGGGACTGGTTAATGTGGTGTGTTTGAAATCACGCCAGTGTGTCCTGGAGGAGGGGCTAAAATGAGTTGCCCATTGTCTCTGAGCTTTGACAGTCTAATTTTGGTAAAACACTCCAACAAATTTATGTTTGGTAAAACTAATGTAAAAATCAGGTGTACCGGCTAATTTTATGTCAACTTGACACAAGCTAGAGTCATCTGAGAGGAGGGAGCCTCAGTTGAGGAAATGCCTCCCATAAGATGCAGCTGTAGGCATTTTCTTAATTAGTGATGATGGAGGAGGGGGCACAGCCCATTATGAGTGGTGCCACCCCTGGCTGGTAGTCTTGGGTTCTGTAAGAAAACAGCCTGAGGGATAGTACCAACTTAGATAAGGACAAGTGAATCATAGGCAGAGTCATAGTGACCTGTCCCCTGAACCTTCACCCAGCTGATACCCTGTTCTGAAAGGTATCTGTACTCCCCTGAACACCTATGCTCTGGTGTCATTCCCTTCCCCACATCCTGCCTTTTGTGTTTATAACCCCTGTGTGAGTAAGTAAATTATGATGTGATTTAAATAATTAAATAAAAAAGAATAAAACTAATAAACTGATAATACATTTAAAAACAAAACAAAACAAACAAACAAACAAACAAACAAAAAAGCAGCCTGAGCAAGCCTTGGGAAGCTAGGCAGTAAGCAACACATCTCCATGAGTCTCACTGCATCAGCCCTTGTCTCCAGGTTCTTGCCCTGTTTGAGTTCCTGTCCTGACTTTGTTCAGTGATGAACAGTGATATGGAAGTTTAAAACAAGTATATGTTCCTATTTTATTGAAAAACAAATGAAAAGCTGACGATTGCCAGAGCAGAAATACAGTGAGTATAAATTTGGTCAGGCTAGAGTATCTGAGGGTGGAGAGGTCTACGGATACATGCCTGGTCTCAATCAAATAGCTAATATTTATTTATGTGGTGCTTGTAAGCAGAGGAATAATGTAATTAAATTTCTGTTCTAGCAATGTCCCTTTAGACACTATTAGAGAATGAATTAGAGGGACTGTGACAGGTTATAGAGTGGCAGTGGTTTTGAGAACAGCAAAGGAGAGACAAGTGAAGAGACATTTCTCATGTCAGAATGTTAGAACAGATGGAATGGGTGTTTTGTTTGGATAATGTTTATGGGCAAGGCAGGCCAGACTGTGGCTCTTAAGCAGTGACCAGGGCTGGGATTCCAGAAGAGATAGGGCAGCTACACTGGAGTGGTGGTCTTGGACTGTGGGGTGAGATTCCTTCCACCACAGATTGAAGTCTAGTACTTCTTACTTTATTCTCTGAGCCCAGAGAAGGGAGGTGATCTTCTAGAAATCAGTTGATAAGTTAAAGATAATTAAATATTAGTTGAGATTCCTTCCACCACAGATTGAAGTCTAGTACTTCTTACTTTATTCTCTGAGCCCAGAGAAGGGAGGTGATCTTCTAGAAATCAGTTGATAAGTTAAAGATAATTAAATATTAGTACCATTACTTTTTAAAAAGTTCAAGACTTTTTTGTTTTAAAGGCAATTGTGGCTATGCTGGGATTGACTCCTGGTCAATGTTCTGTGACTAGGATTAAATTTGGTGATCAACTTGGTGGGATCTGGAACCACCTGAAAAGAATTCTCATAATTAGGATAATTGGCATGGAATATATGACCACTGAGGGTGGCGTCATCCACTGGGTTAGGGTTCTGGACAGAATAAAATGGAGAAGACAAGCTGTACATTCACCACCCCCTGTTTTCTGACTGTGGATGCCTCTGTGACCGCTTCATTATGATGGTGGTACCCTTCAACTGTGAGCCAGAACAAACCCTTCCTTAAGTTGCTTTTCTCAGGTAATTTGTCAAAAAAGCACAGATTCCAGTGGTCTAGAAGCTCTTCTGATTCCCACTCAATTGTCTCAGAAGCCGATGTGACAGGTGAATCATAGAGAAGAAACAAAGGCCCTGGGTTAAATAATGTGCCCATGAGTACATTCTAGCCCTTCTGATACCTCCACATTTCCAGGCCGCTGAGACCCATCCACCCTCAGCTAGCTTCATGCAATCCTTCCTCTATGGGAGCTAATTATTCTATGCTGATAACATTCCCTCTGAAAACCTACCCTTTTTAGCTTCTGTGACACTGTATCAGCCCGGGCACAGCACAAGATTCATGACTGACACCATCATCTCTAGGGTTTCATAAGATCTCCATCTTTGGCTTCCATCTTGACCCAAAGCCCTGCACCCACCACTAAAGCTTTCTCCCTATCCTCCTCTTCCAATTTCTTCATTATTTCTATAAATTGGACAAGGAGACCTCCAAAGTCCTCCTGTGTCCAGACTTTAGTGTATTAACTGGGGATGACAGAGCTTCAGTACCTGAGTTCTCACTATCATGCACAATTGTTTTTTTTTTCCTAGGATTCATATTTGTGAGCAGTCACTGGACAAATTACACAATGCACACATTTCCCAAACATAAAAAAATATGTTGAGTTTTTGTAAGAAGAGAAAAGAAGTGAACATATGTATTCTGTAGGAATAAGTTTAAAGATAGATTTTTTTTTTGAAGAAACTTGCTATGAACTGTATTGCTCTGCTTAGGCTGCTATAAGAAAGTACTATAGACTAGATGGCTTATAAAAAACTGACATTTGTATCTCTTTATTTCTAGAGTCTAAAATTATTGTCTTTGCTGGGTTGGTTTTTCTAAGATCTTTCTTCTTGGCTCTAGATGGCTGTTTTTTTCCTGGGTCTCCACATGGTCTCCTTTCTGAGGGTCTGCGTGCTTACACTCTCCAATAGGGTATGAATCATACTGAAATAGGCTCATCCTGTTGAGTGAGTAAAGTGTTCGCTGGAGAAGAATGAAGACATGAGTTTGGATCCCTAAAACTCATGTAAAAGAAAATATGACATGGCACCTGTGATCTCAGGTGGAAGGCGGGGCAGGGGAAGTCAGGTGGAGCCTAGGACTTGTTGACTGAAACAACAAGCTCCATGTTCTTTGAGAGATCCTGTCTCAAAATAGAGTAGGGAGAAAGAGAGTGGAGAATACCAGACATCAACCTGTGGCCTTCACAAGTACTTGCTTGTGCTTGTCCACTCACACACATTCATGGAATACACACATATTCGTAACACACACATAAACAAATGAAAGACACATTTTCAAATACATTCTGAAGTGTTAAGACTTTAGCCTTTTGATCAGTGCAGGGCATAATGTTCTAGTGACTATTGATAGTTAATAAATTGTCATAAAAGTTAGCAGCTTAAATCGCTCACTTACTGAAGCTTAAAAATTACCAAGTGCATGGAACATCAACTTGCCTTCATTCCATCATGTAAGATCCCACATCACACCCTCTCTTTAACTATAATAATTCACTCATGTGCCTTATAGATCAATTCAACAGAGAGTCAATCAATCATTTAGCAAATACTGGGCATTTGTGATGACAGTACCTATAGGGCAGTTCACATTGTGGACAGGAACTTCTGTCTTATTGTCATGCCTTTTAGTTGGGAAGATAGTGAGCACTCCATATGAACTTGTTGGATAAATAAATGAATGTCAACCACTGGATCTAATATCTGCAGATGCAGTGCTCACAATGGTGGGGACATTGGGAAGGAAGAAATATATTATAGATTATGACATTGGAACTTATAGATGGAGTGGTCACTTCTAGCAGAGACTGGGAGAATGCTGGGTAAGAATGACTGAGGAAGAAACAGCGGCTCTTGAGCCCCATTGGAGAGACACTCTGTCTTTTGATATTCTTTCCCACCTAGACATGTGTGCTTGGGAAGCATCATTCTGGAAGGCATTTCCTCTGCGCATGCCCCATTTCTAACCATCTCATATGCAAACATCTTCTGACTCCAAAATCAGGGAGGTTGACACTTAGAGGACCTGTTTTCTAGTGTGACTTATTTAGATGTAGTAGGTCTTTTCATTCAAAGGTATTTCTGTTTTTTAATAAAACAACCCAACACATTTTTTTTTTCATTTGTGAGAGATTTTCACAAACTGCACTTCAGCACCCAAAACCAAAACCATAGTGTGAATAGAAGAGGCTGACTTGGGGCTGGAGTGATGGGTCAGTCATTAAAAGGGATGATCACTCTTTTAAAGGACCTGAGTTTGGTTCTGAACACCTTTGTTGCAGAGCTCACAACTGCCTTTAATTCCAGCTCCATGGAACTCAGTACCTGCTTTTGGCCTCTTCTGTACACACATGGTATTTTCTCTCTCTCTCTCTCTCTCTCTCTCTCTCTCTCTCTCTCTCTCTCTCTCTCTCATCACACACACACACACACACACACACACACAACACACACACACTGTCTGACATGTATATCTAAATAACACTCTGTCCATTGTCTTTTTCGGACACATAAACATTAAATATCATTGTGTTTGTTTTCTAGAGTCTTGTTATGTAGGCTAAGATGACCTTGTCCCTGTGGCTGTATTGTATCAGTCTTTTGAGGAATGAGATTACAGGCATGAACCACAAGGCTTGGCATGGTGGTTATTTAACATGCTTCATTGCTTCATTTAGGATGTGTTGAGAAATTTGCTCATTTTGAAGAATTTTGCTGG
The DNA here is from genome assembly GCA_021653895.1 of Mastomys natalensis. Taxonomy (NCBI): domain Eukaryota; kingdom Metazoa; phylum Chordata; class Mammalia; order Rodentia; family Muridae; genus Mastomys; species Mastomys natalensis. The sequence continues at coordinate 176,569 of JAJTUV010000075.1, forward strand.
TTCATGGAGAAACCCATGATCATAGCCTTTTTTTTGCTGCTTTGGGCCTGTTATGTTCTTTAGGCTTTGCTAAGCAAAGGGCTGGTGACAAATGCTGCATTTAGGGTGTATTCCTCAGACCAACAACAGAAGGAAAGATGAATATTCTAAAGATGGTGGCAACAGAGGGTTCAGATCTTGGAGGCCACACAATGATGTTTGCAGCCAGTGTTGGTAGTACATATCAAGTGTACTATGGGTACTGGGCACCTGTGCTTTGGGTTGCTATGGAGAAGTCGAAACTGTTGAGTTCTCTGGGCATTGTTCTAAGATGCCAAGCTCTGGCCTGACTTTCTTGGCAGGCTGAACATTCGTGAGCTATGTACTATTGTACACCATGGCTGGAATCACATTTTTGCATACATCATCTAGAATGTGTACTATTTAGCTACTAAGAGCATCAAAGGATATGATTAATTAGAGAATCATGACAGTAAAATGAAGTAATATACATAAGGACCTGGCACAAGGTACTTGGCAGAGTTAGCTTGGGGCCAAGGGTAGCTCTTCCTGTTCATTTTCTGACTTATTCTGTTCTGCCAACTTCTCTCCAGTACCTTAGGAATGTATGGTTTAAACCAATAGGCTCAGTTCAGGATGGCTTTGTCCCACAGCAGAAGCCGGATAGCATTGGGGCCAGTTTTGGTTGTCACAAGCAGAGGCGGCATTTTGTTGGCTTCTAGAAATAAAGAATTCTAGTGCACATTGGATAACGTACTGGACAGTTCCCACATCAGAGAATTTTTCAGTCCTCCATCTGGGCACCTGTGCTTAGGGTGCTATGGAGAACTGGTGAATTCTCTGGCCATTGTTCTAAGGTGCGAAGCTCTGATGATATAAAATGGTGCTATAGACTAAGGAGTGAGAGAAAATATGGCCACCACTTTCCACTTCACAATACATTTTGCCAGGACAGACTGCATCATGGAAAATACCAGAGGCAGGGCCACAAGGATCTAAATTCAGCCAAGAACTTTCAGGTCCCTAGGAAGCTTTTATGAGGTTTATGGTGGGGAGGGGAGGAAATAGAATCATGCAAGTTTAAAAAAATGGTTTTTACATTTGTGTTTATTATTTTGCACATGTCTGTGTGTGTCTTTGTGTGTACATGAGAGTATGTGCATGTTAGAGAGAGGAGAGAGAGAGAGAGAGAGAGAGAGAGAGAGAGAGAGAGACTGTGTATACATGACCCAATATACTTAGGGAAGTCAGAGAACAGCTGGTGGAAATTGGTTTTCTGAGTTCTGAGGATTGAACTTAGGATGTCAGACATGACCACACACGTCTTTACCTGTTGAGCCATTCAGCTGACCCATGGGTTTATACAATTATATTCCTAAAGTTCTATATTAAGAAACTAGGAAAAAGAGAACTATGAAGTCTCTCAGTTTCTGATTGAATGGGCAATAACGTCAGGAAGTTCCCAATCATGGTATGATTTTTGACAGTGCTGTTTTAATTTTTAAATTTTTCTGTGCCAGAGGATCTTCATATTTCCCTTGCAAACTGTAAATTGATATTATGCCCACCTGCAGCCGCAGTCTCTCAGAAGTTAGGCACTTTTATTAGGACACAGAAAATTGAAACATAAACCATCAAACGGGCCATTTCTTTTAACCACAGATATGAGCTAGATGGAATGCCACATTGCTCTCTCTTTATAATGACTTTAGCTCATCGTAGGAGGAGAAGGTCTCTAAGAGAAGGTGACAGTCGTGCTTGTGATGAGCTGTGGCCCTCATTAAATTTCATCCTTCCCTGGCCTTAGCTCCCCCTCTGCAAGCCGACAATATGGCTAAGATGACCTCCAAATCATCCCACATTCGGGGACTTTCAAGGGTCTCAAAGCTTCCAGAGGGCTCAGCTCTGCCCAACAAGAAGTGGTCTCATGACTGTGTTGGGGCCTCAGTTGCAGAGTCTTGTCTGGGTAGATATCAGAGTTACCTCCAGCTGATAAAGTGCTCCTGTAAATGTGTTTAGGAGAACCAGTTAATTGGTTTTAGTCCAAGTACTCAGCTCCTGTAGGGGAAGCTTTTGCTGGGGAAGAAGTCAAAGCCCATGCACAGGGCTCACCTTTCCAGCTGGATTCTTATTCTCCTGTTAAGTCTCTGCTTCTTCAGCACAGACCCTTATATCCCAGCCTGACTTTAAGTCTCTATAGATCAGTCTCCTTGAGCAGAGAAATGGTGTGAAGTTGATTTGCATGTACTCCTGGTTACATGCTCTCTGTAGTCAGTCATCTGTGAGCTATAGGTTTGCTTTTGAAAGAGTAGTTTTATTTTTAACTATGTGTGGGCTATGTCTGTGTAGGAGTTTGTGTATGAATTCAGTGTCCATGTAGACTGGAAGGAGGCCTGAGATCTCCTGGAGATGGAGTTACAGGTAGTTATGAGTCACCCAACATGGGTGTTGGGAATTGAACTGGTGTCTCCTGGAAGAGCAGGAAGCACTCTTAACCATTAAGCCATTTCCCCAGCCCTTATTTTGCATTTAATATTAATATTTATATTCTATTTTTATACATTTATTTTTTCAAATACATTTTTAAAGTAGAAAAGTACAGAGATCACAAAATTGATTTTGCACAAATATTCATGAGATAAAGACCCTTTATCAGAGAAACCGGACTTCTGATACGCAGTATCAGGGAGCATCGTCTACTACTCCTCTGTGGAAATATTTGACAAAGTTAATCAACTGTGACCACAACTTCTGACACTGTCATTAAGCTGTTTGTAAACACTGTAGTTAAATCACATGGTCTAACTTCATTTAGTTTTTTTTTTTTTTTATAGAGTTCTTTAGTATTATGGTATCTAATACTAGTTGTAAAGAATATGGTTTTCAATTTTTATTCTTTAACAATAGCATTCGCTATTATTTACATTTATTTGTGTTTTGTTTGTTTTGTACTATTCTTCTTCCATGAACATTCTTGAATGTGTGCTTTGATGAATAGATGTATCAATTTCCATTGTGAATCTTCCTATTGATCACATGACTAAATCGTGAAATACGTGTTAGTACAATCTTAGCATGGTTGAAATTGATTGATTGGCTTTTATTCCCCTGGAAATGTGCTGGGATTTATATAGTAATAAATATCTATATTAAATTGACATTTAATAACCATACATTTTGTAGGGTATAAGTAATGTTTTACAATATGATTGCATGGAGAATGACTAAATCAGGATAATTACAACATCAGTCACTTCATTTATCATTTTTTTTGTGGTGAAGATATTCAAAATCGTGTCCTCCAACAACACATAGCTCTTCATTGTCGTGACTAAAGCTCTTGATTGTTCATCAGAGAAGCTCTGCTCATTCACAGCTCATTTTTTAGCTATGACAAACTTCCTCTTGTCCCTTCTCACCCACCAAAGCCTCTGTAACCACCATTCTCTATTTGTATGAGAGTAACATGTTAAGACATGAGGAGTTCATGTGGTGTCTATCTTTGTGTGCTCACATAATTTTTCTCAATGTATATCTTCCACATTTATTTACTCCCTCACAAACAACAGCTTAACTCTATTAATCTGGGGGGGGGGGAATTTGAAAATTTCGCAATGGAATCTTCCAATTACCAAGGTATAATTATGAACATGTATTTTTCCATATGTGTGTTCTTTAGTTAGTGTGTATGAGTGTGTGTGTGGTCTGCACACATGCATGTGAGTGCCCAAGGAAGGCACTCAATGTGGATGCTAGGAACCAAACCATAGTCCTCTGTGGGAACAGTATGTATTCAAAAAACACTGCAGCCTCTCTCTAGTTCCCTTTAATTGGTCTTTATGTTACAGTTTTCAGTATAGGCATATACATGAATGTTGCTATACGTCCTGAGGTGTTTTAATTCTCATCAAAGATGCTTTTTGTAGTGTATTTTAAGAATTCAAATTTCTTTCACGTAAAGGAAGGCTACTGATTTGTTTGAGTTGATTTTATAACCTGCTACCTTGCTGAAGTTGTTTATCAGGTTTAGGAGTTCTCTGGTAGAGTTCTTGGGGTACTTAAGTATACTATCATATCATCTGCAAATAGTGATATTTTGACTTCTTCCTTTCCTATTTGTATTCCTTTGACTTCTTTTTGTTGTCTAATTGCTCTGGCTAGGACTTCCAGTACTATATTGAATAGGTAGGGAGAGAGTGGGCAGCCTTGTCTAGTCCCTCATGTTGGTGGGAATGCTTCAAGTTTCTCTCCATTTAGTTTGATGTTGGCTATTGGTTTGCTGTATATTGCTTTTACTATGTTTAGGTATGGGCCTTGAATTCCTGATCTTTCCAAGACTTTTACCATGAAGGGATGTTGAATTTTGTCAAATGCTTTCTCAGCATCTAGTGAGATGATCATGTGGTTTTTTTCTTTGAGTTTGTTTATATAGTGGATTATATTGATGGATTTCCGAATATTGAACCATCCCTGCATTCCTGGGATAAAGCCCACTTGATCATGATGGATGATTGTTTTGATGTGTTCTTGGATTCGGTTTGCTAGAATTTTATTGAGTATTTTTGCATCAATATTCATAAGAGAGATTGGTCTGAAGTTCTCTTTGTTGGGTCTTTGTGAGGTTTAGGTATGAGTGTGATTGTAGCTTCATAGAATGAATTGGGTAGTGTTCCTTCTGTTTCTATTTTGTGGAATAGTTTGAAGAGAATTGGTATTAGGTCTTCCTTGAAGGTCTGATAGAATTCTGCACTAAAACCATCTGGTCCTGGGCTTTTTTTGGTGGGGAGACTTTTAATGACTGCTGCTATTTCTTTAGGGGTTATGGGACTGTTTAGATGGTTTATTTGCTCCTCATTTAACTTTGGTACCTGGTATCTGTCTAGAAAATTGTCCATTTTATCCAGATTTTCCAGTTTTGTTGAGTATAGGCCTTTGTAGTAGGATCTGATGATTTTTTGAATTTCCTCAGTTTCTGTTGTTATGGCTCCCTTTTCAGATCTGATTTTATTAATTTGGATACTGTCTCTGTGCCCTCTGGTTAATCTGGCTAAGGGTTTATCTATCTTGTTGATTTTCTCAAAGAACCAACTCCTGGTTTTGTTGATATTTTGTATAGTTCTGTTTCTACTCGGTTGATTTCAGCCCTGAGTTTGATTATTTCCTGAAGCCTACTCCTCTTGGGTGTATTTGCTTCTTTTTGTTCTAGAGATTTCAAGTTGTTAATGTGTGCTCTCTCCAATTTCTTTTTGTAGGCACTTAGAGCTATGAGTTTTCCTCCTAGCACTGCTTTCTTGGAGTCCCACAAGTTCTGGTATGATGTTTCCTCATTTTCATTAAATTCTAGAAAGTCTTTAATTTCTTTCTTTATTTCTTCCTTGACAAAGTCATCATTGAGTAGAGCATTGTTCAGTTTCCACATGGATGTGGGTTTTCCCTTGGTTCTGTCATTATTAAAGACCAGCCTTAGTCTGTGGTGATCTGATAGGATGCAGGGGATTATTTCAATCTTTTTGTATCTGTTGAGGACTGTTTTGTGACCAATTATATGGTCTATTTTGGAGAAGGTACCATGAGGTGCTGAGAAAAAGGTGTATTCTTTAACTTTAGGATGAAATGTTCTATAGATATCTGTTAAATCCATTTGGTCCATAACTTCTGTTAATTTCAGTGTGTCTTTGTTTAGTTTCTGTTTCCATGGTCTGTCCATTGGAGAGAATGGGGTGTTAAAATCCCCCACTACTATTGTGTGGAGTGTAATGTGTGCTTTGAGCTTTAGGAAAGTTTCTTTTATGTATGTAGGTGCCCTTGCATTTGGAGCATAGATGTTCAGAATTGAGAGTTCATCTTGGTAGATTTTTCCTTTGATGAGTATGAAGTGTCCTTCCTTATCTTTTTTGATTACTTTTGGTTGAAAGTCGATTTTATTTGCTATTAGAATGGCTACTCCAGCTTGTTTCTTGGGACTATTTGCTTGGAAAATTGTTTTCCAGCCTTTTACTCTGAGGTAATGTCTGTCTTTTCACTGAGGTGCATTTCTTGTATGCAACAAAATTCTGGGTCCTGTTTATGTGTCCAGTCTGATAGTCTACGTCTTTTTATTGGAGAATTGAGTCCATTGATGTTAAGGGATATTAAGGAAAAATGATTGTTGCTTCCTGTTATTTTTTTTATTAGAGGTGGAATTATGTTTGTGTAGCTACCTTTTTTTTTGGGGGGGGTTGAAAGATAAACAGGCTGAAAAAGAAATTAGGGAAATTACACCTTTCACAATAGTCACAAATAATATAAAATACCTCGGGGTGAATCTAACCAAGCAAGTGAAAGATCTGTATGACAAGAACTTCAAGTCTCTGAAGAAAGAAATTGAAGAAGATCTCAGGAAATGGAAAGATCTCCCATGCTCATGGATTGGCAGGATTAATATAGTAAAAATGGCCATCTTGCCAAAAGCAATCTACAGATTAAATGCAATCCCCATTAAAATACCAACTCAATTCTTTACAGAACTAGAAAGAGAAATTCTCATATTTATTTGGAACAACAAAAAACCCAGGATAGCAAAAACTATTCTCAACAATAAAAGAAATTCTAGAGGAATCGCCATCCCTGACCTCAAGCTGTACTACAGAGCAATAGTGATAAAAACGGCCTGGTATTGGTACAGAGACAGGCAGGAAGATCAGTGGAATAGAGTGGAAGACCCAGAAATGAACCCACACAACTATGGTCATTTAATCTTTGACAAAGGAGCTAAAACCATCCAGTGGAACAAGGACAGCATTTTCAACAAATGGTGCTGGTTCAACTGGAGGACAGCATGCAGAAGAATGCAAATCGATCCATTCTAATCTCCTTGTACAAAGCTCAAGTCCAAGTGGATAAAGGACCTTCACATAAAACCAGACACACTGAAACTAATAGAAGAGAAGGTGGGGAAGACCCTTGAATACCTAAGCACAGGGGAAAAGTTCCTGAACAGAACACCAGTGGCCTATGCTCTAAGAACACACATGGGATGCACTCACTGATAAGCGGATATTAGCCCCAAAACACACAGTACCTAAGATGCAACGCATAAACCTCATGAAACTCAAGAAGAAGGAGGAAGACCAAAGTGAGGGTGTTTTTGTCCTTTTTAGAACGAGTATCAAAAGATTCAACCAGAGCTCCCAGGAGCTAAACCTCCAGCCTGAGAACAGACCGGCAAGCTGTCCTCTGAGAGGCTCTAACCAGCAGCTGACTCAGACAGATACAGATATCCAGAGCCAAACAGTGGATGGAGCTTGAGGACTCTTAAAGAAGAATAGGTGGAAGGATTGAGGGCCCTAAGGAGATAGGAACTGCACAGGAAGATCAACAGAGTAAACCAACCTGAACCCTTGGAGCTCTCAGAGACTGAATCACCAACCGTGGAGCATACCTAGTCTACACAGATCTACCTCCATGGGCTGAACCTAGGCCTCCCTGCACATATGTTGTAAATGTGCAGCTTGGTTTTCATGTAGGTCTCAAACATCTGGAGTGGGGGCTATCCCAAAACATGCAGCCTGTATATGGAGTACGGTCTTCAAAAAAAAAACAGTTGTTCAGTTATTCATGGAATATTATTTTTTTTTATATCTCTTGTATTCAGTTTGCAACTACTTCAATGAGAATTTTTGTATGTATATTCATGATGGATATTGAACTATAATTTATATATTTTTGTTGGGTCTACACTTGATTTCACTATTTCAATATTATTTGCTTTGTGAAGGAGCTTATTGTGGTTCTGAATTTTTTTAAACATAACTCAAAAGTGTTGCTTGTTTGAAGGCCCTATAGAATTCTTGTATAAGTATATCTGACCCTTGGTATTTTGCTTGTTTGTTTATTTTCATTTTATTCTGTTTGAATGCTTTTTAATTTTTTTTGATTTGCTGAAAATAAAAATTAAAAAAAAATAAAAATTAAAAAAAAAAAAAAGAAAAATCAAACCAAAAAAAAAAAAAAAAAAAAAAAAGATCAAGAATTGACAAATGGGACTTGATAAAATTGCAAAGTTTCTGTAAGGCAACGGACATTGTCAATAGGACAAAACGGCAACCAACAGATTGGGAAAAGATCTTTACCAATCTCGCATCCGATAGAGGACTAATATCCAATGTATACAAAGAACTCAAGAAATTAGACTCTAGACAACCAAATAACCCTATTAAAAAAATGGGGTATGGAACAAAACAAAGAATTCTCAACTGAGTAAATGTGAATGGCCGAGAAGCACCTAAAGAAATATTCAGCATCCCTCGTCATCAGGGAAATGCAAATCAGAACCACTGTGAGATTCCACTTCACACCAGTCAGAATGGCTAAAATAAAAAACTCAGGTGATAGCAGATGCTGGCGAGGATGTGGAGAAAGAGGAACACTCCTCCATTGTTGGTGGGATTGCAAGATGGTGCAACCACTATGGAAAACAGTCTGGCGGTTCCTCAGAAAATTGGACATATCACTACCTGAGGACCCAGCTATACCACTCCTGGGCATATACCCAGAAGATGCTCTAACACATAACAAGGACATATGCTCCACTATGTTCATAGCAGCTTTATTTATAATAGCCAGAAACTGGAAAGAACCCAGATGCCCTTCAACAGAGGAATGGATACAAAAAATGTGGTACATTTATACAATGGAATATTACTCAGCTATTAAAAACAATGAATTTGATAAATTCTTATATAAATGGATGGAACTAGAAAATATCATCCTGAGTGAAGTAACCCAATCACAAAAGAACATACATGGTATTCACTCACTGATTATTGGATTTTAGCCCAGAAGCCTGAAATACCCAAGATTCAACTCACAGACCACATAAAGCTCATGAAGAATGATGACCAAGTAGGGGGGGCTTCAGTCCTTCTTAGAAGGAGTAACAAAATACTCAAGGGAGCAAATATGGAGACACAGTGCAGGACAGAAACTGAAGGAGCGTCCGTCTACAGACCATTCCACCTGGATATCCATCCTATGTGCAGTCACCAAAGGTAGACGTTGATGTGGATGTCAGATGTACATGCTGACAGGAGCCTGATATAGCTGTCTCCTTAGAAGTCTGCAAGAGTCTGACATACTCAGAGGCAGATGCTCACAGCTAACCATTAAACTGATCATGGGGGTTCCCAATGGAGAAGATAGAGTAAAGGCTGAGGAGTTGAGAGCTTTCGCGACACCATGAGGAAAGCAACAATCCAACCAACCAGAGCCCCAGGGTCTAAACCACCAGCCTGGGAGCGCTTTAGGGAGGGACCCATGGCTCCAGCTATATATGTAAGGGAGCTATATAAGTGAGAGAAGAGATCCTTGGTCCCATGAAGGCTGGACGTCGTGGGGGGGTGATATTCAAGGGTGAGGAGGTGAGGGGGTGAGGTACGGGGGAGGGTGGGTGGGGGTACACCAATGTGGAGGCAGGAGGAGGGGGGAAGGGATAGTGAGTTCCTGGGAGGGAGGGGGGTGGGAAATGGGGTAAGGAGAGAACATCTGAAATGTTAATAAAATTTCCAATAAAACAAATAAGAATTCAAATTTCTAATCATTGCTAATATGCAGTGTACAACATACCTTATAATTTTAATAGTTTATCTGTTGATGCTTACCATTCTCCCTGTACACAATTGGACAAAGAACAGAGATTCACTTGCATCTTTACCATGTAATCTTGCTCTGGCCTCTTTTGTCAGTCTTATTGTGCATAGTAGTATCATCAATAGAAAACTCTGTGAAAATAGAGGCAGTGAGAATTTTCGCATCAGTTATTGCCCCGGAGAAAATCATCAGTATTTCCCACTGAATGTGGTGTTTGATGTATTTAGATACTTCAGCTAAGAAAACTCTGACCCTAGTACTTTATGAATCTTTATAATCAAGGAATGACCCAATTTTCCTTGAAAATTTTTGTGTGACTTTGACTTTTTTTGTATTAATGCTATGATAGTTTGAGAAATCCTTCTTTCTGTCCTACTCAGATAAAAAATATGTAGTATTATTGTTACTCATTTCTTCTGAAGTGTTTTTAAAAAGCACCAGGAAGTTATATTCTTCTAAAATTTAAAATATTATAGAAGAATATTTTATACTAAGCTATCATTTTTTAAATAAATACATATTGATATTTCCAATTCTTCTTATAGCTATGTGGTCTATGCTGGATAATTTTATGTCACCTTGACACAAGCTAGAGTCATCTGAGAGGAGGGAACCACAATTAAAAAGATGGGGCGTAGGCAAGCCTGTAGGACTTTTCTTTATTAGTGATTGATGTGGAGGGTAAGTCCATTGGGAGTGGTCTTGGACTCTATAAGAAAGCAGATTGAGCAAGTCACGAGGAACAAGCCAGTAAGCAGCACCACTCCATGGCTTCTGCCTCAGCGCCTGCCTCCAGGTTCTTGCCAGTTTGAGTTCCTGTCTTGACTTCCTTCAGTGAGGGACCAAGATGTAGATGTCTAAAGCAAATACCTCCCTTTTCCTCAACTTGCTTTTTTGTCTGATGTTTCATCACAGCAATAGTAATCCAAACTAAGACATGGTCAGTGTTCTTTTCAAGGAACTTGCCTACTTCTTCCAACATTTCAGGTTTACTTCTATTTAATGACTTTTAGTACTTTTTAATTGTCTATTAAATTTCTTCTTGTACAAGCTAGGGATAATGTATCTTTAAAAACTTCCCATGTTGGGGTTTTGTATTCTTTCCCTTTTTCCTGATTATTTTACTAAGGGGCCATCTATTGTGTTAGTTTCTAGAAAGAACCTCTGCTCTTGGTAAATTTTCCCTATTATTTTGTTTTATATTTTATTAATCTCTGCTACTTTTGTTATTTATCATTTTCTACTGACCTGGCCAAGGTACTTGGCAGAGTTAGCTTGGGGCCCAAAGGGGAGCTCTTCCGTTTATTTTCGACTTATTTGTTCTCCAACTTCTCTCCCCGTCCCCTTTGGGAATGTTGGTTTAAACCAATGGGTCAGTTCAGGGTGGCTTTGTCCCACAGCAGAAGCCGGTAGCATAGGGGGCCGTTTTGGTTGTACAAGCAGAGGGGGCATTTTGTTGGCTTCTAGAAATAAAGAATTTAGTGCAAATTTGGTAACGTACTGGACGTTCCCACATCAGAGAATTTTTCATCCTCCATCTGGGCACCCGTGTTAGGGTCTATGGAGAACTGGTGAATTCTCTGGCCATTGTTCTAAAGGGGCAAGCTCGATGATATAAAATGGTGCTATAGATAAGGATGAGAGAAAATATGGGCCCCCACTTTCCACTTTTACAAAACATTTTGCCAGGACAGACTGCATAGGAAAAACCAGGGCAGGGCCACAAGGATCTAAAATTTCCCCAAAAACTTTTAGGCCCTAGGGAAACTTTTTTGGGTTATGGTGGGGGGGGAGGAAATAAATATGCAATTTAAAAAATGGTTTTTCATTTTTTTTATTATTTTGCACTGTCTGTGTGTGTCTTTTTGTGTACATGAAGTATGTGCATGTTAGAGAGAGAGAGAGAGAGAGAGAGAGAGAGAGAGAGGAGAGAGAGACTGTGTTACATGACCAATATACTTTGGGAAATCAGAGAACAGTGGGGAAATTGGGGTTTTTTGGTTTGAGGTGAACTTAGGATGTCGGACATGACCACACACGTTTTCCTGTTGAGCCATTTACTGACCCATGGGGTTTTTACAATTATATTTCCCAAAGTTCTTATTAAGAAACTAGGAAAAAGAGAAATATGAAACCTCAGTTTCTGATTGAATGGGCATTTAAAGTCAGGAAATTTCCCAATCATGGTATATTTTTGACAGTGCTGTTTTAATTTTTAAATTTTTTTTTGCCCGAGGATCTTCATATTTCCCTTGCAAAATGTAAAAATTTATATTATGCCCACCCGCAGCCGCAGTCTCTCAGAAGTTAGGCACTTTTATTAGGCACAGAAAAATTTAAAAAAAAAACCATCAAACGGGCCATTTCTTTTAACCACAGATTGAGCTAGATGGAAGCCACATTTCTCTCTCTTTATAAGATTTAGCTATCGAGGGGGAGAAGGCTCTAAGAAGGGACAGTCGTGCTTGTGATAGCTGTGGCCCTCTTAAATTTCATCCTTCCCTGGCCTTAGCTCCCCTCTGCAAGCCCACAATATGGTAAAACCCCCAAAAACATCCCAATTCGGGGGGCTTTCAAGGGGCCAAAACTTTCCCGAGGGGTCAGCTCTGCCCAACAAGAAGTGGTTCCCCTGGGCTGTGTTTGGGGGCCCCAGTTGCGAGTCTTGTTGGGTAGATATCAGAGTTACCCCCCGCTGATAAAGTGCTCCTGTAAAGTGTTTGGAGAACATTAATGGTTTTAGTCCAAGTACTCAGCTCCTGTAGGGAAGCTTTTTTCTGGGGAAGAAGTCAAAGCCCATGCACAGGGCTCACCTTTCCAGCTGGATTCTTATTCTCCTGTTAAGTCTCTGCTTCTTCAGCACAGACCCTTAATCCCAGCCTGACTTAAGTCTCTATAGATCAGTCTCCTTGAGCAGAGAATGGGTTTTGAAGTTGATTTGCATGTACTCCTGGTTACATGCTCTCTGTAGTCAGTCACTGTGAGCTATAGGTTTTGCTTTTGAAAGAGTAGTTTTATTTTTTAACTTGTGTGGGCTATGTCTGTGTAGGAGTTTGTGTATGAATTCAGTGTCCATGTAGACTGGAAGGAGGCCTGAGATCTCCTGGAGATGGAGTTACAGGTAGTTATGAGTCACCCAACATGGGTGTTGGGAATTGAACTGGTGTCTCCCGGAAGAGCAGGAAGCACTCTTAACCATTAAGCCATTTCCCCAGCCCTTATTTTGCATTTAATATTAATATTTATATTCTATTTTTTACATTTATTTTTCAAATTTCATTTTTAAGTAGAAAAGTACAGAGATCACAAAATTGATTTTGCACAAATATTCATGAGATAAAGACCCTTTATCAGAGAAACCGGACTTCGATACGCAGTATCAGGGAGCATCGTCTACTCACTCCTCTGTGGAAATATTTGACAAAGTTAATCAACTGTGACCACAACTTCTGACACTGTCATAAGCTGTTTGTAAACACTGTAGTTAAAATCACATGGTCTAACTTCATTTAGTTTTTTTTTTTTTATAGAGTTCTTTAGTATTATGGTATCTAATACTAGTTGTAAAAATATGGTTTCAATTTTATTCTTTAACAATAGCATTCGCTATTATTTACATTATTTGTGTTTTGTTTGTTTTTTATATTCTTCTTTCCCTGAACATTCTTGAATGTGTGCTTTGATGAATAGATGTATCAATTTTTCCCTTGTGAATCTTCCTATTGATCACATGACCCAAATCGTGAAATACGTGTTAGTACAATCTTACATGGTTGAAATTGATTGATTGGCTTTTATTCCCCTGGAAATGTGCTGGGGTTTATATAGTAATAAATATCTATATTAAATTGACATTTAATAACCATACATTTTTTAGGGTATAAGTAATGTTTTACAATATGATTGCATGGGAATGACTAAAACAGGATAATTACAACATCAGTCACTTCATTTATCATTTTTTTGTGGTGAAGATATTCAAATCGTGTCCTCCAACAACACATAGCTCTTCATTGTCGTGACTAAGCTCTTGATTGTTCATCAGAGAAGCTCTGCTCATTCACAGCTCATTTTTTAGCTATGACAAACTTCCTCTTGTCCCTTCTCACCCACCAAAGCCTCTGTAACCACCATTCTCTATTTGTATGAGAGTAACATGTTAAGACATGAGGAGTTCATGTGGTGTCTATCTTTGTGTGCTCACATAATTTTTCTCAATGTATATCTTCCACATTTATTTACTCCCTCACAAACAACAGCTTAACTCTATTAATCTGGGGGGGGGGAATTTGAAAATTTCGCAATGGAATCTTCCAATTACCAAGGTATAATTATGAACATGTATTTTTCCATATGTGTGTTCTTTAGTTAGTGTGTATGAGTGTGTGTGTGGTTGCACACATGCATGTGAGTGCCCAAGGAAGGCACTCAATGTGGATGCTAGGAACCAAACATAGTCCTCTGTGGGAACAGTATGTATTCAAAAAACACTGCAGCCTCTCTCTAGTTCCCTTTAATTGGTCTTTATGTTACAGTTTTTCAGTATAGGCATATACATGAATGTTGCTATACGTCCTGAGGTGTTTTAATTCTCATCAAAGATGCTTTTTGTAGTGTATTTTTAAGAATTCAAATTTCTTTCACGTAAAGGAAGGCTACTGATTTGTTTGAGTTGATTTTATAACCTGCTACCTTGCTGAAGTTGTTTATCAGGTTTAGGAGTTCTCTGGTAGAGTTCTTGGGGTACTTAAGTATACTATCATATCATCTGCAATAGTGATATTTTTGACTTCTTCCTTCCTATTTGTATTCCTTTGACTTTTTTTTGTTTTCTAATTGCTCTGGCTAGGACTTCCAGTACTATATTGAATAGGTAGGGAGAGAGTGGGCAGCCTTGTCTAGTCCCTCATGTTGGTGGGAATGCTTCAAGTTTCTCTCCATTTAGTTTGATGTTGGCTATTGGTTTGCTGTATATTGCTTTTACTATGTTTAGGTATGGGCCTTGAATTCCTGATCTTTCCAAGACTTTTACCATGAAGGGATGTTGAATTTTGTCAATGCTTTCTCAGCATCTAGTGAGATGATCATGTTGGTTTTTTTCTTTGAGTTTGTTTATATAGTGGATTATATTGATGGATTTCCGAATATTGAACCATCCCTGCATTCCTGGGATAAAGCCCACTTGATCATGATGGATGATTGTTTTGATGTGTTCTTGGATTCGGTTTGCTAGAATTTTATTGAGTATTTTTGCATCAATATTCATAAGAGAGATTGGTCTGAAGTTCTCTTTGTTGGGTCTTTGTGAGGTTTAGGTATGAGTGTGATTGTAGCTTCATAGAATGAATTGGGTAGTGTTCCTTCTGTTTCTATTTTGTGGGAATAGTTTGAAGAGAATTGGTATTAGGTCTTCCTTGAAGGTCTGATAGAATTCTCACTAAAACCATCTGGTCCTGGGCTTTTTTTGGTGGGGAGACTTTTAATGACTGCTGCTATTTCTTTAGGGGTTATGGGACTGTTTAGGATGGTTTATTTGCTCCTCATTTAACTTTGGTACCTGGTATCTGTCTAGAAAAAATTTTCCATTTTATCGAGATTTTCCAGTTTTGTTGAGTATAGGCCTTTGTAGTAGATCTGATGATTTTTTGAATTTCCTCAGTTTCTGTTGTTATGGCTTCCCTTTTCAGATCTGATTTTATTAATTTGGATACTGTCTCTGGCCCTCTGGTTAATCTGGCTAAGGGTTTATCTATCTTGTTGATTTTCTCAAAGAACCAACTCCTGGTTTTGTTGATATTTTGTATAGTTCTGTTTCTACTCGGTTGATTTCAGCCCTGAGTTTGATTTATTTTCCTGAAGCCTACTCCTCTTGGGTGTATTTGCTTCTTTTTGTTCTAGAGATTTCAGGAGTTGTTAATGTGTGCTCTCTCCAATTTCTTTTTGTAGGCACTTAGAGCTATGAGTTTTCCTCTAGCACTGCTTTCTTGGAGTCCCACAAGTTCTGGTATGATGTTTCCTCATTTCATTAAATTCTAGAAAGTCTTTAATTTCTTTCTTTATTTCTTCCTTGACAAAGTCATCATTGAGTAGAGCATTGTTCAGTTTCCACATGGATGTGGGTTTTCCCTTGGTTCTGTCATTATTAAAGACCAGCCTTAGTCTGTGGTGATCTGATAGGATGCAGGGGATTATTTCAATCTTTTTGTATCTGTTGAGGACTGTTTTGTGACCAATTATATGGTCTATTTTGGAGAAGGTACCATGAGGTGCTGAGAAAAAGGTGTATTCTTTAACTTTAGGATGAAATGTTCTATAGATATCTGTTAAATCCATTTGGTCCATAACTTCTGTAATTTCAGTGTGTCTTTGTTTAGTTTCTGTTTCCATGGTCTGTCCATTGGAGAGAATGGGGTGTTTAAAATCCCCCACTATTATTGTGTGGAGTGTAATGTGTGCTTTGAGCTTTAGAAAGTTTCTTTATGTATGTAGGTGCCCTTGCATTTGGAGCATAGATGTTCAGAATTGAGAGTTCATCTTGGTAGATTTTTCCTTTGATGAGTATGAAGTGTCCTTCCTTATCTTTTTTGATTACTTTTGGTTGAAAGTCGATTTTATTTGCTATTAGAATGGCTACTCAGCTTGTTTCTTGGGACTATTTGCTTGGAAAATTGTTTTCCAGCCTTTTACTCTGAGGTAATGTCTGTCTTTTCACTGAGGTGCATTTCTTGTATGCAACAAATTCTGGGTCCTGTTTATGTGTCCAGTCTGATAGTCTACGTCTTTTTATTGGAGAATTGAGTCCATTGATGTTAAGGGATATTAAGGAAAAATGATTGTTGCTTCCTGTTATTTTTTTTATTAGAGGTGAATTTTTTGTGTAGTACCTTTTTTTTTGGGGGGGGTTGAAAGATAAAGGCTGAAAAAGAAATTAGGGAAAATTACACCTTTCACAATAGTCATCAAATAATATAAAATACTCGGGGTGAATCTAACCAAGCAAGTGAAAGATTTTATGACAAGAACTTCAAGTCTCTGAGAAAGAATTGAAGAAGATTCAGGAAATGGAAAGAATCTCCCATGCTCATGGATTGGCAGGATTAATATAGTAAAAATGGCCATCTTGCCAAAGCAATCTACAGATTAAATGCAATCCCATTAAAATACCAAAATCAATTCTTTACAGAACTAGAAAGGAAATTCTCATATTATTGGAACAACAAAAAACCAGGATAGCAAAAAACTATTCTCAACAATAAAAGAAATCTAGAGGAATCGCATCCTGACCTCAAGCTGTACTACAGAGCAATAGTGATAAAAACGGCCTTGTAAATTTGTACAGAGAAGGCAGGAAGATCAGTGGAATAGAGTGGAAGCCCAGAAATGAACCCACACAACTATGGTCATTTAATCTAGACAAAGGAGCTAAACCATCCAGTGGAACAAGGACAGCATTTTCAAAAATGGTGCTGGTTCAAAATGGAGGACAGCATGCAGAAGAATGCAAATCGATCCATCTAATCTCCTTGTACAAAGCTAGTCCAAGTGGAAAAGGACCTTCACATAAAACCAGACACACTGAAACTAATAGAAGAGAAGGTGGGGAAGACCCTTGAATACCTAAGCACAGGGAAAAGTTCCTGAACAGAACACAGTGGCCTATGCTCTAAGAACACACATGGATGCACTCACTGATAAGCGGATATTAGCCCCAAAACACACAGTACCTAAGATGCAACGCATAAACCTCATGAAAATCAAGAAGAAGGGGGAAGACCAAAGTGAGGGTGTTTTTGTCCTTTTTAGAACGAGTATCAAAAGATTCAACCCGAGCTCCCAGGAGCTAAACCTCCAGCCTGAGAACAGACCGGGAAGCTGTCCTCTGAGAGGCTCTAACCAGCAGCTGACTCAGGGCAGATACAAAATATCCAGAGCCAAACAGTGGATGGAGCTTGAGGACTCTTAAAGAAGAATAGGTTGGAAGGATTGAGGGGCCCCAAGGAGATAGGAACTGCCAGGAAGATCAACAGAGTAACCAACCTGAACCCTTGGAGCTCTCAGAGACTGAATCACCAACCGTGGAGCATACCTAGTCTACACAGATCTACCTCATGGGCTGAACCTAGGCCTCCCTGCACATAGTTGTAAATGTGCAGCTTGGTTTTCATGTAGGTCTCAAACATCTGGAGTGGGGGCTATCCCAAAACATGCAGCCTGTAATGGAGTACGGTCTTCAAAAAAAAAACAGTTGTTCGTTATTCATGGAATATTATTTTTTTTTATATCTCTTGTATTCAGTTTGCAACTACTTCAATGAGAATTTTTGTATGTATATTCATGATGGATAATGAACTATAATTTATATAAATTTTTTTTGGGTCTACACTTGATTTCACTATTTCAATATTTATTTGCTTTGTGAAGGAGCTTATTGTGGGTTTTGAATTTTTTTTAAAAATAACTCAAAAAATGTTGCTTGTTTGAAGGCCCTATAGAAATTTTTTGTATAAAATATATCTGACCCCTTTGGGATTTTGCTTGTTTGTTTATTTTCATTTTATTCTGTTTGAATGCTTTTTTAAAATTTTTTTTTATTTGCTGAAAATAAAAATTAAAAAAAAAATAAAAATTAAAAAAAAAAAAAGAAAAATCAAACCAAAAAAAAAAAAAAAAAAAAAAAAGATCAAGAATTGACAAATGGGACTTGATAAAATTGCAAAAGTTTCTGTAAGGCAACGGACATTGTCAATAGGACAAAACGGCAACCAACAGATTGGGAAAAGATCTTTACCCAAACTCGCATCCGATAGAGGACTAATATCCAATGTATACAAAGAACTCAAGAAATTAGACTGCTAGACAACCAAATAACCCTATTAAAAAATGGGGTATGGAACAAAACAAAGAATTCTCAACTGAGTAAATGTGAATGGCCGGAGAAGCACCTAAAGAAATATTCAGCATCCCTCGTCATCAGGGAAATGCAAATCAAAACCACTGTGAGATTCCACTTCACACCAGTCAGAATGGCTAAAATAAAAAATCAGGTGATAGCAGATGCTGGCGAGGATGTGGAGAAAGAGGAACACTCCTCCATTGTTGGTGGGATTGCAAGATGGTGCAACCACTATGGAAAACAGTCTGGCGGTTTCCCCAGAAAATTGGACATATCACTACCTGAGGACCCCGCTATACCACTCCTGGGCATATACCCAGAAGATGCTCTAACACATAACAAGGACATATGCTCCACTATGTTCATAGCAGCTTTATTTATAATAGCCAGAAACTGGAAAAAACCCAGATGCCCTTCAACAGAGGAATGGATACAAAAAATGTGGTACATTTATACAATGGAATATTACTCAGCTATTAAAAACAATGAATTTGATAAATTCTTATATAAATGGATGGAACTAGAAAATATCATCCTGAGTGAAGTAACCCAATCACAAAAGAACATACATGTATTCACTCACTGATTATTGGATTTTAGCCAGAAGCCTGAAATACCCAAGATTCAACTCACAGACCACATAAAGCTCATGAAGAATGATGACCAAGTAGGGGGGGCTTCAGTCCTTCTTAGAAGGAGTAACAAATACTCAAGGGAGCAAATATGGAGACACAGTGCAGGACAGAAACTGAAGGAGCGTCCGTCCTACAGACCATTCCACCTGGATATCCATCCTATGTGCAGTCACCAAAGGTAGACGTTGATGTGGATGTCAGGATGTACATGCTGACAGGAGCCTGATATAGCTGTCTCCTTAGAAGTCTGCAAGAGTCTGACATACTCAGAGGCAGATGCTCACAGCTAACCATTAAACTGATCATGGGGTTCCAATGAGAAGATAGAGTAAAGGCTGAAGGAGTTGAGAGCTTTCGCGACACCATGAGGAAAGCAACAATCCAACCAACCAGAGCCCCAGGGTCTAAACCACCACTGGGAGCGCTTAGGGAGGGACCCATGGCTCCAGCTATATATGTAAGGGAGCTATATATAAGTGAGAGAAGGATCTTGGGTCCATGAAGGCTTGAGAGTCGTGGGGGGGTGATATCAAGGGTGAGGGGAGGTGAGGGTGCAGGTACGGGGGAGGGTGGGTGGGGTTAACCAATGTGGAGGCAGGAGGAGGGGGGAAGGGATAGTGAGTTCCTGGGAGGGAGGGGGGGGAAATGGGGTAAGGAAGAGAACATCTGAAATGTTAATAAAATTCCAATAAAAAAATAAGAATTCAAATTTCTAATCATTGCTAATATGCAGTGTCACATACCTTATAATTTTAATAGTTTATCTGTTGATGCTTACCATTCTCCCTGTACCAATTGGACAAAGAACAGAGACTTCACTTGCATCTTTACATGTATCTTGCTCTGGCCTCTTTTGTCAGTCTTATTGTGCATAGTAGTATCATCAATAGAAACTCTGTGAAAATAGAGGCAGTGAGAATTTTCGCTCAGTTATTGCCCGGGAGAAATCATCAGTATTTCCCATGAATGTGGTGTTTGATGTAATTTAGATACTTCAGCTAAAGAAAACCTCTCGACCCAGTACTTTTATGATCTTTATAATCAAGGAAATGACCAATTTTCCTTGAAAAATTTTTGTGTGACTTTGACTTTTTTGTATTAATGCTATGATAGTTTGAGAAATCCTTCTTTCTGTCCTACTCAGATAAAAAATATGTAGTATTATTGTTACTCATTTCTTCCTGAAGTGTTTTTAAAAGCACCAGGAAGTTATATTCTTCTAAAATTTAAAATATTATAGAAGAAATTTTATACTAAGCTATCATTTTTTTAAAAAAATACATATTGATATTTCCCATTTCTTCTTATAGCTATGTGGTCTAATGCTGGATAATTTTATGTCACCTTGACAAAAAGCTAGAGTCATCTGAGAGGGGGGAACCACAATTAAAAAGATGGGGCGTCAGGCAAGCCTGTAGGACATTTTTTTTATTAGTGATTGATGTGGGGGTAAGTCCATTGGGATGGTCTTGGACTCTATAAGAAAGCAGATTGAGCAAGTCACGAGGAACAAGCCAGTAAGCAGCACCACTCCATGGCTTCTGCCTCAGCGCCTGCCTCCAGGGTTTTTGCCCAGTTTGAGTTCCTGTCTTGACTTCCTTCAGTGAGGACCAAGATGTAGATGTCCCAAAGCAAATACCTCCCTTTCCTCAACTTGCTTTTTTGTCCCGATGTTTCATCACAGCAATAGTAATCCAAACTAAGACATGGTCGTGTTCTTTTCAAGGAACTTGCCTACTTCTTCCAAAATTTCAGGTTTACTTCTATGAATGACTTTTAGACTTTTAATTGTCTATTAAATTTTTTCTTGTACAAGCTAGGATAATGTATCTTTAAAAACTTCCCATGTTGGGGTTTTGTATTCTTCATTTTTTCCCGATTATTTTACTAAGGGGCCATCTATTGTGTTAGTTTCTAGAAAGAACCTCTGCTCTTGGTAAATTTTCCCTATTATTTTGTTTTATATTTTATTAATCTCTGCTACTTTTGTTATTTATCATTTTCTACTATTCTTAGATTTGATTTTATGTCTTTTTTTCTAACTTCTGGAAATGGGTAGTTAGACCCCTGATTATTAGTTTGCTTTATTTCAATAGGCATAGTTAATGGGTTTCACATTATGGCATTACATAAACTTTTCTAGATTTTTATTTAATTATAATTTGACTCAAAATATTTTTTTAGTTTTGTGATTTCTTTTGAACCATGGACTACTTAAAGTGTGTTGCTAATAAGTATTTTAACTTTTAGAAAGTTTATTTCTATATTTTGTTACTAATTTATCTTTTTTTGTTTTTTCTTCCTTCCCTTCCTTCCTTCCTTCCTTCCTTCCTTCCTTCCTTCCTTCCTTCCTTCCTCTCTTTCTCTCTTTCTTTTCTTCCCTTTTTTCTTTCATTCTCTTTCCCCTTTCCTCTTTTTCCCCTACCCATTCTTTCTCCTGTGCTGGAGATCAAACATACAGCCTTATTCTTGCTATCCAGGTCTACATTAAGCCACATCCCAGTCTCCTCCCCTCCTCACTTTTGAGGCAGAGCCTTGCTTCATATCTAAAGATGGCCTTGATTGCACCATGTCCCCACAGTCCATCTGTTTTTGCCTTTTGAGTGTTGAGATTACAGGAGGATACTACTGTGCCATAATCAGTATTGATGTATACTTCTGTCTCTAATACCATATGTGAATAATGTCTGTCTTTGAAATTCTTGGAGATTGTTTTGTATTGTAAAGTTAACATTGTATCAACTTTAATAAGTTTCTTTGCATCTGAAACAAATGTGTAAACTGCAGATATTCATAAGGCTCTAAATATGTTATTAGGATATACTTATTAACTATGCTATCCAAATCTTCTATAGTTTCACTTATATTTTTGTCTGCCAATATTCTTTACAGAAAAACTAGTAATTCCTATTTCTGCAATTGCGTTTTAAAAACCCTAATTTGGAATCAATATTACTTTGCTTTAAAATAATTGTTTTCTTAGTTTGAGCAATGTTATTTTGGGGTACATGTGTAAATATATGTATAAGCATGTGCCTGTGTCTGTACGTATGAATGTGTGTACATGCATGTGAGTGTATGTGAGTTATGAGGATATTGATCTTTTCATGTGTGTGACTAGTCATAGTATGTGTGTCTCTGAAGTTCTATTGTTTTTGTGCTGTATGTGGCTACTCAATAGCTGTAGGATGTGATTGGAAGAATGTTTTAAAATTAAGCAAATAAAAAGTTAGGGAGGGACCCATGGCTCCAGCTATATATGTAAGGGAGCTATATATAAGTGAGAGAAGAGATCCTTGGTCCCATGAAGGCTGGACGTCGTGGGGGGGGGATATTCAAGGGTGGGGAGGTGAGGGGTGAGGTACTGGGGAGGGTGGGTGGGGGTACACCAAAGTGGAGGCAGGAGGAGGGGGGAAGGGATAGTGAGTTCCTGGGAGGGAGGGGGGGGAAATGGGGTAAGGAGAGAACATCTGAAATGTTAATAAAATTTCCAATAAAAAAAATAAGAATTCAAATTTCTAATCATTGCTAATATGCAGTGTACAACATACCTTATAATTTTAATAGTTTATCTGTTGATGCTTACCATTCTCCCTGTACACAATTGGACAAAGAACAGAGACTTCACTTGCATCTTTACCATGTAATCTTGCTCTGGCCTCTTTTGTCAGTCTTATTGTGCATAGTAGTATCATCAATAGAAAACTCTGTGAAAATAGAGGCAGTGAGAATTTTCGCATCAGTTATTGCCCCGGGAGAAAATCATCAGTATTTCCCACTGAATGTGGTGTTTGATGTATTTAGATACTTCAGCTAAAGAAAACCTCTGACCCTAGTACTTTTATGAATCTTTATAATCAAGGAAATGACCCAATTTTCCTTGAAAAATTTTTGTGTGACTTTGACTTTTTTGTATTAATGCTATGATAGTTTGAGAAATCCTTCTTTCTGTCCTACTCAGATAAAAAGATATGTAGTATTATTGTTACTCATTTCTTCCTGAAGTGTTTTTAAAAAGCACCAGGAAGTTATATTCTTCTAAAATTTAAAATATTATAGAAGAATATTTTATACTAAGCTATCAGTTTTAAAATAAATACATATTGAGATTTCCCATTTCTTCTTATAGCTATGTGGTCTATGCTGGATAATTTTATGTCACCTTGACACAGGCTAGAGTCATCTGAGAGGAGGGAACCCAATTAAAAAGATGGGGCTTCAGGCAAGCCTGTAGGACATTTTCTTTATTAGTGATTGATGTGGAGGGTAAGTCCATTGGGAGTGGTCTTGGACTCTATAAGAAAGCAGATTGAGCAAGTCACGAGGAACAAGCCAGTAAGCAGCACCACTCCATGGCTTCTGCCTCAGCGCCTGCCTCCAGGTTCTTGCCCAGTTTGAGTTCCTGTCTTGACTTCCTTCAGTGAGGGACCAAGATGTAGATGCTAAAGCAAATACCTCCCTTCTCCTCAACTTGCTTTTTTGTCCTGATGTTTCATCACGGCAATAGTAATCCAAACTAAGACATGGTCAGTGTTCTTTTCAAGGAACTTGCCTACTTCTTCCGACATTTCAGGTTTACTTCTATGTAATGACTTTTAGGACATTTTAATTGTCTATTAAATTTCTTCCTGTACAAGCTAGGAAAATGTATCTTTAAAAACTTCCCATGTTGGTGTTTTGTATTCTTTCATTTTTCCTGATTATTTTACTAAGGGGCCATCTATTGTGTTAGTTTCTAGAAAGAACCTTTGCTTTTGGTAAATTTTCCCTATTAATTTGTTTTATATTTTATTAATCTCTGCTACTTTTGCTATTTATCATTTTCTACTATCCTTAGATTTGATTTTATGTCTTTTTTTCTAACTTCTGGAAATGGATAGTTAGACCACTGATTATTAGTTTGCTTTGTTTCAATAGGCATAGTTAAGGTTACACATTATAGCATTACATAAGCTTTTCTAGATTTTTATTTAATTATAATTTGACTCAAAATATTTTTGTAGTTTTGTGATTTCTTTTGAACCATGGCCTACTTAAAGTGTGTTGCTAATAAGTATTTTAACTTTTAGAAAGTTTATTTCTATATTTTGTTACTAATTTATCTTTTTTTGTTTTTCTTTCCTTCCTTCCTTCCTTCCTTCCTTCCTTCCTTCCTTCCTTCCTTCCTTCCTTCCTTCCTTCTTTCCTTCCTTCCTTCCTTTCTCTTTCTCTCTGTCTCTCCCTCTCTCTTTCTTTTCTTCCTTTGTTCTTTCATTCTTCTTTCCCCTTTCCTCTTTTTCCCCTACCCATTCTTCTCCTGTGCGGGAGATCAAACACACAGCCTTATTCTTGCTATCCAGTGTCTACATTAAGCCACATCCCTGTCTCCTCTCCTCCTCACTTTTGAGGCAGAGCCTTGCTTCATATCTAAAGATGGCCTTGATTGCACCATGTCCCCACAGTCCATCTGTTTTTGCCTTTTGAGTGTTGAGATTACAGGAGGATACTACTGTGCCATAATCAGTATTGATGTATACTTCACGTCTCTAATACCATATGTAGAATAATGTCCATCTTTGAAATTCTTGGTGATTGTTTTGTATTGTAAAGTTAACATAGTATCAACTTTAATAAGTTTCTTTGCATCTGAAACAAATGTGTAAACTGCAGATATTCATGAGGCTCTAAATATGTTATTAGGATATACTTATTAACTATGCTATCCAAATCTTGTATAGTTTCACTTATATTTTTGTCTGCCAATATTCTTTACAGAAAAACTAGTAATTCCTAATTTCTGCAATTGAGTTTTAAACCATAATTTGGAATCAATATTACTTTGCTTAAGATAATTGTTTTCTTAGTTTGAGCAACTGTTATTTTGTGTACATGTGTAAATATATGTATAAGCATGTGCCTGTGTCTGTACGTATGAATGTGTGTACATGCATGTGAGTGTATGTGAATCTATGAGGATATGTATTTGCATGTGTGTGACTAGCCATAGGTATGTGTGTCTCTGAAGTTTCTATTGTTTTTGTGCAGATGTGGCTACCCAATAGCTGTAGGATGTGATTGGAAGAATGTTTAAAATATAATGCAAATAAAGCAAGCATAGTTAGAAGCCCTACATACTACATTTCAGTATCACCAGGTTTGTATGTCTTCTCTTTGGATGAACAGAAGAGATACCTGGAGAGTATCTCTCTGGGTTCTCCCTTCTTTCCACCTCTCTGCTATGGTTCATAAACCCAACCAGACAACATTATCACTCATTTTCCCACTTTCTTCTTTCTTAGATTTTAAGAATACAGTTACAAACTTGTGAAAAGAGGGCTTAAATGTACTGAAAGGAGAGGAGGAAAAATTCTTTTATGCTATTTTTCCTAAATCACAAATTAGAATTCACAATTGAGTCGCCCTAATTTAAGAATTCGTTTATTTGAAACATCTTGTGGCATTATAAAGTTAAATGTGCTTAGCAATCATTTTAAGAGGCCGTTAGTATAGACAGAAAATAGCTACTTGGAAATTGATATACAATACAGAGATGTCATGTTTGGGAAGTGATGTTATTATCCTAATAAATATGAGACCATGTTGTAAGTGTATGAAATATCTTTGATAAGACATTGTGAGAATATTTTAGATTTCTCTACAGTATTTATTATAGACTAATATGCAATGCCATAAGTAAGTTTTCATGGCACTAACTGAGCAAACTCTGTGAGCAGTATTTATGTCCAGTAATAATGGAAAATATCATTGTGGCTAAATTACTTGGGAAGAAAAGACATTTCTCCAGGACTGAATCTTATTCTCCTGAAGGGACCACATGGTAATGGAAAGGGAGAGTGAGGGAGTCTAGAGGGCACTTCAAGTCTGTTCCTTAGATGCCCTGTGATTTGAGCAAATGACCTACTCTGTCTTGGCAGTAGGTCCCCATCTGTAAGAGCCAGGAGCTGCTACCCAAAGCTCAGCTCTCCTAAGCCAAGAATCCTCACACACTAGTGAGAAAGCAAAGATGTCAGAGGGATTCTCAGGACTTGAGTGTTTGAAATTCTAGAGAATGCTCTCCTAGCTTCCTAGTTTAATTTTGGGTTATCAGTTTAGTTGAGTGCAAATGAGGCTTTTAATATACTCGAGTTATTTCAATCAGTTTTGACTTCACTGACATGAGCTGTGCTCACTGTGTCATGGTGAAGGATCTTAGGCTACTCTCAAATGGCCTGTCTCATCTCTCTATATTGCCAGCCAGATGTCATGTTATCTTCTGATAGAAGTGTCTATAGAGCATGCCCTTGATCACAGCCTCCTGATGCTTCCTGAGTCAATGGTTGAGATTCAGAGTTCTGGCAAGGTTCTTGAATGATACAAGAGCACTTGGGTGCTAGTCCAGCAAGACTGCTGCCATAGCTGGAAATTAGTGGTCAGACTCCAAAGGCAGTAGTGAGCAGGAGATAAGAGTTTCTAAAGCATCAAATAGAAGGTGGAATCTATTGTCTGTTAAAGGAAGAGAGATAATATCAACAGCAGTAGAGAACTGTGTCAGCAAGTGTGGTGGGAAAGCTCTGTGTAGCTTCTGGATGAAAGCATCAGAAAAGTAGTAGGAAGAGAATGGATACCATACTGGAGCATCCTGACTCTTATTTATAGCTACACAGAGACCAGCACTTGCTCATCATGGGTAAGCACCACTCTTGTTAGGTCTAGTATCAATGTCACTTCCTCTGACTTAGTCCTGCAATGCTTGTGACTTCACAATCTATGTAAAGCATTGAGAGCCTTGGCTATATAATTCCTCCCCACCCTGTGGCCCAGTGGTCTTGTTGCTCACTTATCTATTAGCACACATCCTTAGCTCACTTATGTTAGAGATATGAGCACAGCATCACACTCTTCCAGAGACATAACCTTTCTTAGCATCTGTTTCCTTCCCTCTGGGGCCTCTAATCTTTGAGCCTTCTATTTGACCCAATCTGTCCATCTTTCTTCATCTATCCACTCTGTTCTGGGTTGTTAGACAGCTCTGCTATGAGGACCTTCAATTCACATGCTTTTTAAACAATTTGTTGCCCAATCTAAAGATCCCCTTTAGCATCTATAGACTTTCCTCAGTTCCTTAAAGAGAAGTGAGACAGTCTCTGTGCTAGCTCTATTCAATTTTCTATTTCCAGCCTACATTTTATTTTTATTCAAGTTGTCATGTATTTAATTCTTTCTTTTATACTGCCTTGCCTTAGGTACTTCCTTTTTCTGATAAAAGACCCTGGCAAAAGCAACTTCAGGAAGAACAGTTTTGCTTTGCTCTCATTTCCAGAGGCATATAGTTCATCCTAATGGGGAAGCCATTACAGAAGGACAGGAAGCTTTTAGCCACATCGCATCTGTACTCTGGAAACAAAGAAGGGACAGGAAGTAAAGCTGGGCGGTAAAATAGTTCCACCCCAGCCTCCATGATCCACTTCTTCTATTAAGACTCTACTTCCTAAATGTTCCATAATCTTCCTTAGTTCCCAGCTGGGGACCAAGTGTTCAAACATTGGAGCCTATGGGGGAGTTCGCATTTAAACACTTCTCAGCAGTTTTACTCTATCAATTTGGAAATTTCTTATAGAAAGAGACAAAAGGGAAAAGAAAGGGCGACAAGAAAGCCAGAAGAAATAAAGAGACATCCTTAATGTCAAGTGTCCTTATAGCTACTACCTAAGCTCATCATAAATAAATGGTACTTGCTTATCATAGACACTCGTTCAGGTAACACCAGCAATGCTGGGCACTGTGCAGAGTGTTGGGAGTCTGAGTTGAGTGTGTAGCTCATTGTTCCATTAGTGTGCAGCGGTAGAGAGAAACTTCGTAGTTGGAAGCAGTTAGGAAGATGCCAGAGTTAGCACTTACCGTGGGAACAGCTCAGCTGAAGGCATCTAAGTGTTATCTGAGAACCAGGGTGGTGCAGAGAAATGGTAATGTGTGAGGGTGATGAGCTAGCCTGGTGGCGGCAGACACCAGGATTTGTAGGCCAAACAAACACACAACAATTGATGATGTTACTCCCTGAAGAACAGGAGTGAGGAACCACTTATAAAAACTTCCTGTAGTTAGGGAACAGTATAGGCCTCCAGTGCTGCTTCCTCATACAAACTTCTCACCAACTCTGTGAGCTTTCTCGAATGGTTTGGCAGACATGGAGGGTGGGAAGCAGTGTGCTCGTGTGTGTGTGTGTGTGTGTGTGTGTGTGTGTGTGTGTGTGTGCGCGCGCGCGCGCGCGCGCGGCGTGAACAATAAGCTGACTATCCAGGGCACTGGCAGCCAAGGTAGGCATCCCGTTTAGCCTTTACCTGCAGGCAGGTATACTACTGAAGCACAAGATGCCACGTTGCAGGAAACTGGCCAGTTTGGGCTACTTGCAGCTGGGCTGAGCTACACAGAGCCTGCTGGGTAGGTAGGTTTGGAAGCATCTTGCTTTTCTGTCAGGTGTCATGCCCTGTTGTGAATGAAGGCACACAGCTTGTGGACATGAGTTTTGTTGAGAAAACAGGGCTGTGGGTGAGTCTACAGACACTCATGACTGAGCTAAAGGTGAAACAGTTGTGTCTTGATATTAGCTCCCTTACTCCTTGGTTGAGTTGTCTAAGAGAACAGTCTGAGACACTGTGGTACCCTGTCCCGTTAGGCTGGTTTTATTTCCAGTGGTGAAGCTCTTAGTACAGATCCTTGGACCCCAGTTCTTCCCTCTCTTTTCCTTGCTGAAATGCCTATCCTCTGCTGGGCTCTGGGACTTTGTAGCAATGATCGATCTGATTATTTATACAGACCCACAACACAACTGAGAATTTGAATAATTGAGTGCATTGCTTTATTTGCTTTTGTGGGGCAGGGATAATGACTAACATTTTTTTCCCCCTGCGGTTTGAGAGAATTTTATAAAATTCTGTTGGTTGCTATCTCACAAGATGGGGGCTGGTAGGAGAATGGTAAAATACTTTTTATCCTGTTAATAAAAATATTTACACACTTTTATTAGGATTATCTCCTATTTGGAAGGAAATAATATTGCTATGCTTAGGGTTATTATCCAAGTCTTTTTTGTTTACAATATACAATAAATTGGATATAACTTTATGGCAGTTCCTAAAATACAAATAGGGGTTGTTTTTTGTTATGGTTGAATTAGAAGCAAACTTTCAGGTAAGAGAAAGTCATATAGCCAATTCTGTTCAGATGCTTCTTACTGCCTGAACCTTGACAGGAAATAGTCCAGGGGACAAAATTTGAAGTAACACTAAGGAGGTAGAGGCAACACATGTGACTGTGAATGGTACAAGAGAATCCCTTGTAGCTTTACTTGGGAAATTACCAGCCTAAAGTGTGTGTGTGTGTGTGTGTATGTGTGTGTGTGTGTGTGTGTGTGTGTATGTGTGTGTGTGCCTATATGTGTGCCTGTGTGCCTGTGTGCCTGTGTGTGTGTTGGAGTACAAAAGCTACAGAGTCTCACTGCTAGGAATCACCATTACATTGTCATGAGAAGGGCCTTGCCTGGATTCCATAGACATCCTCGAATCCTGGGTCCAGGCTGGGGCAATAAAAACAATGGACAACAGGCATGTCCTCAATCTTTCTTCCTTTAGTATATACGTGGCATCTGGTGATTTCTTTGGACTCCTAAAATTGTTTTTTATTTAAGTGTTTAGTGTTGTTTGAAAATATAAGTAGACTGGTTTTTAACTCCTCGTATAGCAGTAAAGCCAGCTTGTTATGCAAATTAGAGGGCACACTGGAACTGCCTTTTGCTTTTTGGTCCCCGAGGATGAGAAATATTGTAAACTCCTTATGGAGGAATGAGCTTACCTCAGTGCGATACCGTGATTAGCGGTGATAGCAGTGATAATGTAACTTGAGGCAACTATAAACAGTAGGGCCTGTTAAGCTTTTGATTAATGAGGTACTTAAACCCCTGTTTAGGTCTTTTGAAATTTGAAAGATAAGTCTGCCATACTGATGGGTTGCTGTGTCATAGACCCTCGTCTGATGAATGTTTCTGGGAATCTCAAACCAGAGCCTGGGAATGTCGGAAAAGACTGTTTCTCACCAGTTGAAGAAGCAGTCAGAGACTCCAGGGTCAAATTTTTGTTGAGATAAAATGTGTAGCTGGCATAGTATTCTGCAGTGGCTATATCCTGTCTGTTGTTAAGAATGGGGCAACTATTTACAACATTAAGTCAGACTACCTGAGCTTGTATAGCACATAGTATGACTGCCTATAGTATGTTATTAGGTGTGTTTTTATTTATTTATTTTGATGTGGTTATTTTGGAGTGGAAGGCAAATTTGTTTTGGAGCCAATGACAGATGTCAAAATTCCTGAGCCATATCATGAAATATTGGCTGAAAGCTTTCACCCTGGTTTGACCTATTTAGTTTTACTTAATAAAGACATCTGAAAATTACAGCAATGAAGGAAACATAATCAGTCACAATATTTGCATAACTTAGTGCTTTATTGTTTATGAACACAACTTCATATAATCTGAATCTTGCCATCATGATACTAAATAGTTATAATTAGCTCTGATTTATATTTGGGAGGCAAAGTGTTAATCCACCCAACAGAATAGAGGCCAAAAATATTTTTCAAGTTTCTTGTATTAGATTCCTTCATTCCATAGCTGGTGTCCGTAAAAACTTGCTTTGTTCTGTGGTCTTCATTCGCCAATGTATAGACTCTAATACTCAATGCCTGACTGAATGACCTCAGCCTCATGGAAACAGCTTAAGAAAGCTTAGTCATGACAGGCAGTTTGTGTTACTTAGTCAACCATCGGATCAGACACCATCTTCTGGACTCTGTGTTGTTTTTCTTTTTCTTTTTTCTTAACAGAGATGGGAGATTTATTTAATGTGGCCATGTTGGGAAGAGGAACAAAAAGGCCTAGTGACCCATACTTCCCCAAGTCCATGAGGGTTCTGACATAAGATTTAGGTTTAAAAGGGCAAGAGGCCTTCTGAACTAAACAGACCTTATGAAAGTATGGTCTTGCCCAGCATCATTGCCTGGGCTCAGTCTGGCCTTTGAGGTGGGCTGAGCTCAAATATATATGTGGTAAAGTATACACTAGTATTCCAAGCCTGAGACTAACTGCTTTGTTGTTAAATGCAAAGTGATGTAACTCTCTCCAAAGCACTTCTTTGTGTTTGAGGAAAGCCCAAGTATCTATAGTATGAAGATTATCAGTTATGCAGTTATGTCAATATGAATAGTTCAGCCTACCTACTGTCTTAGTGGTCACAGAATGTAGTGAGAGCATATGGAGCAAATACCTTACCTTCTAAGACTCAAGAATGAATGAGTCCTTGCAGATAAGAGATGCCACCATAAATGCTGGAGGTCCAAGGAAGTGGCCAGAGGGAAATCAATTAGGTTTGGCAACATTTTTCTTAATATAGCAAATACCCATGATAGTCAGCTTATTCACTGTAAGCTTTTATTTTGGTTCAAAGCTACAGTGCTTCAGTCTGTGATAGGTTGGCTCTATGCCTTTGGGCCTGTAGTATCATATCACAGTGAGATAACACAGCAGAGGAAAATCCTGATCTTGTGGCGGCCAAGCAAACTATTAGAAGAATAGGCTAGGTACCATGAGGCACTTCAAGGCCACATCCCCAATGATCTAAAGACCTCTTAATAGCTCCTGCCTCTGCTCAAAATGACTTGCTGGGGACTAGCCTTTTACCACATGGAACATTGGAAGATGGTCTAAATCTAAGCCGTCATGCAACTGTTCTAGTGAGAATGGCTTCCTTTTTCAAAGGCCAATTTGAAAAATATTTTAAAAAATGTGATTGATGACCTATTAAATGTTATTCTGTCTCACAGAACAATCTCTACTCTTATGATTCAACATTGGTTGAATCATTTCAAGGAAGGTTGTGGTATGCATGTTGGGGTCCAGCTGTGGTTCCATGCCTTCCTCTTCCTCCTTCTCAGGGCGTTCACATACCGCTGTACACCAGGCCGGAAGAATGAAGCAATGTCTGGAATGGGTGCAGTTTTCTAGGAACCAAGTGTAGTGGGAGGGGGGAGGATGGCCACTCTGGGAGTCCTTCTCTGAAGATCTTAATGTTACAGCTTCTAGACAAAGGCCTTTTCCAATAGTCTTCAATGAAATGGCTCTCTTAGATGATCTTAGTTTGTGCTCATACCTTTATTCTGGGTGAACTTATATTTATTCGGGGTATACCAGGGTTATATATGGACTTTGGAGAGTGAGAAGTAGTTTTCAGGGTAAATGGAAATTATTAACTAAAGTGTCCTTTCCCCTGTCTTTTATCCCTTTTCCCTGCCTCCCTTCATCTCTCCTCCCTCCTCCCTCCCTCCCTCCCTCCCTCCCTCCCTCCCTCCCTCCCTTCCTTCCTTCCTTCCTTCCTTCCTTCCTTCCTTCCTTCCAATAATTATGTTTTCTGGGATAAATTCTATATCTTTTCACTTCACTGGGTCAAGTAATCTGAGCAGATTGTCTCTCCACCCAGGTATATTAAATAAACAAATGTTGGTCAGATAGGTCTATCATCAAATATTTTCAGAGATCAAAAAGCAGTTTCTTAAGTTCCTAAAGGGAAGATTTTTAAGACCAACCAGAGAGCACGAGAATGATTTGCTCAGGATGTTACAGACCATATTCTAACTAGATTTGCTGAACACTTTAATTAAATTATCTTACTAATTATGAATGTTTGACATTTTGCCTGTAGGTGAACTCTGCAAGCTTGGGTTGAGTTCAAATTGGTCCTTTTCATCCCAAAGTGGCCATTATCTGTTCTTTAGCCAAAGGGAACTTTACAATTTTACCTCATCCTGCTTTGAGCTGCATGTCCCCCGTAATGTCTTAGAATGAATTAGCAGTCCCCTCCTGCACGGCTCTGTTTCCCTGCTGACACATGGCAGGACTTGCAGGCTCTCTGGTAGAGAAGGTTGAAGAAAGGTTTTAGAGCTTTGTCCCAGTCCTTAGAAACTCTTGGTGTGGTATCCCCCATGTTTTCTGCTTATCTTGATTTTATATTTCTGCCCCCTGCTCTCTGCAGACAGGCTGCCCTTGCCTAACTCAAGAATTTCATAGTGGCTTCCATGTCTCATTCTACTCCCTTCCCTATTTTCTCTCCCCATCTCCTTACAGTCACATATATAGATTGCAAGACTAAACATCGTATCCTGGAGCAGACACTATCATAGTTGATTTCTGCACCATGAGTGTCGCTGACAGAGGAACATTATAGGGTATTCTATTATCACAACTCTGATAGCAAGATTAAAGCACACTGCTATAGAGCTCAATCCATGTGCTGAAGCATGGCAGACCAGCAGATGGGATATTATGTAGTCACTAGGTGATAAGAGCAAGATCTTGTGAATGGGAATAGAGTCTGTATTAGTTTTCTTACCACTTTGTAACCAAACACAACAAGAAGCAACTTCAGAGAGGAGGGATTTATCTTGGCTCAGGTCTGAAGTGATGCAGTCGATCGTTACAGAGGAGACATAGGAATATGTGGCTTTATAGCAATGACAAGCTGCACACTAACACTCTTTACCTGCTCACTCCTCAGCTGATCAGGAAGGAGAAAGCAAACTAGACAGGGCCAAGATGTAACCCCAAGGCCCTTCTCCTGGTGACCC
Organism: Mastomys natalensis; assembly: GCA_021653895.1. Taxonomy (NCBI): domain Eukaryota; kingdom Metazoa; phylum Chordata; class Mammalia; order Rodentia; family Muridae; genus Mastomys; species Mastomys natalensis. The sequence goes on from JAJTUV010000075.1 coordinate 210,371, forward strand.
ATGTCCTCCAGTGAGACTGAACACCTTAAAGTTTGTATAACTGTTTCCAAACAGTTTCACCAGCTTAGCAAACTGTTCAAATATGTGAACCTGCCAGAAATATTTTGCATTCAAACCACAACAGTGTCTATGAAGGGGATACCCGAGCACTCCTTTGCTTCTTCCGATGTGTGAAGACACACAGAGAAATCACGGACTGAGAAGGAGCCGTCAGCAGACAATAAATACCTCTTTGCCTTGGTCTTAGAATTTCACCTTCTAGAAACATGAGAAATAAATTTCCATTGTTTATAAGTCACCTAGTCTATGGTGTTCTGTTATGTAACCCTAGATTTAGACATATCCAAGTCACTCTTTCAGACTTGTGACGAGAAACAGAGAGCCACTTGGAGCTGCTTGAGTGATTAATGACTAGAATGTTTATAGATGGCTGACTGGCATTAGGGGTGGTACGGGGATGGTGAGCAATGAGGTATTTGTAACAGTGTGAACCCTGGGCAAAAGGACAAAAGCCATCACATCTACACAAGGTTCAAAAGACAAAGACCATGTCAACTCCACAAACCAGGGTACCTGAGAGGATTTTTGGCTGTGAAGTGAACAGCTACTCACACTCCAGCCCAATAGGGAGGGATCTGGGGAAGAAACACTCTGCCTCTCTGATCTCTCTGAACTCATAAGCCAGCCAGCTGACAATGAGGTCCAGATACGGGTTAAAGAGGTTGTGCCTGACACATAGGTCAGAGTAAGAGGTGCATTGTACATAAGCGGCTGTAAGACAGAGCCTCACTGGCACACAGTTTTCCTTGGTGTCTATGGGAATTGGTTCTAAAACTCTGATTTAATTCCCTTTGTTGGTGTAATTGAACACTTTGACCAAAAGCAACCTGGAGAGGAAAGGGGTTATTTGGCTTACATTTCCAGGTCACAGTCTATCGTTAAGGGAAGTTAGGGCAGGAAGTCAATCAGGAATGTGAAGACAGAAACCATGGAGGAATACTCACTATTGTCTTATGCTTATCTAGTGTCTTAGTTAGGTTTCTATTGCTGGCTTGGACTTCTGAGACCTCAAAGCCCACCCACTAGTGACGCACTTCCTCAAACAAAGCCACACCTACTCCAACAAGGCCACACCTCTTAAAAGTGCTACTTTCTATAGACGAAGTGTTCAAATGTATGAGTCTATGAGAGGCATTCCTATTAAAAATACCATAGCTAGCTTTCTTATATAACCCTGAACCCTGCATAGAATATAGTGTTAACCACAGAATGCTGGGTTCTCCAAAAATCAATTAAGAAAATTAAGACAACCTCCTCCAAGTTCATAGATCAACTCGATATAATTACTCAGACAAGACTCCTTTTTCTCTCCTCAGGTAGCTCTAGGCCATGTCAAGTTGACAGTTAAGGCAATTTGGACAAATGTCAATGTAGGAGATCCAAATCCAATGGAGAGCTTACTCCCCAACAAAATGACATAGTGTTACACTTAGCATGTACCCATTCCTCAGAATGCTTTAAAATATCTCTAGGTTATTTATAGAACCTAAGACAGTACAAATATTATATATAGAGTTGTTTTACTTGTTTTTGTTATTTAAGGAACAATGACAAGAAAACATATAGTGTTTAATATAGACAATTAAGACCCTTTTTGGTCCATGATTGGCTGAATCTCTGCTTCAAATTATAGGGATTTGCAGTCTCAATGGTGTTTGCTCTTTTACAAAACTTTCGCCTCTCATTTTTTGGGAGTTCACATTTGATACTTTGGGGTGACTAGGATTTCTGAAAACTCCAAGACTGAATAGGAAGAAAACAAGGAAGTCCTGTTTCTCTTTCTTCTTTATAAAAGCCATGCTGCCACCCTATAGCATCATTTACTGGCTGCCCTCAAATCATCAAGAGAGCTGTCCTTTGGAAAATCAAGGAAAGAGAGCAAATAGGTACTCCCAAGGTTTTCAACAAATTGCTGCCTGCCAACTCAGAATATTCTCTATGAGCAATCCTTTACTATGGCCATCCTAGCAGGGAATTAGAACAAAATTTTATAAACTGCCTTGAGCTTTTGGGAGAGTATTCTTGAATGTAAAATTCTCTATATGCAGATGGAATGAGACAAGTCACTTCTATGCTTTTAGAACATCTGCCTACTGCTGAAGCTAACCATCTCAGACACTGGCCCATGGGCTGTAAGACTCATTATAATTACTCATCTGGGTGAGAATCTGGAGGAAGACACTCCAGCCACAGGGTGCATACAGCTGTGGCCCTGGTGGCTTTTCCCTTCCCCTCTTCTTCTCTATGTCTCCTTCCCAGCTGCTCCCTTCCTCCCCTTCCTCCCCAAAGAGTAAACTTCTGATAACAAAGACATTAATGCATGATTTCAAGCATTCTGAATACTTTTCAGAAATTTCTATGATTTTAATTTAATCTGCAGTGAATTCAGTTTCAAGCTGTTTATTTCCAAAGACTCATCCTATTAGTGTTCATTTTCATTGCCAGCCTGTCTTGATTTTGCTCTTGATTTGTGTTTGTTTTTTCAGCTTTCTTTCACTTCCTCCCTTCCCAGTGTCCGTCTTTTCCTATTCAGCAACTTGATGTTTACTGCTGTCTGCTCTTAGTCTGCTGCCTTTCAAGGCAAGAGGCGTCTAAAAGTGGGATACGGAGGACATCATTTTCAGACATATCGAACATACTGCATGTTCAGTCCCCATATTTCCAAACCAGTGGCTGAGACAGAGGAGGGAGTTGGAGACCAAAAGAACAGAAACAATGTCTTATGACCAAGATGTGGATCATGACAAACTAATGGTAGAATGGTATGGCAGGTTTGGGTTTACCAAGCTCTGACCAGCATGGAAAGACAGCTTTTAGTTGCCTGTATTGTATTGTAGTTCCTGGAAATTTGGGGAGATCTTCAGCTCTGTGAGCTTGCCAAAGTCTACATACATCTATGTATTACCTTGCCTTCTAAATTGTAGGAATTTAATGGAGAATGTACATGCTCATGGGAACAGGGTTAGTTCTGTGATCAATAAGCTGAAACCCACTGATGTTTTCAGATAGTGAAGCAGTTTCCAGTTATGATAAGAAGAATATATAGCAATACGCACAGTCTTAAGTCTCCTGGAGGGAGGTAATAGGTATTTTTATTCTCTAGTTATAAAATAGCCCAGCTGTTTGATCAACGGCATTATTCTGTTTTCAAAGCCCATTATATCTTCAGAGTGAAACCCATCCCAGTTGTTACTTCTGAGTAACGGCTGAGTTGGTGGTATTGAGGGGGCTATAAACCACGTTCTCTTGGCCAGTCCCCAAGCTAAGAGCTTGTCATATGGAGCTACAGAAGGAAATCTCAATGAGAGATGAGAACAGTAAGAGCAGAGACTTGGTAGCAAAAGGTGTGAAATTTGGAATTCTCTATTTCTTTGAACTACTGATCTAAAATCAGTTTTCAGCTAACTCTTTGTGGTTTTGACCCAATTTTCATTTCTACTCCTTGCTGCTATATCTTCTCCACCACTTTGCATGGATCTTTAGCTTTCATATTGGGAGGTATAGAGAAAAGACGTGTTCTTATTGCTTTGGATACAGTTTTGAATACTGAAGTATGCTTAATAAATGCCATTTTCTTTATTTGTTCCTCTACTGTAGCCCAAGGCTTGTTTGTATGTAGGCTCTTCATCTTTGACAAGCCAATATGCCCTTTCCCATTATCTCCTCAGATTATATGTATGAGGCTGATACCACTGAACTCTTCTTTGAAAAATATTGTAAGTACAATTGTGGAAATGCAGAGTCCAAAGGTTTTTGGAAAGGGCACTGCAATTAACACTGTGTCTTCTTTATTTTCTCATTTCTGTGGGAAAATACTCTGATAAAAGCCACTTAAATGAAAAGGGATGATTTATTCTGGCTTACAGTTCTAGTGGGATATAGATCATGATGGGGAAAGGTGCATCACAGGAGAACAGGGAGGGAAGGCTTGGTGACAAGAATAGAAGACTGGGTGGTCATTTGCATCTGTTCTCAAAAAGTAGAAAGTGAACAGGAAATGGAGCTTTACTATAAATCTTCAAGGAGCCCAACCTTTCTAACACAGTGGTTCTCAACAATCCTAATACTGGGACCTTTAATACAGTTCCTCACGTAGTGGTGACCCCCAACCATAAAATTATTTGTTGTTGCTTCATAACTGTAATTTTGTTATGGTTATGAATTGTAACACATATGATATGTAAGATATCTGATATGCAACTACCAAAGAGGTTGAGACCCACAGGTTGAGAACCGATGTTCTAACAAGGCTTCAGCCCTTCAAAGATTATATAACCTTCTTAAACAGCACACAGCTGGAGACTAAGTGCTCAAATAAAAGTCTATGTCATAACACACTGTTAATCAAATGAAACTGAACAGGACTACATGCAGCTAAATTTTAATTCCCAAATCAGTTTTCATATTTTTTGGGAAATTTTAAATTTTGGAACCTAGTCTGTTCGATGGATCCCCTTTCTTTTTGGAAGTTCCCCATGGTCCAATGGAACCTTTAGGGTTCCATCCTGAATCCTAAAAAACATAGTGACACACAGACTCCAGCCTGTTCACTGTTTTTATTTTTTTCTGCTTGTAAATTGCAGGACTACTCATTTCTACATTCATCCCCAATTGGACAAGGCTTCTTTGTTCTCAGTTCTCTGTTAACCTTGATTCTGTCATCACCGGAGGTGTGAGCAAAGCCATTTGAACCTCTTTTATATATTCACAGATGCATCACTTTTAGAGTTATGATTAAACATTAATATTTGTGATGAATTTCAAAATCAAGAGTTATGTCCATGCATTGATTCTGCTTTTTTTTTTTTTAATCTACATCACCCATGGGTTTACAGTTCTACATGTTATTCTTCTATTGCCATAAAAATCACTTTGTGTTTGCTTTCCGTCGCTATAACAAAACGCCAGAAAAACAATTTTAGTTTGACTCATAGTTTTAGAAATTTTAGGCCATGATCAGGTAGAGCCGTTACTTTCTGGGTTTTGGTGAGATACAGGATGGCAGTGGCAGTGAGCTCAGGCTGTGGAACAAACTGCACCATGAAACCAAAGGAGACTAAAGGAGGAAAGGGGGCAACAACCAGTAATATTATTTTAAAAGCCAGGCCTTCTTCAAAGACTCATAGCATTTCATAAAGCTCCCTATTGTGAATTTGAATCATCAAGAGTACCAACCCAGGGACCAAGTCTTTAACATACAGCCTTTTGGGGAACTTTCAAGATCCATACTACAGCAATTCCCAGTTCATTTCTTATGTTATTTAACTTCATGATCATGGATCATTCCATAGACTGCCCCATTCATCATCATTTGTGCTAAGTATGAAATACCCATGTCTCTCCGTATCACTAGTTCATGTGGTGCTTCTTCTTGCTTATATTCTAGTTTACCTATGGAATGAAGATCGATTTAGGACCTGAATAATTCAATGGTCTCTGTAGAATATTATCACCTTCTTGTTACATGACATTGGCAGAATGATTCTAGGAGAACACTGAGGGCTAGTCCCTCAGGATTTGCTACAAATAGTCTTGCTCTTTTGCTTCAGGCTTTTTCTTCCATCAAGAAGTCAAAGAAGCTCCTTATTGAGAAAAAGATAGAGATAGAGATGGAGACAGAGAGATAGAGCTAGCTAGGTAGGTAAAGTGTGTGTTATTGTAACGTTCTTTGTTCAGGTAGAGAGGATGGTACAAAAGTCCTAAGCAGATGGAACACTGTCAGACAGTCTTCCCCCAACCCCCGGGCATTGCACAGGTGTGAACTTGAATGAGAGGGTTGTGTTTGGCAGACTTAGTATTTTTCTTACATGTTTCTGCCCATGGTCCAAAAATGGAGTTATATAGTATTAGGACCTTCATGGTTGAAACATTTTAAGTCATATCAAATAGCTTTGTTGCTAATAAAGATGACATTCTGATTTTCATCAATATAGCTTATTTCTTTCCACAGTTGATTTTTATTTTGTCCTAATAGAGTTTCACCCAGCTCAGGATGGCCTCGAATTTGCACTGTAGCTGAGGATGACTTTGAAGTTTTGATCCTTCTGCCTCTACCACCTGAGCACTCAGATTGCTGTCTGTATGTGTTTTATGAGGCATGGGGATTGAACCCAGGGCTTCATGCATTTTAGGCAAGCTTGTATCAATGATCTATATATCCTCAGCCTTTCATTATTTCCTTAATTAATTCTGAAGCTGGACCCAAGGAATTTCTTGGGTTCCATAAAGTGTCAACATGAACTGTAACAGGCAGAATCTAGGAAATATCAACACAGACATATCCTTTCAGGCACAAAGAGAGAACAGAAAGAGTCAAATTGAGGAAAGGAGCACGATTCAATGATCAAATGGATGGAGAGCTTCCTCCACCTCTGAAACTCAGGGTAGCATGCCATGAATAAGATGCCAAGGCTCAAGCAGATTCTCATAATAAGCCTTTGAATTTCACATTTAAGGAGTGCTAATAAATCTTGAGCTCATTTGAAAGCTAGAACTCAGGACTGCTTTTCATCTTAAACTTTGCTTTCAAATTACTTAAAAAAACTTCTAATGGCCTCTAAAAACCAGTTGTATTCATTACTCACTCTCAAGCAATCCAGCTGCTCTCTCCTGCCTGTGGGAATTCACCATCTGTGGCCTCCAGACCACCTGGGGCCTGGCTGAATCTCTGATTCTCGGAAACATGACCATGAATACATGAAATCTATGTAAGATTGCGTCATGATTGTATGTGCTTCCCAGTTTGTAGGCTGTTGTGAGACATTCTTCCTGGAGAGAGATGAACACATATCTGTTTACAGTTGATAGGGAACCAATGACAGACTGCAGTAAGGATTCACCAATCCACCAAAGTTTAATCTGGTGAACCAGTGAGTTTTATTGGGGTTCACAAGAATATGGGTGAAGGGTTATTGATAGAAACAGAAATGAGCCAAAGATAGTGGCATCACCAAAACTCACCCCAATGCATGAAAATGAGAAGCCTGGAGTACGGTACACCTATAGGTGTATAGTGCACGGTACAACCTATAGGCAGCACAACACATGGGGAATATTTTTGTGAGTAACTCAGTTGGGCTGAGTCTTTTCCAGGAAGTGTGCCTGGTCTCTGCTCCTTCTAGACAGCTTGGCTTGTCTAAGAGTCATCTATCTTTACAGTTTATATAAGCTTGGGAAGGGAAGCTTAGTTTATTTGGTCAATTTCAGGAGCTTCTTGAAGGTATTGATATGTGTACTTCCTGAGTTTTAAGGACCATTCCTATAGGATAGAATGTATTACCTTCTTTGAGAACATCTCAAATCTTAAAGACCTTCTGTCTAGGATGGAATGTTTTATCTCAAAAGAAATCATTGTATAACCCTGGCACATCATAATAGATTTTGGATCATATCCAGATTTTCATCATGATTTAACATCTACATCCATGCTTTTGCTCGCTCCACTATCAGTTCAAGGAGGGACTCTATACACATCTTTCTGAGAAAGGGGCATGCTCAGAGAAATTGAGTCATAAAAACAGAAAACATGGCTGGTGGTTAAACTCAGTGCTGGTGTTCACGCCTAGCATGTGTAAACTCCATCCCAAATACCACAAAAAAGTAAACAAAATAAAATACCCATTGCCCCACCACTGTCACCAACAAAATAAAAACCAAAGTCTCCCATGAATGAGCACATCCAGGATCCAAATTTTAACCTTCCAGTTGCTTGTTCACAGCCTCTTACATTCACGATGTAACGTCTCTTAGCACTGACCAAAACTTGATGCGTTCGAATTCTTCTCTCTAAGAGAAATGCCTGTGCAGAGGATCACTGGCCTACACAAGGTTGAGCTTTTGATTCCATGACGTGATAGATAATTAAGCTTGGTTGTCAAGTTGAGCAGATCTGGAATTAATGAAGAGATAATCCTTCAGTCACACCTGTGGAAGCTTTTCATCATTATACATTTGAAGTCGGAAGTATCACGCTAAATGTGGATAATACCTTATATGTAGCCCAGAAGCTTATATTCAAGAAGTCATGTTGGTGAGACTTTATGTATGTAGCTTCTGACATTCGTAGGAGACACTGTCTCACAGGAAACTTCCTGTTCCTCTAATTCTTACAATCTTTCACCCATTCTTCTGCAATGTTCTCTGAGCCCTAGGTGCAAGAGTTGTACACATCTGTTTGGACTGGCTCCACAGCTGTTCTCATTCTTGGTTGTGGTTTCCTGTAATAGTCTCCATCTGTTTCAAAAGAGAAGTTTCCTCAAAGAGGTGTGAGGACTGCACTTACCTGTGGGTATAAGGATTCATATTTAAAATGTTCTTAGGGATTATAATGGTTTAGCAAAGCGGTGTTAGTAAGTTTCCCTTCAAGATCTATAACATCATTAGCCTTGGGGAGTTGGCTATGTTTCCAGGACCATACATGATTTCCCTTTTGTTGAGCAGGTCTTAAATCCAATTATAGAGCTGTTGGTTATCACCAACGTATGTACACCACTACTGGATCCTGAAAGTTACCATGCCATGCTGGTTATTGTTGTGGATTACATCACAGTTGAGTAGGACTGTTGGCTGCTTTCCTCATTTAGAATCTTGCACAGTGCCTTCTGTTACCATGAAAGCTAGTATTCTGAGAAGAGCCATTCAGGTCAGAGTCCTGTGTTTAAAGTACATGGTATATACAGCAATATGGACTTACTTGCTACCTCTGGGCTGGGAGGAAACCAAGGGTAATAGCACTACAGAATTGTGGAGCCCAGTCCCAACAGATATATTTACTTAATCTTGCACCTGTGGTTCAGAGAATTGTAACGTTTTGTGTCTCCTGGATGATAACCCTTATCCAAAACTCAAAACATGTGTCACATGCCTGGTGTTGGGGTTTTTATCAGACAGTTTATGGTTCTTGGAGAAAGCATTACCATTTGGTAAAATTTCATTTAAATGATATATTCATATACTGGTTTACATGTATTAAGAAATTTTAGATAGTTATTAGTATTATTCTTATGACTTTTCAGACATCGTTACTTTTATTTTTCTCTTTTCCTCATTCTTCTCCCTCATTAATTAGAGGCCCCAGACTTTGCCATTTCCCCTTCATATTGCTGTACCCTACTATTCTCTTCTCTGTTGCTCTCCCTTTGTAATGGGACATTTTAATTTTTCTGGGTTTTCGAAGTTACTCGAAGGTGTCCATTCTTAAGTGAAGAGTTGGAGCTGGAAACCTTAGAGGATTGTGAATATGTGCTGTTTGTATTTCTATAGAAATACCTGTTAAAGCCCTCATCATTTTATATTAGTGCCACTTTGAGGATTAATCTTCCTTTTTTCTTTATTGGATATTTTCTTTTTTTTTTTTTTTCCACAAAAAAACCAAAAAACTTTACTGATCAACATTTTCACTTTATCAATGAGCCACTCCCAGGTCTAAAGCTCACACAGGTCCTCAGAAGCACCAAAAGATTAAAATCCATAAAAACCATAAAATACTCATTGCACAAAATGAATGATCAAGATCACAGAGGAAACAAAAGCTAGCAGTGTTAACCAGCTAGTCTCTTGGGAAATGGTTGTCCTGTCAGTATATGTTAGTCTGTAATCATGCCTTGGGTAAAGGAGGCAAGAAGTCATTGAAATACTGTGCTACATATTGAGTTGATAGCCAGCCTGAAGGACAGGCCACCTTTGAGGGGAGGCTGTTACAAGAATGGGATCTACACCTGTGGGGTGTGGCCCTGCAGACCAGGTGCAGGCCCTAGTTGGAGACTCAACCTTGGCCACACCATTTCTGTCCAATGCCATCTGTCCTGGAACCCAGGTATTCAAACATTGACCCAGAGGTTTCTGGAATGCATCCACCATTTGATGAGTTTGGTGCAGCCAGGAGCCTGGAAGGGAGGGGGAGTTGTGTGCTCCATGTAGAAGTGGCCCCATGGGGAAGGAGGGTCAGCAACTGTGCTTACAGCTGGTTGAGGACTCAGGGGGATTGATGGGAAGGAGCCTGTACTTCCAGCTTGGTAGATGGCAACAGACTTTGTGGGAAGGAGAAGAGATATCATCCTGGGCAGAAGGCTGCATCCTGGCCAAAGGAGGGCGCATCTCCTGCTCCAAGGATCTCTGGATGAACCAAGCCTCAACTTCTTCCTCCTTCAGTTTAGGTCTGGTGGCCATGACCTTTCGAGCCTGGAGGTCTGGGTAGGGTTCCTTCTTGAAGTGTTGTTCCAGCTGCCAAAGCTGCTCCCAACTGTACTTCTGGTCAAGGGGACCCAGGGTATTGGAGGTCAGGCAACGTGGAGATGCTTCCATTTCATCTGTAGCTCACTTCGGTGTGATTGAGGGTATGTTCTCTTTCTTTATTGGATATTTTCTTTATTGACATTTCAAATCCCCTTTTCCAGTCCCCCCCTGGAAGTCCCCCTCCCCCTCCCCCCCTTCTTCTATGAGGGTGTTCCCTCACCCACCCACCCACTCCTGCCTCCCTGCCCTTGCATTCCCCTACAATGGTGTATGGAGCCTTCACAGGACCAAGGAATTCACTTTCCATTGATGTCCAACAAGGCCATCCTCTACTACATATGCCGCTGGAGCCATGGGTCCCTCCGTATGTACTCCTTGGTTGGTGGTTTAGTCCCTGGGAGCTCTGGGTGGGTGGGGGGTCTGGTTGGTTGATATTGTTGTTCTTCCTATGGGTTGAAAACCCTTTCAGCTCTTTCAGTCCTTTCTCTAACTCCTCCATTGGGGACCCCGTGCTCAATCCAATGGTAGGCTGTGAGCATCCGCCTCTGTATATGTCAGGTTCTGGCAGAGCTTCTCAGGAGACAGTTACATCAGGCTCCTGTTAGCACGCACTTCTTGGCATCTACAATAGTGTCTGTGTTTGGTGACTGTATATGGGATGGATCCCCAGGTAGGACAGTCTCTGGATGGCCTTTTCATCAGTTCTGCTCCACATTTTGTCTCCATATTTGCTCCCATGAGTATTTTGTTCCCTTTTCTAAGAAGGACCAAAAGACCCATACTTTGATCTTCCTTTTTCTTGAGTTTCCTCAGAAAATTGGACAACTGGACTTGAGGACCCAGCTATACCACTCCTGGGCATATACCCAAAAAATTCTCCAACATATAACAAGGGCACAAGCTCCACTATGTTCATAGCAGCCTTATTTATAATAGTCAGTAGCTCCAAAGAACCCAGATGTCTAAATGGATATAGAAAATGTGGTACATTTACACAATGGAATATTACTCAGCAATTAAAACCTGTGAATTCATGAAATTCTTAGGCAAATGGATGGAACTAGAAAATATCATTCTGACTGTGGTAACCCAATCACAAAAGAACACACATAGTATGCACTCATTGATAAGTGGATATTAGCTCAAAAGCTCAGACTACCCAAGATAGAATTCACAGTCCACATGAAGCTCAAGAAGATTTATCTTCTAACACCCAAGTCTTTGGGTGATATTATGATCGAAGTCATTAAAAAAAAAAACAAAAACAAGAAGTTGACAGAAAAGAAAGGATGGTGTTTAAGAAAATGAGTTGGGGCAGGGATTCTTCTGTTTCCCAAAGACCTTGTGGAAACTTTTTTTTTTTTTTTTTTTTTTTTTTTTTTGTGGGAAGGGAAAGTATTAGATGTCCCCAATTTTCCTGATAATTCAAGTCAAATTATCTATTGCAGGCCAAATTCATGGCATTTGAAACACACAGGGTGCTAATCTAGAGCGGGCCTATGGGAGCCATGTACGTCTCTTAGCAACTGCCAAGCTTCAGTCTCCCATTAAAAAAATGCTTCTAGGTCTAAAGGCATTATGATAATACACACATTCCAGTCTCTGGAATAAAACCCAGTTATATTCTAATGTAACTGCCCAGCCAAATAACACAAATGGAAAGCTGGCTGGAAGCGAGCAGAGGAGAGCCAAGGTAAGGTTTTGGGACTCAGTGATGGCCAACAGAACTTTAAAGACTTTAACTCTACAAGAAATACCATATCTGCTCCAGCCACCCAGGAACAATGAATTTAGATCCTTCAGCTTAATGACAAAGGCTGGTGTGACCCAGCCACAGATCTACTAGTTTTTGTGGCAGTGATGCTTAGCCTTCCTCTCTGTTTCTTTTTTCTCAGTAGGCAACCTATGGATGAATCTCGATTTCCAGGGCAAAGCAGCCAGATGGGAGACACAGCAATAGAGATTGAATTATGGGCCAAAATCAAGGACTGAAGCCTGTTCTTCCATCTGCAATTGATAGGTCTTGATCAAGATGTCCTTCCTTTTTAGATGAAGCAGCAGCTAGTCCACAACCATTGCTGCTGTGGTTATTGTCCCTATTATTAGTGCCCACTAACTGCTCTTGAAAAGACAGGACTCATGTCCAAGGATTTCCATACTATCTTACTTAAGTCTCATGAATATTCTACCCTGTGAGAAAAGCACTATCGTTACCCATATTTTATATGTGAAGAAACCAGGATTCAGATATGTAAGCGACTCATTACCTATTTGAACGGATTGTTCAAGAAAATAAAAAGAATTAGGCAAATAAATGGAGAGGAATACAGCTAACAGTTACAGGACTTGTCATTATGCAAATTGGAAGTTGAAGGTCTAGGTCTAAAATTTGATGGCTTAGTGAGCTTGGGCAAGTCACTCAGTTTCTGCAAGGTTCAGTTGATAGCATTGCCGACTGTAGTCCGTTCCACTGAATGTGATGAAGAGACTTTTTTTTTTTTTAAATATTCGTGTGAGGATGACTAGAGCAGTTGGAGTGGTTATAGTAATCAGAATGAATGGTACATGGGTATTAAATTGTCAATGAAGAAATTCAGTAGTTATAAAAATGCAACTAAAATGTGGAGAGGGGTTAGTCGGAAGAAAGGTTTCAGCAGAAGAGAGAGTGGGGATGAGAGGAGGCAATGGGTGGAAATGCCTGAAACTCATTAGGTACATGCCAGAAAATAAATAAACAATTGTATGATTAAAAAAGTTACCCCCTTTTTTACTAATATTATTATGAGATAATTTTTATTTGCTCATGAATAAAAATAAGTCAGTTTGTAACTCCCTCCAGGGTCAACTCATTATCTTAAAGTTATGATTCCTTCGTAAGATGCTCAGAGGTTTGTGTACAAAGGGGTTGCGGAAGAGTATTCCCTTTCCAGGTTAGGGACACTAGTGGTGATTTTTTTTCTTCAACTCAGCAAGCCCAGATTCCTTCTCTCCTTTAATGGTTTTCCCACTCATTTCCCCGTGCACTGGTTCCTAATGCTGTGACTCTTTGGTACAGTTCCTCCTCTTGTGGTAATGCCCCCAACCACAAAATCATTTTTGTTGTTACTTCCTGAGTGTAATTTTGCTGCTGCTATGAATCATAATGTAAATATCATGTTTTGCAATGTAAACACCTGTTTTTCAATGGTCCCTGGTGACCTCGCCAATGGGTCGACTCACAGATTGAGAGCCACTGTCGTAGCTATACTTAGATTGCATCAGGGATTTCCAGATATTTGGCCGTTTGGCAGCTGCTTCTAAGTGGAGTTGGTTTTTTTTTTTTTTTTTTTTTCTTTTCCCCTCTATGCTAGTCTCTTAAGTGTCCTGATTAACGTCTGAACTTGTTCTATGGATTATGGTGGTACAACTTCCTAGGGCTATGTGTGTGATCTGAATGCCATGGGAGTTGGGCCCTGGAGGCTTTTGAAGATGAACACATCTACTATTCTCCTGCTAGACCTGGGGCATCTGGTGTGGCAGTGGGCAGCTCAAGCCTGCAGCTTCCTTGGTAGGCCATTCAATTCTGAATATTGAATTGAATCCTAGTTATCATATCTTTTTTCTTCATACTCGAATGCAGAAGTTTTATGGCTTTTCATTTATATTATTCAGCTGTGTCAGTGAAGGAGGTGCCCTTCTAAATAAATCTTCTAGCTCACATCCCTCATTTTGAAAAGCTGCAGCCCAGAGAGAGGACAGGTGTCGGCTGAGCTGGGAGACAGCTTGTTGGTACTAGGGCTAGGACAAAAGCTTGGGCTTTTAATGCACTGGGTAAGAAATATTTCTTCTACTGGCTTTAAAAGATTCCTAGATTCTTTAGTGAATCTAGGAAAAAATAAAAGAGCATTGTATGCTTAAATAGTCTATTGCCAGACACAGAATTGAGAAGTCTATAGGTCATCATCACACCCAGTAACATCTCATCAATACCTTTATCTATCTTCAATTTAGAGTGAGGAAAACTGATTTTTTTAAGTTGCCTGATCTGATGTATTAGTGTTCTAAGGCTTAAATAATACACCTATTAGTAAATAACTTTGTAGCTCAGAAGTTCAGAATGCATCTGAGAAGGCTAAAATCAAAGTGTAGGCACACTGTGTTCCATTCCCAGAGATTTCTGACATCTTGGTGCTTGTCTTATACGAGGTTCTATACAGACCTATACATGGGATAGTCTTTTTTCTTTTCTTTTTCTTCTAGCTTCAAGAGGCTGTAAATTCTTTGGCTTGTAGTTGCTTCCTCCCCCACTGCATCTTTCCTATCCTTCATTTGTCACCCTCTTTCTCTAACCATAGCTGGCAAAGACTTTTTGAAAGTCTTTTCGAGGACTTTCATAATTAGATTAAGCCCAGCAGATAGCCCAGCATAACCTCTCCAGCCTCAAGATTTGCAATCTTCACTTCTGCTGCATATTCTGGTTTGCTATCTAGGATAACATGTAACAGGCTAGGGTATGGATGCACTTGAGACTGTCACTCTTCAATGTAGCACATGTCACCCTCTGTTCCTAAAGCTATGTGTCTATCCTTCATACAAAATCCATTCTTCCTATCTTAAACTTCCCAAGTCTCAGTCTTGAACATGAGAGGGACTAGTAGGCCATTGTGTTATGGATTTGTTAAGCCCTGGTTGAGTGCACACAGGCCACCATTTTACTTCAGTGTGGGGTGTATGTATGTTTGAGTGTGTGTGTGTGTTATGCTTATTGGTCTGGATTCTTCAAATCATAAGGTTATGCTATGAAGCCAAGAGACATGCCTATCACCCAACACCCCAGAAATGTTCATTAAGCAAAGGAAGGTTGAAGAAAACAAAGTCCCCATGGAAGCACTGAAGTGGAAGTCAGTTTAAGAGGATATTTCTGTCTCCTGTTTCCCAAAGCTTGAATTTTGAAGGTTTTATATTACCAAGACCACCAGATTGCCTTACAAGGTGAACTGACTAGGCCTCTCACATTTCATCTGACTTTCAATTACTCCTAGATGCCTTTTCAGATATTTCAGATTGGCTCCTAGCCCATGAATTTTTATCTTGGGGTTTAAACAGATCTATTAAACTTATAGCTTGCCAGGAATTTGCTATACACCTACACCTTGTGTATGAGCCTACTGATTATTTTTGTCTGTGGAATACTTCCCTATACTTTCCCTAAATGTCCTCTTCACCATGACTAAATGTAAAAGAAATAGATTTTCTTATACATTTATAAACTTGAGTGTAAATAAATTTGTTATAAAGATGCTTGGTTACTTGTTAAATACTTACATCATCATAAACTAACTGGGTAGACACATGTTCAGTCATTTAAATTTATACAGCAAACTGTCTTGGTACCCAAGTTGACTAGATTTTTTTTTTATTGGCAACAAAATCCTCTCTTGGGGCTCTGTCTGTGGCATGCCTGCCATAACCTAGGGGAACTAAGCACATAACCCTTGTCATTTAGGATAAGGCCTGTTCAAGTTAACTCTAGATACTTATGCAATTCTTTATCCCTGTTAGATTGAGACTACACAATTTCAATAATAATAATGATAATAATGGCAATGATGATGATGATAATGATAATAATGATAATAATAACAACCACCAAGACATTTAAACATCTTATAGTTGAATCTAAAAACAAGTACAGGGCCTGGAGCAGTGGTTAAAAGCACGTACAGCTTTTGCAGAAGACCCTGGTTCTGTATCTAGCACCCACATTGGTTAGTTCACAACTGCCTGTAACTCTAGTTCCAGAGGATCCAATGCGTTCTCTTCATCTCTGAAGGCAACTTCATGCCTGCGGTGAACATATCTTCACACAGGCATACACAGAGACACATAAAAACAATCTATATTAAAAAGAAATTTCAACATTACCCAATTATAATTATTTGCGTTTTCTTAATTGTATCACAGCTAATTGGCCAATTTATTTCTTGATATTAAAATTAATTTTGCTTGAATTTTTAAACGATTTTTGTTTGTACAATGTAACTATTCCAAACTCCAAAGGCATTTCAGAAAACAACAACAACCAGTAACTAGGTAGGTAGAGAAGTGAACAGTGTCTCCACCAGTCAGGAGGCTGGCTGGGGTATTATGGCTGTACCTCACTCCCACAGGACACCTTAGGATGCTTTATCAGGAACAGAGGTTTAAATAGCCATATGGCTTAACTGCTTCACAGTGAATGGATTTCAGAAGCTGAAATAAAGGGATCAAGACCAAACATAGGTACTAGTTGCTTTTAAACATGAACTTCAACTAAGAAAGAAGTATGGCGACCACTATGGAGAGGAGCTATCTTCTTAAAAGGCTGAAACTTCTGTTAAAAACAGAATTCCATTAACATAAGAAGAAACAGGCTGTTTTGAGACCCTTGAATAGTTCTGAGCAGCAAATAGGAAAAATGGTGGTTAAGCTAAGCTCCTTTTAAAATTAGGAAGTTCCACCCAACTGCAAATTATGTTGATTATTGTGTCTAAAGAACTCTGAATGCTAGAATTTTGTCAGGGGAATTAATCAGGTTGAATTATTTATTGGCAAGAGACATTTACTGTTCCTTATGCTTGAATGACAATTTTAACATGTTGACATAAAATAGGTCAAGAGAGGTAAATACATTGAAAGAATGAGGAAATTTGTTTAATGCAACAGAAAAATTTAGGTATTTGAATTACTCACAATTTTTCTGCTCTAATAGAGTGTCTAATTAAGAGTTGACTGTGGAAATGTGTGTTCAGCTATGCTTTTTAATCACAGAACTTGCTTCAAATGAAGAGGAAGCCCAGCAGACACTCTTTGTCTAACTTACCATTAACAAAGTAAAGTTATGGGAGCCCCTAATAACAATACCATATTTCTGATGGATCGAATAATAAACACTTATTTTCACTATTTCAGAAGCTGTGAAACTTAAAATGAAGGTGCTGAGGCTTCTATTTCTTGTTTGGAATGATTACCTTCTTACTGTATTCACACACACACACACACACACACACACACACACAGAGAGGGGGGGGAGAATGATCTATAGAATGAATCTCTGACAATTTTTCCCAAGTCTCTTTCTACAGCTCTGATCCCATTCACTGGGACCCTAGCCTCACGACATAATTATTTACCATTGTGGTTTGAATGTAAAATATCCTCCATAGACTTATGCATCTGAATATTTCATCTCCAGATGATGACACTGGGAAGGCTGCGAAACCTTCAAGAGGTAGAGGCTCACTGAAAGTAGGTCAATGAGGGTGGACCTTGTATAGCCCTGCCAAGCTCTTGTTCACCCACTGCTTCTTGACCACTGATGGGAGGTGAACATCTGATTCCCATTCTTACCACATGCTTTTCTATCATCTTGAAGTGTACCCTGTCAAATTGTGAGCCAGAATATACGATCATACCTTTAGTTGACTTCTTGTTAGGTATATGGTTATAACACTTAGAAAAGTAACTAATGCAGAATCTTAGTACTGGAAAGTGGGGTTACTTTTGTAATAACCCCACTCCCCCTGCCCCCGCCCTGTGGTCCTTAGGTCTTTTGGACTGATTCATAGCAGGAACATGGAAGAGTTTTGAACTTTGGGGTAGGCACTCAAACACTGTTAGCAGAGGTCAGTGGACTAATGTGATGGGAGTTGGGAAAGGTTAAAGGATGTTGACAGTGTTGGCGGGGCTCTTGAGATTTCAAAGGAAATAAAAACTCTGTTGGGAACTAGACTAGAGACCATACTGGATATATTCTAGCAAAGATCTGGATCTGGCTCTATTCAAGAGGCCAATGTCCTGAGATCCTAAATGATGTTGAATTTGAAAGTAAAGGACTAAAATGTGGAACAGGAGTAATTTTTAAGGCAGGTTAGCATTCAGGCTGTGGAATGGTTATTGTTCATCATTTTGATTCAGATATACCATTAAGGAGAATAAGTTGGAAAGGAAAATGTACAAAGTACAAACTGCAGTCTGTTGAAGCAAAGAGTTCATGAAAGTTTAAACTTGTAGCCAAGAGCATGTGAAGAAGTGTCTATAATTGTTAGAGAGGAATTTGTTTTGTATGTGGCAAAAATAGGAGAGATGCCTGAGGGTAGGACCCCTTACTCACTGATGCCTCTAATGTGTGAAGATGCAAATTCACTTGAAAGGAGAGAACCTGAACTGAGAATGAGGGTGAAGGGCCACCCTTTTCCAAATAAACTGATTAGGAATGCATTTTCAGATTCAACAACCAAGGCACACAGATGTAACTACAGCTTTGCCCCACTAAGGCCAGGTACCATGCCAAGCTGCCAAAACTTGGCAGCATCATCATCTATAGGGCATTGGTTTTGCAGGTATGAAAGATGGAAGGTTGAGAGCATCACAAAGTCTTGCTTTGTGGTTTCAGAGAGCTAATAAGGCCAGATATGGGTGGCAAGATTTGATTCTTTGCTGAGACATTGAGAGGCTATTACATGAAATTGAAAAGATGAAGACTAAGTTATAGTAGATACCTAAAGGCATGCTGCTAGGAAAGCTGAAGAATTACAGTGGAGCTGACCCCAAAGATAGGCAACGTGTGTCAAATACATCAGAGCTGAAGGAGTAGGGCTACCTAAGCTTTCTGGAGCCCAGAGAGTTCTATCACAATTCTCATATGCAGGATATGGAATTGTGGATTTGGTGTTTGAACTTCTGGGTTTTGGTCTTGCTTTGTTCTGGTATTTACTTTTGTGGACCAATTCTTCTATTTGGGTATGGGAAGGTTTAATCTGTGACATGGTGTATTAGAATTATGTGATTTGCCTTCTTGTTTTGCAGGATCGCACAGTTAAGAGAATACTTTGACTTTCAGGAGGGATTTTGGACTTTTGGAAAGTGTTGCCATTGCCCCAAATATGAGGATGTTTGAAATGGGAATGAATGTATTTTGCATTATAAGATAGACTAGGGGCAGAATATTGTAGTTTGAGTATGAAATGTCCTTCATGGCCTTCTTTATTTGAACACTTTGTCTTCAGTTGGTATTACTGTTTTAGCAAGCTGTGGAACCTTTAAGAAGTAGGTTTGCAACCCCATAGGAAGAACAACAATATCAACCAACCAGACCCCCGGAGCTCCCAGAGACTAAACCACCAACACATGGATTACACATGGAGGGACCCATGGCTCCAGCCACGTATGTAGCAGAGGATGACTTTATCAGGCATCAATGGGAAGAGAGGCTCTTGATCCTGTGAAGGCTCCATACCCCAGTGTAAGGAAATGTGAGAGCAGTGAGATGGTAATGGGTGGATGGGGAACACCCTCATATAAGCTGGGGGATGAATGGGATAGGGGGTTTTGGAGGGGGTGAAATGAGGTAAGGGGATAACAATTGAAAATATCTGATAAAAAAAAGTAGTAGATGCTCATTGAAGGAAGTCGATCATTGTGGGTGGGACTTGAAGCTTTTATACTCTTGTTCATTTTTCTTTTCGCTCTGCAACTTCTGCTAGGCTGTTCCACCATGATGGCATACAATCCACTGAGCCACAAGGCAGAATGAATCCATTCTTTTTAAAATTGGATCTCATCAGGTATTTGATCATAACAATGAGAATAATAACTAATATTCCTATCACCCTAGTTAGTGTTAGCTGTCAACGGCTGATAGTCACCTGAGAGGGAAGTCTTAATGGAAGGATTGCTCAGACCAGAGTGGCCTGCGGGCATGCCTTTGGGAGATTGCTTGGTAGTTAGTGTAGGAGGGCCTAGCTCACTGTGTGAGCATCATTCCCTGGCCAGTTGGCTCTGGCTGCTTAAGGGAGCTAGCTGAGTCTGAGCCTGAGCTTGAGCCTGAGCATATAGTTGAATGAGCAAGCAAAGATCCTCAATTGTTTTTGTTTGAATTTTTACTGGGCTTCCCTCAGTGATAGACAATGACCTAGAAGTGCTATCCAAATAAACCCTATCCATTCCTAAATTGCTTTTGGTCAGAGTAGAAAGGAAACACCAGACGCATGACAAAAGCTTCCTTTCCAGATTCCATCACTTGGAGGATTTTTTGTTTTTTTTGTAGGTGGAGGGAGGAACGTGACATATACTCAGTTTATAGCTAGAGAACTGAGTGAGGTGGCTTAACGTTACAGGTCCTATAGAATGTCTGCATTTTAACGATTTGGTGAATCTACAGTCAGCTGCTGACTTGAACCCCTCCTCCTCCGCCGCCCCTCCTCCTCCTCATCTACCTTTTCCTCCTCTTTCTCCTCCCCCTCTTCTCCTTTCTTCTTTTTCTTTAGATTTACTTACTTTTACTTTACATGCATGTTTTAACTACATGTATATAGGTACATATATGAGTACCTATATGTAGATATGCATGCATACCATGTGCATGCCTGATGTCCAGGGAGTCAGAAAAGAAGACAGGCTCCTTTAGACCTGGAGTTCCAACTAGTTGTGAACCTCCTCGTGGGTGCTGGGTTCTCTGCAAGAACAGTCAACAGTCTTACTACTGTGCCATCTCTCCTGCCCTTGACCTTCTCTTCTTGAAAGGAAGGATGATGGATTTGCCTCTAATTCTGTTTGGCACAGCTCATTCTATCCTTGCTTGGGAGCTTAGGAAGTGGAATAGAAATACTGCTATCTCTGTAGGCTTGGGGTGAATGACCACCCTTTATCTGCTACAGTTGCCTACTTTGTGTCCTTCTTTGCATTCATGCTCTCACTTAGAATTCAGAGCACCTATTTTAGAATATGTGTCAGAATGCTACTGGCCTGCTCAATACTATCTAAGTGTTTTTCTCCCCAAATCCAAAAACCTTGACTTGATGTGACCTCTAAGACATGTGTTGTTTGACCTCTGGCTACTCCTCCAATGTCACGTCCTATTATCTGCCTTCACTTTCCCAGCTACCCCATGTTTTAGAACATAAAGAGTGAGGATTTTCACTGAGTGTTCTCTGTTGCCTCACACAGGTCCATGGCTTAGGCTATCACAGTGTCTATGTTTCTGTTCAAATGTCTCCACCACAAAAAAGATACCAAACAACCAAACAAAAACAAACAAACAAAACCACCATTGTGGATAGACCTATTCCTTCTCCAAATTCACTTGTTAAAGCTGCAGCCTTAGAAGTTCCAAATTCAATTGTATTTGGAGGTAAAGGATATAATGCTATATATCCAACTTTCTGACCTGTGAGAAAATGCATCTCTGTCGTTCATGTCTCTGGTAGGTTATATTTGATTGTAGTATCTCTGGCAGACTAATAGTCACAATCTGAGTGTTCAATCTATACTATATTTTTCCTTTGACCTCATATTATTTTCTTTCAAAGTACTTACTGTGTAACATTATATCATATACTTACTATTTTCTTTGTTTTATGTCTCTGTTACCTATTTTTAACTGCAATAGCGATAGGGCCTTTCCCATGTCTTCTATTAATCCCTGGCAGTATTTGGTGTACACCAACTATTCAATAAACACTCATTACTTCATGAATGGTATTTCCCACTGCCTTGGAATCCCTTCACCTCTTGTTGTTCATCTCTGCAAACTTTTCTTTGGTTGTGATAGTCTGTTCTGATTTTCCTGACCTTTTCATCTGAGACAGTGCACAGACTCATCCAGTGGTCACTCAACACTAAGTATTTCTTGACTGTTTCACAATGATTTTCTGTTTAATTATTATTTTTCTCTAGCAAATAAAAATTGGCCTGAGGAGGAGTTTTGTACTTGGTTATAAGTACTATGCACTTATAGCTAAAGACTTTCTTTGGCACTTGGATTGCACAGACTGTCTGATCTTTATCCTGCTGAGTGAGGCTGAGACAGAGGTTCTCAGACAAATGCAGCTGACATTTGTCCAGTCCAGGAGTCATAAGGTACAAAAGAAAGGACCGATCAATATCTTTCCCTGCTTCTATTGAAAACTTGCAATTTTGATGCTTTGAAGATTGCATTCAGTCTAATAGTGGAGTGGGATAGCACTTTCAGAACTGGTCCATCTGTGAACCTTGCCAGATTAAGATGATATGGATGACTGGGTGATTTCTTGTAATGGAAGCTTGGATAAATGCCAAGAGTTACTGTCAAATCTCTAGAATAGCATTCAAGGCCCTCTTCAGACTGTTTGTAAGCCTCTGCTATGTGAAGTTGCCTATGCCACCTTCAGATCTCTGAGTCTCTTCTCCTTGGTTATGTGAATAGCAGCCCAGTGAAGTCAGATATTGATTCCCTGTGACTACAAATTGCTCTCATCCATCACCCATTTGTTGTTTCCCATCCATTCTCAGTGGCAAGGAAAGGTACCAACTAGTAATAAATAGTTGTGATGCCCCAGGAGCAATGCCTAGTTTTCAGCATGGAATAGCTCACTTGGTGCATACAGCAATGCTGTGACATTGGTATGACAATTGCCTTAAGTTTAGAAACAGAGTATATACTGATTCCTCTGAAATCTTCCTTCAGGCACTTGTTCCTTCCTTCATCACCAAAGTATGTGTGTCATTTAGCTCATATGGCCTTTTAGAACTGCTCTAAATATAGGTGACTGACTCATGTTTCTAGCCTATGATCTTAATTTTAAGGACCACAACTTAATAGTCCTTTATCCATTATTTAGCTTTGGCTAAACATACATGCTTAAGTCTGCTACACTGATTTGAAGTGACTAAGAGGAGCCCTAGGTTTACTGATGAACTCATACTTTGGTGCATAGAAGAAGCATTGACCTAATTGTAAACAAACTTATCAGATGCAGTGTTTGGGAGGTGGGGTGGGTGTTGGTATGAAATGTTCCAACACAAAGTTTCTTCTTCTACAGGCAGCTGAGCTGTCATTGTTACTCTTGTGGTAGGGGAGGCTTGGCATAGTCTTTGGGAATACAATGAATACAGACTCATTTGGAGAATGAGACCTCTGTTATATACTGGGCTCTGAAATGGTGGTATGAATCCTCTCTCCATTCCTCCCTCTCCCTCTCCCTCTCCCTCTCCCTCTCCCTCTCCCCTCCCCTCCCTCCTCCCTCCCCCCCTCCCTCCCTCCCCTCCCCTCCCCCTCTTTTTTTCCCTCCTCCTCTTCCTCTTTCTCTTACTCTTTCTCCTCCTCCTCTTTCTCTCTTCCTTCTCTTCTCTCCTCCTCTTCCTTCTCTTCCTCTTTCTTCTTCTGTTTTCCAATCTAAGCAAATAGGGGACAATATGAGTTCTGTTCACCTTTCCAGATTAGTCTTTCTCTCTAAGCAGTTTTATTTGCCCTTGGTTTCTGATCTTTTCTAACACCAATATGTGTGCCATTTGCAGAGTACAAAGTGTAAATGGCTGTGCATAGCATTTAACAATGGAGGCATGTTACTTCCATCTATTCAACAGTGCTGAGAAGTCCCATCGGCTAGAGATCCAGCCTTGTCCTTCATTTGAAGATTATATTTGGGTGCACAGCTTGGACAAATGGGCAGCTTGAGAGGGGCCTACACTCTTCTCTACTGACTCAGAGGCACTGGAATAAGTATAATGTGGTCAGATGACTGAGCAGATAATGAGAAAAGTACACTACAGATAGATGCCAGAGCACACTATAAATAAGTGGGTGATAAAAGATGAGTATTGCAGAGCAGTGCTTTGGAGAGTCCGATATAGTGTCTTAATGGCCACCCCAGACATTCCCCATCAACTACAGACTGGGTTTTAGATGGCTCAAGTTGCTCAGCTAATGAGTTACAGTAGCAAGGTTTGAAAATATATCTTAAAAAATAATCTCTGCTTTTCACACTTACTGCATTTAATTATTAGAGATTATAGAACCAACAGTTACAGGGGAGAGTGTGGAGCACTCTGGAATCTCATCTTGGCTTCTAACAGTCTGTCTGCAGAGTCTATTTCAACTAGTTTCCAGTTTCTTCAGTCTTCAGCTTTGTCAATGTGCAGAGCCATTTACAATGAATTAAGTTGATTCTTGTCTTCACATTGGTCCTGGATAACATGATTACAGTTGCCAAAGGAGCTTCCCTCCAAACATCTTTATAATATAATACTTTTTTCTTAGCCTCTTTTGTTCCTAGATTCTGGGTCTTCTATCTTCAAGAACAATGATTGTAGCTATTAGCATTGTTGCACAGAAGGCATCAGAATGTTCCATCCTCACAGAGAGGTAGAATCTCTATTATGTTCTGTTAACAATGACCTAGGCTTTGGCCTTTGTCTGCAAGCTGCTCTGATTCAGGGATGGAACCTTGCTTCTTGATGTGCTGCATTTATAAGCAGACATTATCACTATTGAGATACTATCTTGCCACAGGAGCCTGGGTTGCTGCAATTATGCTCCATGAAAAAGAAATGACAAATCCCAAAAAGTCTGTGATCACAATTTGATATTTTATTTTGTTCAAGAACACCTTCATATCATTATGTGAAATAAGAAAACCCATTGTATGGCTGAGTTTCAAGCCCTGCTTTATTACCAGGAGCCTCTGGGGAATTGCAGAGTTTCTTTGGTGTTCCTGGCCTGTGTATCTCCTTGCTTAATTCTTTCATCCATAAAATGAAACCAGAGCCTTTATGGTATGGGAACAAAAGATGTGATGCATAGAAACATCAAAGTATGAGGCTTGGGAACTTTTCCTTTCCATAATCAGGATGTTCTCAAACACAAGCCTTGCAAGCATTCCCAGGGTGTTCTGGAAGGTAGATAGTGCCATGTACATGTAGAGATGGTAATATTTTAGCAGAGAGAAGCCTGGCTTCGCTGGCATTACTAAACAAAGGAGTAGAGAAATAAAGAGGCAAATTTGGGCTTCTAGGTGAGTTAACAGCTATTTCATCCTTGTGGAATTCAATCCACTAAAGGAAGGGCTTTGTAGTCCCACTTGTGTGAGCTTCCTGAATTCTGCTAAGACTCGTATGAGCTTGTTGGGTCTAATAATAAATTAGAAACAACTATAGAAAAAAACATCAGAGACATAATATAATAATTCTTGTATGACTGAAGGAGAAGCCCTTTAGGAATGGTGAGGGGTTCTGTGTGAACACCAGAAAGCCAGTTCCCTAATATTAAACATCCAGTCAGCTGTTTGGTGGACTGAAATGACTCTTTGCCTTTTCTGGATTCTGGCCAGAGACTGCTGTCCAGTGTAGATTGAGCAGGAGACAAAATAATTAATCTTGGTTTTGCAGTTAGTAACCTGAGATGTCACTAATCTAGATGCGTATGTTCTTGCTTATAATTCAAGATACTAAACTCGGAAATCACCAAAGCTCCTTCCATTACGAGGTCCAGTGTTCTGACAACATCCTTTGTTGTGATCACGTGAAGTATTCATCAACATTTTCTAACAAGAACCCCATCATGACTGTCCCAGTGGATGTCTGCGCAGGCTGACAAGATCATACTTTCCATTCCCCTTTCCTCTTTCTTTCCTTTATTTGCCAGTATTCATTCCTTTTAGATATACCCCTTTTCAACTTCTCCTAAATACAAAATGTAACTCTCTTGAGCCTTTCCCATCCTTCTTTCTAAGCAGAAACCATTATAGGGAAAACTTTTACTCTCTCTATCAAATCTAAATCCCTCCTGTGTGTTCTAAGTCCCCATGTTCTCACAATAGAAGTTCCTTTCTTCACTCCAGGATCATTACCCCACTATTGCTCTGTTGCTCAAACCTTCACATTTTTGTAAAACGTCCCTCTGGGATCATTTTCTGTATACTCTTCCTTTTTTGTTAGGTGAACCCTTCCATCAACATTTCCACATGCTGAAGGTTTGTCCATCTTAACACAATACAATAGTCTTTGAAAATAGTCTTGCTTAGGAGTCTACTTTGGCAGGTATTCTGCTCATCAAAACAGATGGTACAGGCAAACTATTCAGCTGCTTCCGCCATGTACATAATTCTCTTTCCTAGTCACAAATGCTTTCTCTGGAGAATGACCTAACTTTACTGCTCCCATCTCCTTACTTCTAACTTACTCTGCAACCCATAACAATCTCTCTTTCACTTCTAGGATTAACTGGACCTGCATTTGCTGACTCGTTGTGGTCACCTATGCTGTCTCAGGTAGGGTGTCTATTACTGTGATGAGAGAGACATCGTGACTGGAAAGGAAAGGATTCAATTTGGCTTACACTTCTACTTCACAGTTCATCATCAAAAACTGTGAGGACTTAAACTTAAACAGGGCAGGAACATGGAGGCAGAGACCGATGTAGAGACCATAGAGAGATGCTGTTTACTGGATTGTTTCACATGGCATACTCAGACTTCTTTCTTTCTTCCTTTCTTTCTTTCTTCCTTCCTTCCTTCCTTCCTTCCTTCCTTCCTTCCTTCCTTCCTTCCTTCCTTCCTTCCTTTCTTTCTTTCTTTCTTTCTTTTTAATTGGATATTTTATTTACATTTCAGATGTTATCCCCTTACCCCATCCCCCCTGCCCAGAACCCCCCTATCCCATCCCCCCTCCTCCTGCTTCTATGAGGATGTGCCCCCTACCCCTTCACTCCCACCTCCCCACCCTCAAATTCCCCCATACTCGGCATCCAGCCTTCATGGGACCAAGGATCTCCT
The DNA here is from genome assembly GCA_021653895.1 of Mastomys natalensis. NCBI lineage: Eukaryota > Metazoa > Chordata > Mammalia > Rodentia > Muridae > Mastomys > Mastomys natalensis. Next base: position 237,211 of record JAJTUV010000075.1, read on the forward strand.
CTCCCACCTATGCCCAACAAGGCCATCCTCCCCTATATATACAGCTGGAGCCATGGGTCCCTCCTTATGTTCTCTCAGGCTGGTGGTTTAGACTCTGGGAGCTCTGGTTGGTTGGTATTGTTGCTCTCCTCATGGGACTGCAAACCCTTTCAGCTCCTTCAGTCTTCTCTCTAACTCCTCCATTGGGAATCTCTTGATCAGTTCAATGGTTAGCTGTGAGCATCTGCCTTTGAGTATGTCAGACTCTTGCAGACCTCTAAGGAGACAGCTATATCAGGCTCCTGTCAGCATGTACTTTCTGACATCCACATCAGCATTTACCTTTGGTGACTGTACATGGGATGGATACCCAGGTGGAATGGTCTCCAGACAGGCTCTCCTTCAGTTTCTGTCTGACACTTTGTCTCCATATTTGCTCCCTTGAGTATTTTGTTACTCCTCCTAAGAAAGACTGAAGCACCCACACTTGGTCTTCCTTCTTCATGTGCTCTGTGAGTTGACTCTTAGGTATTTCAAGCTTCTGGGCTAATATCCAGTTATCAGGGAGTGAATACAATGTGTGTTCTTTTGTGATTGGGTTACCTCACTCAGGATGATATTTTCTAGTTCCATCCATTTGCCTAAGAATTTCATGAATTCATTGTTTTTAATAGCTGAGTAATAATCCACTGTGTAAATGTACCACATTTTCTGTATCCATTCCTCTGTTGAAGGGCATCTGGGTTCTTTCCAGCTTCTGGCTATTATAAATAAGGCTGCTATGAACATAGTGGAGCATATGTCCTTGTTATATGTTGGAACATCTTCTGGGTATATGCCCAGGAGTGGTATAGCTGGATCCTCAGGTCCACCACTAGGCAGTGACTATTGCCCATGGTGGGCATATGGTGACCGTCTGCCTTTGCTTATATTCTAATAGAAACATTGGCTGGTCTTGATTCTATATTCCGAGCCCCATCCATTAAAAGCAAGCCCTATTTAACCTTTAACCTTGAACTGGCAAAACTGCTCAAAAGATTTCTCTGTGCTCACTCTTTGCATTTATCACTTCCTATTCTGCTCTCAATGCTTTCCATGCTCTCTGACTATCAATTTACTCTGATGGTGTTGTTCAAGGTCATGGACCAGACCCAACTCTCCATATCTAAAGCCAAGCCTTGTTTTCATATTACTTTGATTTCTTAGGACCCAACTCTCTCCTCCTATTTCTGGGACTTCTCGATGGCAGCCAAGTAGACTGGGTACTCTTTCTTCCATGCTCCATGATGAATCTGTTGTGTTCCCACTTACACAGTTGTCCTCCTTCCTGTCCTCAGTCTGATGGATTTCTCTTCTCAGTTTGCATTTTATCATTCAATCTCATGATCTTACATGATAGTCAGCAGGAAAAAAAATGATTGATACACTTGGCTCTGACTTATAACTAACTGTACAACTGACTTCTACGTTTAATAAGACAATTTATACTTAATGTGAAAATGTATCTTTTGATAAATTCCTTTCTTCCTTGGTCAGGCATCTTCATCAAAACCATCCCCTGCTAGTTATGTGTGTTGAGGCCATCTTTGATTCTCCTTTCCTCCTATTATGCCTTGTTCAGTCCAAACCTGTATAACTGGTTATCTCTTACCATTCCTACTGCTATAGCATCTTTACCACAGTGTTGAAACCCTCAGCTCAATGACTGTATAAACAATTTAGTGATCATTTAACTTTTGCTCTTGCTACAGTTCATGTACTCTTCATATGTTTTCCAGTGATCTTTTTAAAATACAGTTTTTAAATTACTTTTCATGTTGGCACATGTCTACCATTACTGCACTTTAGAGGTAGACACACATATGAATTCACAGAGGTAGGGGCAGCATGCACAGGGTTTTCACAGGTTCAAGTCAGAGAGGCTCCCAGCATTGACAGGGGCAAGTGGAAATGACCCCCTCTATCTAAATCAGAAACTATCTCCAACTGACAACTACTCGCAAAGGAAAATTTAGTTTTCTTCAAAAGTCTCCTTGAGTATACAAACCACACTTAAGACTTGCCCTATTTCAGCAGTGGATAGTCAGCACAAAACAATACTTTTGAAGGATTTCTCTCTCTCTCTCTCTCTCTCTCTCTCTCTTTCTCTCTCTCCTTCCTTCCTTCCTTCTTTCTTTCTTTTTTAAAAAAAATTATAATCTCTCTCTCTTTCTGTTGTAGTTTTTTCATTGGCTCCATTTTTATGTTTGTTTGGTTTAGGGGGGTCTTATCATAGTTTGTTTGTTTTTATTTTATCTTTACTATTTTTTCAGATCCCTGCACATTTTCTAAGGTCAAGGGGAGAGAGAGAGAGACAGAGAGAGAGAGAGAGAGAGAGAGAGAGAGAGAGAGAGGATTTTGGTGAGTTGGGAGAGGAGGAGAGAATCTGGGGAGTGTTGTGGGAAAACATAAAACATATATATGTATATGTATATGTATATGTATATGTATATGTATATGTATATGTATATGTATATGTATAATATATATTACATACATATGTATAGTATATAATATATTAATATATATTATTTCAATAAAATAAATGCAGGAGGATTGGAAGTTCAAAGTCATCCTCACCTACACACGAGTGTAAATAGAATTTGAGGCTCTCAATCAGGAACAGGTACTTTTTGTTAGCTCTTGTGTGTGACTTTCTTAAGTTCTTTGGAAGTTTCCTAGTTATGAGTAGAAGCTACTTCAGTCACTCCCAGTTTTATTCACTCATTGAAATGTCAGGCCTAGGAATTTATGAAAATCCCTAAATGATTTAATGTTAACTCTACCCTTCTCCTAAAGGATGGTGGCTTGTGTCCATAACTTGTACTGGGTAGGTGGTGCTTGGTCTGTCTTTATTGCTCTGCCTAGTCACTAAATCCAATCAACTCCTTAGGTTTTGATTTTAAAGATGTTTACTTATCAGAATATATATTTTTCACAGGAGGATTAGAGTTGTAGCTCAGTTAGCAAAAAGTTTGCATAGGATTCATGAAGCCCCAGGCTTAATCACATAGATGAAGTGTGTATGTCTATGCTTGCAATTGTAACACTTGGGGGGTGGGAGAGACAGAAGAATTGGAAATTCAAGGTCATCCTTGACTATAGAGCCCAGCCTGGGATACATGAGACCATACCATGTCTTCAAACAAATTCCAGGAAAATTTCACACATTTTTCCTAAAATAAAATCTTATTTTATTTGATGTGTGTGAGTGTGGGTGCAGGTATGTCACAGTTGCTTTGTGTATGTGTGTGTATGTGCACGAATGCATGTATACACATACACATATGTCAGAAGATAACTTTCAGAAGGAAGTTGGTTCTCTACTTCCACCTTAATGATACAGGGTTCTCTTGTTGGCTCTATGACTCTTTTAGCTCTAGGTGAATTGGCCTGTGAGCTTTTGCAAAATTCTCATGTCTCTGCCTCCTCTCTCACAGTAGGAGTGCTGGAATACAGGTGTGAACTATTGCAGTTGGGTTGTTGTTGTTGTTTGTTTGTTTGCTTTTTGCTCCAGTGTGGTCCACACTTAGTCAATGGCAAATATTTATGTACCCTTGGAAGGCAGGGATTTCTGATATAGCTGTGCTCTCCTGGTGCTAATACCCAACCAAGACCTCAATTCTGATAGGTTTCTATTCTAAATCTGTCCCAGGTCTACTATTATAGGTTTTGATCAGAAGTATCCCCCAAAGTCTCATGGATTAAGGTTTGGTACCAGCTGTGGTGCCACTGGTTATTGGTAAAACCTTTAAGAAGAGGGTCCTACTTGAAGGGAGTTAGGTCATTGGAACTGAGACCTCGACTGACCCCTGTCCCCAGCTGCCATGAGGTGAATGGCACTCCTCTGACACATGCTCTTGCTATCATCATCTTATCACCATGGCTCCAAGACAACATGTGAGCATGGAACAAAACTTCTAAAACTGTGAGCCAAAATAAATCTTTGGCATTTTAAAGTGATCGTCTTTTCTTGTCTTTTGTCACAGTATCTAGAATTGACCAATGTATACATATATAAACTCTTTCTTCCTAACACTGAAAAAGCTCCCCAGTTTCATCTAGACTCCATGGAGTGTCTCAGCCAATCACCCTACTCAGAACCTTGCTGACTTCCCATTCCCTACTATTCATTGTCCATCCTGGCTCTGCGAGTGTCCAGGAAGGCAAAGCTGGCAGGTTAGGAGACTGAGTTAAGGGAGGAGAGGAAGAAACACACTGAGCTGCTTGAATTTTGCAGTGGTGGCTGCAGTTCTCTCTCTCTCAGACCAATGATGGGCATCTCTCTTCCTGAGTGCTTATCTGGCAGAGAGGTCTTAATTAGTACAGAGAGCAAGACAAGGCCTCATTACCCCAGGCAAGGATGTGGTTCCAGATGAGGAGGGAGCCAGTGTGTGTGCCCAGAAATGCTAGACCCATGAGGGAATTGCCAAGTCTGGAGGCTGAAAGTCACCTAGCCTTATTTCCTCAGTCTAAGCGAAAGGAAATTATGTTGCACCCTTCTAGTTAGTAGGAAATGATGATAGTATTGGTAGTATTTTGAGTTTCAACTGTGGTCCAGCCCATGTACCCCTGCACCTCTGTTAACCATAAGTTGTTTATAAGCTGTGCTGCAGGGAGATGGTGATGCATTTTGGCCAGAGTCAGCCAAGGACTCTTAAAGCCACTTTCAGAACCACTTTTGAGAGTCCAGAGTGGCTGAGAAATCAGCATTTTATTTTGTTATTAAAAAATTATTATTGTCAACAATTCTATTACAGAATGCCTAAGATATGGAGCTGGGAAGATGGTTCAGTCAATAAAGCGTATGAGGACCTGAGTTCAGATCCAGAGAGTTCACACAAAAGTTGAACATAGCATCCTGCATCTTTGATCCCAGTATCAGGGGTTGGTGGAGAATTGGAAGATCCCTGGAGCTCACTGGCCAGCCTGTCTACCTGAATTGATAAACTCCAGGTCCAGTGAGAGGCCCTTCTTCTTCTTCAAAAAAGTTAGGAACAACCAATGTGGATGCCTAAAGTCAGCTACAGATCTCCACATGCACCCATGAACACAAAAGCAAGCACATATATCATACATATACAAATTTATTAATATATACCATTTTCTATTTTAATCTGTTTTAAAGACTGGCATTGCTTTATTATAATTGTTTTATTTACTATGAGTATATGCATGCATGCATGAGCATAAGTAGAGGTAATAGGGCAACTTGTAGGAGTAACTTCTTTCCTTCTATCATGTAGGTTCCAGGGTTTAATCTCAGGATGCTAAGCTTGCATAACAAATGCCTTTATCGCACTGAGTATTATCGCACTGGCCCCATCGTAAATACTTTAAAATAAACAACCGTCAATACTACCCATCCTTGGAGTTCTTTTCATTTTGTAACTTTAAATATATACTTATATGCAGCACTGTGGATTGAAATCAGGACTTTATGCATATTAGGAAGATGGTGTAACACTAAACTACATCCTCAACCCATAACAAAAACCTATTACTCACTAGACTCTAACATCCTGTTTTTTACCCTTCTTTTTTCTTGGAAACCACCATTCTATCTCCTGGGCCTATAAATTTTACTGATCCATGCATGTCATAAGGTGTTTGTCCTTTTATGCTTTGTTTATATTGCTTAGTACTTTCCCAGTTAAGGCTGAGAGCATTCCATTGTATCTGTCTTCAACATTCTGATTATCCATTCACCCTGTTAGCACATACCTGTTTGAGTCTGTGGTGTCTGTGTGAGCATGGGTTCTGTTGGGCTGAGTTGTGGGTCCTGTGTGTCTGCTGCACCAAGCAACTCAGGGGGTCAGAAGCTCAGAAATTTGACTGAGTTCACTCCACATGGTGCCAGGCAGACACTGGGTTATGAGAAGCCACCGAGCTCCACTCCAGAAGTTGGGAGATCTCAGTCTGAGGTCCTGTGGGGACAGAGTTCTTGGTTCGAAGGTCTGGTGGGAGACTGGTGGTCTCAGCCCTTAGGCTCCCAGGTGCCACTGAGAGACCGCAGAAGGACTGAGATGGGGCTGGCGACATATGGACTGGACTGGCCTACAGCCGAGAAGGACGAGGGAGAGAAGCTCTGGTGGTGCCCATCGGGGTAGAGACTCTTGGTTGAGGCAACTTGCTTGGCTGGGTCATGGCTGGCTTGGTTAGCTTGCTTGAGTTGGCAGGCTTTCATGGCTAGAACGTAGAGAAATCCTCCAGCGGGAGACTAGACAGCAGCTCAGTAGTTGAAGACTGCCTCTACAGTTCCCACAGCGGGGCCCCGAGAATGAGAGGGAGTCCATAGTTTTAAAAGGTTTATTATCATGGTGGAAAGTGGATGAAGCTGTACCCCATGTCCTCAGGGTGGGCCTGAGGTTAAATATTTTTTGCAAGTAGGAGGGCCTGGGAAGGAATTGGCTACACCCTCTGACCTTTAGGTATCTCATTAATATGGAGATCTCTTGAGGCTCTGTGGCCTGTAGTCACACCCAATACCTGTGTTATGTGACTAAAGGCCACAAACCTTTCTTTGGGAGAGGCTGTGGATAAGTGAAAGGAACCAGGGCCCAGGAGCAAGGCCGAACACCTACCGTCCCATTAGGGTATCGGGGATTTGAGGCCTGTGCTCGACCAGGTACCCAGCTGCCTCTCAGCCCACTGCCCCACATACCTGAGTTTCTTGAATCTCTTGACTCTTGTACACAATATTGTTATGAGCAGAAGTTTGCATATTTAGATGTTAGTAAACCCATAAATTGGAAATACTTCAAGGTGAACATCTATTTAATTCGCCACTTATAGAATGTAAGTAAATGTGCTTATAATACTTTCATTAGCTTACAGTCAGATGTACTCATACAACAGAAAGACTGTTTTATGATAAAATGCTGACTATCTGATATAACTGACTGAATACTCTACGGAACACAAAAGACAGAATGATCATGTGGGTTGTTTTCACATCATGGTGAAGTCAAATGATTTTAAGTTGAACTCTTATGAAGTCAGGAACCATCTGTTTAAAGTGATTTTTCAAGACTCTGCTGTTAGCTCTCTCTCTTTTTTATTTAATTGTTTTATAGTATAGAATTTTTGACATCTGGGATTATAGTAAAGATGCTGCTCAGCCTATACTCTGAGAACATGACACAATGGGATGTTCTGGCCATGATCTGAACTCTGGTCCTGTGACCTGTGCTCTGTGTCCCCAGGCAGTGAAACGAGTAGACATTCTCTAAAAAGGATCTGTTTGAATGAGAGCCTTTAATGTCCCTTTTCAAAGTGGAAATGCCAGGATGGAAGCTGTAACCACAGGCTGTATTAGTACCTTGTATCTGAAAGTAGTATTTGTCAAAGGGTTGCAAAATATATGTTGCATATAGAACCAAGATTGACTCCTTATCAGACAACAAAGAGGTTATGATTTTGCCAATCATAACCAACAAAAGTTCTTAGCTGGTACTAGACATAGGTAGGTATTTGTATATATATTCTCTTTTTGATCCCTATTGCACCCTTGTACCTAGGAATCTTGTGAACAGTAACAGATCGTCCTATTGGTGAAGGAAGGGGAAGCTCTGGGTAAAGCTGGTGAAGGTAGAGTTGGACACCATTGTGGGGCGCACACACACACACACACACACACACACACACACAGAGAGAGAGAGAGAGAGAGAGAGAGAGAGAGATGCAGAGAGACACAGAGAGAGACAGAGATAGAGAGAGAGATGCAGAGAGACACACACACACACACACACAGAGAGAGAGAGAGAGAGAGAGAGAGAGAGAGAGAGGAGAGAGAGAGAGGAGAGTATCAGGATGATAGAGTCATCAAAAGCAGAATGGCACCCAGGACAAGGAAGAGCATTGTCCTTTATAAGGACAAGGGAGTGGAGGTTTCCTGGGAGGGTAGGGCATCCTTGGGCATGCTGTAGACATTTTACCACAGTTGAGCAGAGATGGTGGTGCAATGGGCAGGGTAGGCTATAAGCTATCTCTTCCAAACATATTTGTTGTTCTGTCCTTTCTGCCTACCCCAATCTATTTTCTGACTTCTGTCCTTCTGTCCTTCCTTGACAGAGCAGTAGAAGGATGTTCTGACAACTTGCTCTGGCCTGCAGGGTCAGGCATATCTTGAGGAGGATTGACCACTGAGAAGCTCTCCCAAGTTAACTTCAGCTGAAGTCTCCTTCAGTCCAGGATGACAAAGCTTAGAAATAGCTTACCTCCTCTATAGTCTGAAAGACTGAAGACTTTAGGCAGGTCTTCCTTCCCTGTGCACAAGATACACTGGTTCTTGAGGAAAGAAGGGGAATCCAGGTGTTCTCAGCAGAAAACAAAGCAAACAAACAAAAATAACAAACAACAACAACAGCAAACTATCTTCTGTTCATCAAGTGGATCCTGTAGCTAAGAGGAGACAAACTGTTTATGGACAGAGGGGCTGTGTTTTTAAGAATTATTCTGTGATACCAGGTACAAGGTTCTTTCTATATGAGGGCTTTCCAGGATGCTGGATGGAGAAAGACAAGTAAGAAAATGTCTCAGCTGTACTTTTACAAATTCACTTATAATTTAACACAAGTCAAGCATTGGAATTCACAAATGTATTAGTTTTCCTTTCTCTCTCTCCCTCCTCACACCCCTCTCTTGCTGTAACAAAAATACCTGGCAAAAATCAATTTAAGGGAGGCTTTATTTCAGTTCTAGGATTGATGTACAATCCTTCATGGCAGGGAAGGTGTGGGTGTAGGAGCTTCAGGAGGCTGGTTACATTACATCTTCAGTCAGGAAGCCAAGAGAGATAGATGCTGGTGTTTAATTCACTTTTCCCTTTTTATTCCATTCAGGGCCCCAGCTCACTGGGTAGTGCTGCCCTTGCTCAGGATGGGTCTTCCCACTTCCATTAAGCCTCTTGGAAATGCCCTCAAAGACATGCCTATCTCCTAGATGACTCTAAATCTAGTCAGTCAAGTTGAGCATCAGGATTAACCAGCACGGGGCTGGGGACCTACTTTAATTGATAAAATATCCAAAGGGAAGGCATGATATGACCCGAATTTGATGCTGAGTATCCATCACTAGGCGTGGGGGTTGGAGACAGGCAGAATCCTGGGGCTCACTGGCCAGCTAACACAATTGTATGGCAATCCTCTGGTCAGTGAGATATCCTTCCTGTCTTAAAAAAACAAGGTGGATGTCTCCTGAGGCCTGACACTGAGGCTGACCCTTGGCCTCAACACCCACCCCCTACATGTGTACACAGGAACATACAAACAGATCACACACCACAGAGTATGGAGTTTGTTCTACTTCCCACGTTAAGAAGTTTTGCTGTTGAGAACACACTCCCCTATGTGAAGTCTCATTCAGTGCTTCAAACCTCACAACCTCTCTTCTTGAGGTTCCTTCCTGCTAAGGATTGTTCTGACTCCTAAGGCCCCCTCCAGGAGGCCTTTAGAATACAGAAACATCAATGAAGATACACAGACAGGCTTCTCTTACTGGTTCATATGAGCACATTCATACAGGTCAGTCCCATTCAAAGGATTGTACTCAACCAAACAGAAAGCTTAAAGCACAAATGTGAGGTGCTTAAAGTAATGCTAACCAATGGCTGTTGAATGATGCTGCCAGTCAACCATGGTGGGTACCTTTTCTCAGCTATCTCCCTAGGGTATGTTCTAGGCTCCTATTTAGAATGGCTAGCCACATTCTGAGATCCCAGAATGCCATGAGGCATTGGAGATAGCTACTGTATTAGTCAGGGTTCTCCAGAGGAATAGAACCAACAGAATAAATATATATTAAAAAGGCAGTTTACTAGATTGGATTACACAGTATGCTGTGGATAGTCCAACAATGGCTGCCACCACAATGGGGAGGCAGAGGACCAATTTCTGCTTAGTTCACAAGGCTGGATGCTTCAGCATTTCCAGTCTTGCTATGAATGCCTGGAGGATTGCTGGAGTGACTGGGTCTTCATTCCATGTTGCAAGGTAGAAAATAGCTGGGTTCTTCTGGCAGCAGGAGCAGCAGTGACAACAGTGGCGGTGGCAGTGGTGGTGACAGCAACAGGGTAAATGGGTTTGAAGCAGCATAGATAAATTCACCTGTGGGCTTAAAAGACCAAGCAGGTTCAAAGTCAAAACCTTTCCTATGGACATCCTTTCGTATGAACCATTGGCAAAGATATCCTTTCATTTAGAGTGGGTCTTCCTGCTTCTATTGGCCTAATCCATAATATTTCTCACAAGTATACTCAGATCTTTGCCTCCTCACTGGTTCTGGGTTCATACAAGTTGACAACCAGGATTACCCACCACAACTGGGTGCTTCGCATATGCGGGCAAGGTGAAGTAAAGGTCCCAGCGTCTCCGGCTCTCTCCTGCCTCTCTCAGCACAGACTGTTCCTGTAATAGTTATCAGCTGGGTGAATGAACCATCTTGGTCCATATGACAGGGGACCCCATCCCCACACTTGTATTATCTTGTCACTAATACAGTTCAGACACAACTTAGCCTTCCAGTGGCCATCAGAACCACGGTATGTGTGACCACAGGGTCTTCTGATGTGGCGTGGCGTCACTACACCAGGACACTTCACTAGCTCTGACTCACAGCACACTAGGATGACTTTACCTGTTACCCTTGTAAGACTAGGTGGCTAATACAGGGAGCACATTACAGTGAATGACTCATTTAGATCTGCTTGAAATAGCCTTCGAGTGAGTGTCCGTAAGAGTGATTCTTTTATTTTTAGCAGGAACGAAGGACTGATGCCTTCCTTCAAGACCAGGGTCATATTTTCTTGCCTTTATCAGTAAGTGGAGCAGGTCAATTAGTCAGGTCCACAGGCAGGATACTTCAGATTCTCACCACACAGCAGTCAGTCCCTGGCACTGCCGGAATGAGAGCCTTGCAAATTCTTGATTGGGTTTGTCCTCCTTAGTATGCTGGGGTTTAATGCTAAATAGGAGTGGGCGTGGGATGGCAAATAAATTGAGCACAGGGTTAGTAACCATTGCAGGTACCTTTGGGGAAAATGGCCACATTTTTGAGTCCCAATTCTGCCACTTGCATGTCAAGTGGTTCTTAAAATATCTACTAAATCATAGTGTTTTATAGGCTCAAATAATTCTTAGGAAATATGTCAAACTAGTTTACACTAAAGTGTTAGTGACTCATCAATCCTCCATCCCTTCTGTTTTTAAAGAAATCAGAAATACTACATTTCTCAGAGTTTCTGGATTTAGGTGTCAGGCTTAGCCACTTAGACATCACTCCATCTAATGCTCAAAATAGCCAGCTAAGTCAGTAGTTGTCAGCTTTCAGTCACCATCAGAAGAGGATTGGGGGTCCACAGTGTTTGCTCCAGCTCCAGAATTCAGAGGTCTGAGCATGTGCGTTTCTAACATGATCCTGAAGAATACTGAGGGTGGCACAGAGGAGGCCTGCATCCTGAGGACCACAGGCATTATGGAAGTGTACTCTGATCTCAGCTTATAGATGAAAACTTTGGGAAATAAGGAGGTGGGCACTTAATAGATGCTGAACAGGGCCTGGAAGGTTTCTTTGTACTCTGGAAGCCTTGCCATGGCCTTCTGCGTAGCTTCCAAAGAAGGTCTAAAAGAAAAAGAAGGGTCCAGAAAAAAAAAACTCACCTTGACTATTCATGAGTTTTCCAGATTATGAAGAATCTTTGATTTTCCAGAGTTCAGACCTCCAGCTTTCAATTATGACCCAAGTATGTATTCAAACTTGAAACACTTTCTGAATACAGAAAAACATTAGAATTTGCAGAATAAACTTTGCCCCAGAAACCAAATTTAGGAGAGTTTTGAGCTGGGAACTCCTCATGTCAGGCAATGGTTTAAGTTCTAGCTCAGCAATTTATTAAGCATGTGACATGGGATAAGGTACTCATCTTTATTGATATCTCATCTATAAAATGGGCATGGAAGTTTTTAGGTGTCTGTTGTCAGAGGATTAGACTATAGATATATATAGCCACAGAGGTACTTTTATGAGAATTCTCAGAACTGAAATCCTGAGTTGTCTGACCAAGAATTAAGTAGGGAATGTTACAGAGAGACAAGAGCAAGGATGAGTTAAAGAGGATAAGGGCAGAAAGACCACTAAATGGAGTTTAAGAGCAGAGTGGAGGTTAACGTTGGAGAGCCTGACTCTGGCTATGAACATAGACAAGGGCATTTGTTGAATGGAGTGAGTTTCCCATGACATTTAGTGGGTAAAGTGATATATTGCCAAGGGTTTCCAGGATTTTAGCCCGAGGGTACACAATAATGTGGCAAAGTGGCAAGTGACACTAACAATTCTGTCCCTGACTGATCACGGGGTCAGGGAGAGTGGCTCTTAGGTTTTGTCACCTCTGGTAGTGTTACAAATTACAGAGAGCTGAGTTGTTCAGGAACCAAATTCAATTTTGAGTCAATGAGAGATTAGACCCTCGCTCGGTCATTGACTTGCTGTGCTGTTTTCAAGGAGCCCTTTCATGTCTCAGAGAAAACACTCTCTCACTTACTAAGAGGCACAGCAAACTCCATGCTTCCAGGCTGCCATAGGGATTCAGATAATTAACGAAGGGCAAGATTCTTGTGCAATCTCTGGGAAAGAGGATGCATCCATAGTCAATTGTTCCCTCTTCATCATCATGGTAAGTAATTTTCACGACAGATAGACAAGACTAAAGGTGATACTTTTCAGATTCTGGCCCTGTGGCTTTCTATTAACTCATGGTATATTTGCTTTACAAAGTAACAGGCCAATTAACAGATAGTCCATGGAAGGAAGGATACCATAGTGCATGCAAGAAATGCACTATGTCTGCCAGGGGTTGTAACAGGGAATCAGGGGCCCTTGCTTAATGTGCCTAACATCTTTTCTCTGGGTGGGTACAGCTGTGGCAGAGACAGAGCAACATTATTAGGTATTCTAACTTAAGACTCTGTAGTCTGTAAACATGTTCTAATGCACAGCAAAAGGATTTTGTAACTATAATGAAGACAGCAGGGCTTAATTAGGGAGATTATTCTACATTATCCATATTGGTCTAATCTAATTACATACGCCTTCAAAATCACAGAGTTCTTTCAGGCTGGAATAAGACAATGTATAAGAAGAAGTTTTGGAACTTTGAAGTGTGTTCATGATAACTTTGAAAATGAAAGGGGTCCATGATTTTTTTCCCCGATAAAGAAATAGGTTCAGGCTGGGGAGATGGCCTAACTAATAAAGTATTTTTCTTACATGTATGAGGACCTGAGTTTAGCCCCACAGAACTCATAAATGAAAGCTAGAGGTGATGGCCACATACTTGTAGTCCCAGTCATGGTGAGATGACCCAGTCAGATCTATTCCTGGAGCTTGCTTGCCAGCTAGTCTACTTTATTTGGCAAAGTTCCTTGCCAATGAGAGATCTTGTCCCAAACAAATGGTAGATGATGCCTGAGGAAGGACACTCAAAGTTATCCTCAACCTCCATATTAACTCAAACATGCACATCCCTCCAACACAAGATGAACCAGGTAGTAAACACACATTTGTGTGTGCGTGTGTATGTGTATGTGAGTGTATAGTTCAGAAGACATCTTGTCTCAGCCATAATTACTGTACCACTATAAGCCACAGACAACATACAGATAGAAGCGAAAGCCTATACACCAGTAAAATTTTATTTACAGAAGCAGATGGCAGGGCAGAGCTGGCCCACTGTCATAGTTTGTAAAACTTGTCAATTTTCCTAAGTGTTGCAGAAGATGGCCTTTTGTTGGAATGGCTCTGATTTTTCCCTCATGGTTAGTCTTGGTTATAAACAATTGGTGGGAAGGTGACAGAGAAAGAATGCTACCATCATGCTCATGTATCATGAGTGTATACAGAAAGCATGATTTATCACAGATAATCTTGAATTTGATCATTTGCCTGAGGCAGGATTTGTCAGGTTTCTCCATAATAAAAATCTTCTTTCTCCTCCTCCTCTTCCTCCTCCTCTTTCTCCTTCTCTTGTTCTTGTTCTTCTTGTTCTTCTTCTCTTCCCCCTACTCTCTTGCCTCTCCTCCTCTTCCTTCTCCTTTTCTTTTTCTTTCTTTATCTCAATCTGTCCTGTGTACCAGAGAAAGAAGTCATCACTATGCAAAGACACATTTAAGGAATGACGAGCAATTTTTTTTTATTGTTTTTTTTTGTTTTTTTTTTTTTTTGTTTTTTTTTTTTTTTGTTTTTGTTTTTGTTTTTTTTTTTGTTTTTTCGAGACAGGGTTTCTCTGTGTAGTCTGGGCTGTCCTGGAACTCGCTCGGTAGACCAGGCTGGCCTCGAACTCAGAAATCCGCCTGCCTCTGCCTCCCAAGTGCTGGGATTAAAGGCGTGCGCCACCACCGCCCGGCTATTGTTTTTTTTTTTCTTTTCCTTCTATCCCAACTCTTTCTTTTCACTTAGACAAGATAGTGTATAGCTAAGGTTGATCTTGACTTCACTAGCAGAGGCTAGCCTTTAACTCCTGATCCTTCTGCTCCCGTCTCCCAAGTGCTGAGATTATACACATGCTTGACTCTAGAAGTGACAGATTTTTTTTTTCTTCCTGTATTAGTTACTATTCTCATTGCTGTTATCATCACTGGGCACAAAATGAGTTAAGGCAAGAGGGACTTCTTTTGTCTTACAGTTTGAAGGCACAGTTTATCAGGATGGAAAAGACATGGAGGCAGGAGTCTGAGGCTGTTGGTCACACTGTGTCAGTAGTCAGAAAGGAGTGTGAAATGCATGCTGATGATAGTCAGCTCATTTTCACCTCTTTGTTACACCAAGAACTGCAGCTGATGGATTGTTCTGCCTACATTCAGGGTGAATCTTCCTTAGTTAAGTCTCTCTGCAAACACCTTCACAGTATGTCTTCTCAATGGCTTATCAAGTTAGCAATAATGATTCAACACCATACCGTATTCTAAAAGAACGCAATCTTTACACAGTTGATTTGAAGACTTTCAGCTGTGTTTTTCTTTTCTATTAATTGATATAATCACTTATTTAAATCATTATGTATACACGAATGCTCATTTTATATTGTAGGTTCTCATTCAATGCTATCTTGTTATTCACATTATTCTAGTTCTTTGATCAACATTTGGATTTTGTAAATGTGTTAAGTTTGAAGTGGTTTTAGCTTCCTTTTGCCCAACTACTGAGGCTGTTGAATAGTTTTCCTATCTTTATGTTTGCCTGCATTTTGTTTGCTGTGAGGAATCTATTCTTTGCATGTTGTCTACTATTTTCATAAGTTTTTCCTTATTATCTTCTATAAGTTATTTGTGTAACCTATGTATTAATCTTTGTCAGTTATATATTCTAGTTTGTAGTTAGACTTATAATGTCTTTGATAACATCATTTGATGATTACTACTTTATTTTATTTTAGGTACCTTTATTTAATATTTTTCTTTATATTTTATTCATTTTACTTTTGTTTTGGAAAATTCTATAACAAGATCAAAATAAATCCAATTCTCTGACAATGTCTTCTACAACTAAGAATTCCTTAATTAGGAACAGTTTTTTGTTATTGGGGAGATAGGGATCAAATTTCAACTATTTTCCTATCTAGAGATTCAAATACTCTAGGGTATAGTACTGAACTGGCTTTCATCTCTCTGTTGATTCCCAATTCTAACTTTGCCATTAAACAAACATATGATCTTTTATTATGCCCGTAAACTATTACTATTTTTTCTCAATTCCTATGATTTTCTTTTTTTTGCATTTTTTTTTTTTCATTTTGAAAACTAAGTTTTGTCCTCTGGTAAGGTAGATCATTCCATTACTCTTTAGGTGTGCCTTCTGATCGATCACATTTAATTTAGAGATGTGTTAAGTACATCACAAAATTCTATCTGGATTGTTATAACTAATACACTGAATCCTTGCCTATATTTCGGAAGAATTGGCAAGAATATTGAATTGTCTTTTCCAACATTCATTAAATAAATATACCTAAAATAAAATAAATAAAGTTGTAATCATCAAATGATGGTATCAATGTCTTTTCACCCCACACCCAACTAAAAACCTAGGGGTAATGTTACTGTTTCATTTCCAACCATTTTAATTATTTTTGCTATTTATCTTCAGTCTCTTCTAGTAACATTCCGGATATTGCATTATTTATTATATTTAGGAACAAGACTGATTTTTATAGCTCCAAGTTTACAAAGATCTCAAAATGATCTTTGTAATCGAAATGATCATGAATTACCTATAGACCATCACACATTTTGGGCCTAGAATATCTGTGATTTGCTAAGACTATGTTTTGTCTCAGTTTCCTCTGGCTTTTAAACACTTCTTTCCTTTGTTAGCTCCAGGCACTGGCTAGGATTTGCAGCCCAAGCCTAAGCAGAAGGGTTCACAGAGTTTCCTCCTTGACTTATGCCTGCTACTGTTACCAGAGTGCTGCAGAAATGAGTTTTTTCCCTTTGAGACTGCTGCTAATGGACTTTCTCCCTCTTAGATCTATGGAGATATGACTTACCAATGTGGTTTTAGGAATATCGCCTTAAAAGTTAACTTATCTGCTAAACCAACTAAGGAGTACTTTTGTTTCTGAAGGCATGGCAGGTCTATCCCATTTAACTTAAGTATGGGTTTACATTGGAATGCTTAGGGAATTTCTTTACAAAACAATAACATTAAAAATAGCAGTTCTACGATGCAGGTGCAGAACACTTTACCTCTTTTGTGACATTACTGAGGTTCCTAACTTAGAATGTTACATATTCAATGAGAGGGCTCAGACAACTTCTGCAAATGTTTGTTCTACAATGCCAGCATGAATCAGCTTAACAGGACTGCCCAATTTCTCAGAGAAAAATCAGGGGAGAAAATAGAATTGATAGAATGTCAGTGTTAAAGGTCTCAAAGAATCTCTAGTTCTGCCATAGTTCCACATTCTTGATAGAACTCTCAAGTTCCTAGAAGGTAGGAGCCATAACCCTCAAAGGTTCAAGGCTCACATTCACTCTCTGTCTGCTGCTGATCGCTGTCCCTCTTCGAGCTGCCTCTATGATCTGAAAAATGTTTATATGTTTCCACACTATCAGGAGTGGTAGCCATCTTTATGTTGAATACCATAAACCTGAGTGTAGGACACTGCCTCTTAAAGTAACTTTTGGTTCAAAACTAGATAAGGTCAGAAAATGACTTTTTTAATAACCTTTAAAGCAAGCTTATATTTTCCTGACGTCTTAAACTTATTTTTTTCAAAAGAATTGGTTTACAATGAATGGTCTAGTTTTAGAAGGTTTCTGCAATGCAGAGGGTGTCCCTGGAGTGCATCTCATTTTCTGGAAGGATGTGTGAGGCTGAGGCGGGCACTATTCTGCTTCTTCTTGCTGTTTCCTATGTTGCTGGTAGATGAATTCATCCTTATCCTTCAAGCCACAGCCTAGCTCACTTTTACAAACTCATATCAGACTAAGTTGTTCCTTTTTTGGGGGACTCCTATATTTCCTACAGCTTTAGCTACCATTGATTCAGTCTGCTTTGCATATGAATGCTATCTGCATGTGTGACTTCACCCCACATTGTTACCAGCTCATTTCTCTCCCCAATGAAGTCCAGTCCAAATTATTGTTTTCAACTTAAAAAGCTATAAAACTTGTCTTTCTGTATCCCCTGCATGACAGATGGTCACTAACAGTCACATATTTTCATAATAAGTGTATATATTAGTTTATTTGCCGACAACTTATATTGTGTGTCAAGTCAGTACACAGCACTGTTTAAGATGGTGTGAGCCAGTAGTGGGCCAGACTCATTAAGTCTCCTTTCTCAGGCCCCTTACATTCTCCTGGGTAAGAATGAATGGGTTAGAAAATTGGTACCCAAAGAGGATTTGAAAAAATAAATCAAAGTTCCCAGCAAGTAGCTAATGCATCCCCTGCTTTATCATCTCAAAACAGCTTTTTCCAGGTGCCAGTGGGATGCATCAACCAAAGGCAGCCAGCCTGGCTTAAAGATAATCAGACAGAGAGACTACACTGAGAACCTTTCACAAATGGGCAACGCACCCAGTGTCATTCATTTCAGGCCACTGTTCTGTGACTCCTGTCATGATGCTCAAAACACTGCCATATAATCTTGTCATGTTGACAGTGCTGCACAGGGAGGCCCTTATCATTGTGTCTCAGCCCCACAGTGGGGACTTTCAGTTTGTGCTGCAGAAAAGGAACATTTAAATCCCAAATGGTAGAAGACAAAGTGGTTCTCCAAGAGTTTGTATCCAACATGACTCAGGAAGAACAGAAGCAACAATGGCCCGAGCCATGTGCTGGGGATCAAAAATACTGGGAAATACGGGCAAGTACACCAAGACTGGAATTCTGTCAAATGTCAACGGATTTAGGAAAGGCTTCTTTGATAAGTTACTGCTTGACCAGTGACTGAGGACAAGGAAAGGAGGGAGGTTTTGGGATATCAGGAGAGGAGACTAGGCAAAGAAACAGGTGTAAAGTGTGCGTACGAGCAGAGTTTTAGGAATAGCAGGCTAGTCCTGCTCTGCAGATGGAGGGCATAGTGGGGAGAGTGAGTCTGCAGAGGCAGTGACGAGTGTGAAGAGTAGATGATCCAGGAGGATCATCTGGACTTAAACTATCCTGAGTATGGAGTCTCCAGAGATGGCTCTGTCAGAGAGTCCTTGTATTGCAAGCATGAGGACCTGAATTCAGACCCAAGTACCGATAAAAAAAAACAAAAAAAAACAAACCAAACAAAACAAAAACCCTGGTGCATACTTGTGAGGTAGCTCAGGAGATAAACATGCATGCTACAAAGTCTGGTGACCTAAGTTCCATTCCTGGGACCCACATGGTAGAAGGAAAGAACCAAGTCCTGTAGTTGTCCTTTTACAGCCACTTGATGCTGTAGCATTTTAACAATCAACTTTCTGCCCTTGCTCTAATACATTGCACATTGTATGCAAAATAAATAAACAAAAAGTATATTAAAAAATGTTAAATCTGGGTGCATGCTGGTAACCTCAGTTGGGGAGTTGAGACAGGTAGACAGGGCTCATTGGCCTACTAGTCTAGTAAACTGGTAAGCTGCATGTTTAGTGAAAGAACCCATCTCGACAAAAAAAGTGAAAAGAATAAGAAAGAAAGAAAAAAGGAAGGAAGAGAAAGAAAGAAAGACAATCTTGGAGAGTAGCTGAGGAAGATATTTGACTTAGACCTCTGGCCTTTGCATGCATACACATGTACATGTGCTCATACACATCAAACACACACACACACACACACACACACACACACACACACACACACCTCAGACTATTCAAGAATTTTGAGCAAAGTGGCATCATCTGACTTACATTTTGACTTGTGCCTCTGGAACTGCACAGACTATCTATCTGTAGTCACCAGAAGAGTGGGCGAGTGCAAATGCAGGTAGCCTGGAAGACATCACGATTGGAGCTTGTGAAATACCTGTGCTGATTGCTGCTCTATAAATTAAGAAGCAGGGCAATCAGGCAAGAGCAGGGACAGAAAAGTTGCTGGAGCCAGGAGGAAAAAGGTGAATGTACCAAAGAGCTCTGGAGCAGCATGGGAAAGTAAGTGGAGTTGGAAACGAGAAAGATTGCCAGGCAGTACAAAGTGCTGGTCATGAATTAATCATTTGTAAACCGAACTTTAGTTGAGGCTGGCCAGAGGGCAGTGTGCTTTTCTCCAGCCTGAGATCAGGATTGGTGGACATACTTTCCCCCCATCATCCCTGGTATGGAATCAGGAAGAAGAAAAGGAGATATAGTGTATGGTTCCACGGCCATCCCATCCTCTAGTTCCAGAAGGAAGAAGTGGATTGAGTGACAAGGAGAAGGGAGAGGGAGCATTTGAAGTGACAAGCCACGGCATCTAAGTTGGTGCAGAAGGGATGGAGTCATAAAGGAGGGGAGCAACCAAGAGAAGATCTTTATGGGGCACAAAATGTGGGTGATAGATGACAGAATACCTTAGAGAAAGTGAGGGACAAAGGACACGTGATGGATTGGAAATGGGTCCAGAATAAAGACTGAAAGGATTGTAGTGACATCAGTGTTACAGCGATGAATGTGTGGCCCAGGTGAGAAAGGAAGTGGAAGGACACAGGAGCCATGCCTGGGAAGGCTATTAAATCAGTTAGGACAGGAGTGAAGTTCAAACCAGGAACAGAGTACCAGGAATTCCATCTCCAAGGCATCATGAAAGCTGAGGCTGAGAACCTGCAAATGACTAAAGGTAGACATCTCCAAGGCATCATGAAAGCTGAGGCTGAGAACCTGCAAATGACTAAAGGTAGACTCGGGCAGACGAGCTCCCTGGGTCTCCTAAGTGAGTGGAGTGGAGTGGTTTAGAAGGGAGAGTGGCACCATGGATCACCTGAGACACCAAGCTGGGCATCACATGCTTTCCTATTCGCCCCTGAGGACACCATTAAATACCCTGAAAGAGCAGAAATAATTCATGTTGGGGTAGCAGTAATATTTTGAAGTCAAGATTTTACAAAAATGCTTTGGGAGTCTTAGTACATGACTCAGGTGATTCAATGTCTGCTGTGCAACCATGAGGACAAGAGTTTAGAGAGGTAGCATCCTTGTGAAACTGGGGTCTGGTGTGGCTCCATAATAACCCCAGTGCTTGGATGGGACGGTGGAGACAGGACAATTCCAGGAGCTGGCTTCTTACTCCAAATTGGTGAACTTCAGGTTAAGTGAAAGACTCTGTCTTAAAAAAATAATGTGGGAGTGACTAAGAAAGATATCCAATGTTGGCCTCTGGACTACACATAAACACACACACACACCACACACACACACA
The DNA here is from genome assembly GCA_021653895.1 of Mastomys natalensis. Taxonomy (NCBI): domain Eukaryota; kingdom Metazoa; phylum Chordata; class Mammalia; order Rodentia; family Muridae; genus Mastomys; species Mastomys natalensis. Next base: position 258,087 of record JAJTUV010000075.1, read on the forward strand.
CACACACACACACACACACACATCTTTAGATATGTATGCACAAACATGTATAGACATGAGTCTTCAAATGCATTCATACATGTACATACAATACACCACACAAACAGACATAGACAGACAGACAAACACACACATAGACAAATGCATACTCAACATCTCCTCTGTGCCTATCGGTCTCTTTCCTTGCCAAATGCAATAATTTGATCCGTTCATTCTATTGCCATTCATGTGCATTAAGCCTGAAAGTACAACTTTAGATAATAATGTCTGTCACTGAAGGAGCTGGGGTGGCTGCCTGTCTGTGCTCCACCACCATCTGTCTGATCTTGGTGTTGGATCTCTCACATTTGGCCCCATGAACTTTTGTCATCAATCTTTGTGCTGTCTGTATGTGTACACTTCTTAAGCTTGTTGGCCCCAGACTTCTGCTCCGCTGAGTACGCTAAGTGCTGATTGACATTCGGGTCCATCAGCCACAAACATGGCACAAGATTGAAGTAAGATGGTAGAGACTATTGTGCACAATGCTCCTGGGGGAGAAGGAAGAATCTGGAACCTCTCAGGTTTCAATGCTGTGCACCCATGAAATTGGGGTACATATGTTATACCATGTAAGTCATGGACTTAATTGCTCTGAGATGTCATAACACACATCCCTCGTCAAAGCAGCAATAAAAGGAAGCAAGAAAGATCCAAGTTTCAGTTGTAGGGCATGTCTCCATCAGAATATTTGGATTTTCCCACTCCAGCTGACTATGACAAGTAGTATTTCTGTTTTAACCAGCTTGATTCTACATCAGCTTTACATCCACACTCTAGTCCTGAGAGGGACATTTGGGGACAGATACCTCTCCCACTTCCTTTCAGTATCCCCCTTCTAGGATGTTAGTCAGATTCTAGTCCCATTCAGATTTGTTTGAAATCATCCTTTTATGCTAAACATCCAGCTGTGTAGGTTCTCATGGCAGTATGGACTTTCCTGATTTCTCAGACTCAGTATGAACTTCGGGTGGACGCAGTCTGCTCATATGTGCTTTTTGTGTTTCTGAGACCCAAGGAGTTTACAGAGCAGCTAAGGTAGGTCCATTGATCAGTCATTGCTTGAGCTCTGGGTACTATCTATTTCTGAGGCAGAATGAGTGATGCCCAGACTTGCACACGTTCTTTTGTTCTCTGCTGAGATCAAGGAGGTGGTAGAAAGCCTGGACTCTGGAAAACCTGTCATGATCCCATGATGCCTAATGTCCCTAGGTATAATTTTCCTACCACAAAATGGGAAATGCTATTGGCATTTACCTCATTGGTAGTGAAGACTAGACTCAATGATGAACACGGGCTGCTTGTGTGTGTGTGAATTTGTGCAATAGACACTTAGTATATACCTGGGAGTCTTAGTATGTGATCCATCTCTCTGTGATTCCTTTTTTTCTTTCTTTTTTTTTTCTCTCTGTGATTCCTAATTGACTTCTCTCTGTAGGTCAAATGGCTTGGAAGAGTTCTCATTTGCATGGTAATGCTCACTGTTGCTGTTGTGTGTATTTCAATTCAAGATGCTCATGGCTCAGTCAAGCTCCTGGCTAGAAGCAGTTCTTTACCTCCAGGGTTGAGATATGCCTTTGTTGTGGCAGGGGCAACAATATTGTATAATTTAAATGCACGTCCATAAGGTCCCTTGATCCTCCCTCAGAGGTGGTGTTGTCACATATGGTGTTACAGGTGGCACGCAGTCAAGCTCAAGCAGGTGCCGTCTACAAGGCAATCTTGGTGCAGCCCCTCCCCCAGCTTTCCGTGTACTGCTATCCTCTGCCATATGGTGGTGCAACTTGCTCACAGACATCTTATGAGATTAGTGTTGTTGTTCTCATTCTAAAAGTAAGGAAATTGGGTCTTAAGAGATCTTTTAGATCTAAAAATACAAAGAAAATGGTCTTACAATAAGTCGGTGACTGCTTCTCCTAGTCTGTGTATTTTGTCAGTTGCCAGGAAATTACCCTGGAGGGAAGCAAACAATCCATTTCAAACTGTTTGCCTTTGTGGCATCTTCTCCTCCACCCCCACAGTGAGAAATGGAAAATCCAATAACTAATAAAGAGCACTGTAAAGTCTGTTCCCTTTGTCGAAAGGATTTAATCATGGGGGTGAACTCCGCAAATATTTGTGCAGTCAAGAAGAGTGTGAGTCAGCTGGTGGTGCTTCCATGCACTAAGGCTCCTCACAGGCAGGGAGGCTTGTGGATGACTGGACAGACTGGAACTGGGCGGTGGGAGCATCTGCACAAAAGCTCGGTGGTTTCCAGCTCCTGAATGAGCCACCTACCAAAGTGTGGCTGTAGGGTGTGCCGCCCAGAACTGTGTTTATACATATCTATAGGGGTGCAGATGGAGGCTCAGGCAATCGCCAGGTAGCCCATTCCCAAGGGAATGGCTGTCTGCCTACACAGAGCCTACAGCTATAAGTGAACCCTTTCTCCTTTCCTTAGAGTTTTACAGTTGACTCCACCAAGGTTCAGAAACACAGAGCTGCTGGTTTCTCCTGCTATGGGTTCCACTGTGCAGCCTCTTTCCAGTTAGTCACTGTACTGTGTTTTCTAAAATAGACAGGAACAATTGCCCCAAACAACATCAGCTCAACCATAGCCATGACCAAAAAAAAAAAAAAAATCACTAAACATTTATCAAAGCTCCCCAAATCTCTATAGCCCATATTTGATCAATCTCCTCCTACTACCTCACTTTTCTCACTCTCCAGAGCTATACCCTACTGACTTCCTGCACCCTAGTGACTGTTCACCTCTGACTGTGTAGCCCACTGACTGTGCCTGCATCTGAGTGACTGTGTGTACCTCTGATTGTGCCTATATCCAAGTAACTGTGTGTATTTCTGACTGTGCACCCCACTGCCTGCCTGCACCTGAGTGACTTTGTACTTCCAACTGTGCACCCCATTGCTGCCTGCAGCTGAGTGACTGTATGTGTACTTCTGATTGTGCACCCCACTGCTGCTCGCACCTGAGTGACTGTGTACTTCTGACTGTGCACCCCATTGCTGCCTGTACCTGAGTGACTGTGTGTGTACTTTTGACTATGCACCCCACTGCCTGCCTGCACCTGAGTGACTGTGTACTTCTGACTGTGTACCCCATTGCTGCCTGCACCTGAGTGACTGTGTACAGCTCTGACTGTGCATCCCATTAACTGCCTGCCTGCACTGGAATGACTGTTCATTACTCTGAGGATGTGTAGCTCAGTCCTCTTCCTCTATCCATCCCTCTGTCTTCTCTGCTTCTTCCAGGCTTCTCTCCCTCTTCTCTCCTGCAATAGCCTTTTCTCTCTTGCTCACTACAGCCATCAAATCAAAAAGCCGTTTTCCTCTTCCTTGTTGTGTAGATTTTATTCAGATGGACAACAGTCTCTTATGATACATTTTGTTTTTGTGTGACAGCTTTAAAACTGCTTTTAAAATGTTTTACCAGAATTTTCTTAGATGCATGTCAGGGTCGGGTTCTATGTATTTCTCTTTCCTGGCAGACTGCAAACTTCTTGATGATCAGAGCCACTATTTACATATTGTTGACTCCCACATGAAAGCCATCGCTAGCCTGGTAGAGGTAAATTGAGTTTCTGAATAATCCATATGCATGTCTTCCCCGATGACAGGTGAGGTTAGCTGTGTGTGTTTGTAAATTGCTGCTGCTGAGAGATACCAAGGCAACCACTTTCAGTATTGCTCTTTGGAGATGATGAGACGCAAGACAGCCAGGTACTAGCAAAGTCCCCTCTAGTAATTACACTGGCAGGCAACCAGATCCAGCAGAGACCAGCAGGCATCCTCGCCAGCTTGTACCCAATGTCTCTCTGTCTGGCTTTGTTCCCAGGAGAATCCCAAGGCAGAGAAAGAGACTGAGAAATTCAGAGATTCACAAAGTAAATAGACACTTAGGACAAAAAGCTAGAGGGATGTGGCATATACTTTAATGCTGTTGGGACAAGTTAGAGCTCCAAATCAGAAGGGCCCATGTAAACCCTAGAGGGGCAGACAGGGACAAACAAGTTATCTACTACAGAAGGTACTATGTAGCCCTTATACTTGGTCCTCGCTTGAATATTTTATTCTGTGATACAGATGTCTCCTGATGATGGTTTGTGGGCAGTATAGAGAACAGTATGAAGGGTCTTCAGAACCCAGAAAGCTATGAAAGAAACCAACAGTATAACTGCAGCAGATGTACTAAGGGAATTGAAATGTAAGCTTTGAAGAGATGTATGCTTCTATGGTGAGTGGCAGCATTATTTGCAACAGCCAGCAAATAGATACAGCCTAAACATCTATTGAAGGATGGATAAAGAAACTGTACTATAGACATATGACAGAGTAATGTTCTAGCAAAAAAACAAAGAAATCCTCTAACATGCAGCAGCATAGGTGAATCCGAAGGGCTAAGTATGCTAAAAGAAAAAAAGGTAGATCTAAGAAAATGTTTCATGATCCCACACATGGCATTAGAAGTAGTCACACTCAGAAGAAAGGTTTACAATCATATTGGAAAGGATCTGTTGTCAGGGAATGGTATCCAAAGTAACATACAATTTTGTAGGGGCTTGGGAGGCTGAACTAAGAATAAGGTTGGGCACATTCCTGAGTCACAGGTCATAACATCAAATGAGTTGATCTTTATCAACACAGTACAAGAACATTCAGCCTGGTAAGTGGTGCATGGCTGTAACCCTAGAACATAGGAAATTGAGTCGAGGGATGCAGAATTTGATCCCAATCTGGGCTACATGGCTAGTCTCTGCCAATAAAAAACAAACTCACACTCCAAAACCAAATGAACAAGACAAAATAGAAAACATCACAGGCAAAGGAGATATCTAGATCATCTATACTGTCTATAGGTTAAACTTGCTGGTGCCATCAGTTTAAACAATTTTAAGAATTTTTAATTTATTTTTTTTTTTACTATGTGAGTGTACATAAGTCCTCATGCCTGCTGTGTGCATATAGGTGTTGGTGTAAGTGTTTGCTCACGAGTTGTGGAGATTAGAGACAATGTCAAGGATCTTCCCCAATCAACTCTCACCCTGATTTTTTCAGGGGACAGGATTTCTCACTGAACGGGAAGCTTACTGACTTGACTAGGCTGGCCGACCAACGAGCTCCTCCAATCTTCCTATCTTTATTCCTTCAGTGCTGGGGTCACAATTCTAGGACATCTTCTGTGGGTGCTTAGGATCGGAACTCATGTCTTCCTGCAGGAGTGGCAGTACTTTACTGACTGAGCCGTCTTCCTAGCCACTGTAAGAACTTTAAAATGTGGAAAATTTCAGATTTTGCTCAGGGTCATTAGTTATTTCAGTTGAGCCATTGTGATCTGGATCATAACTCAGCCACTTAGTGGTCATTCTTGCTTTAAATCTTGTAGTCACGTCCAGTGGGACCTGCTGTTCAGCTGGAGTTGATTTACATTGTAACCTGGCTCCTGAGGTCCTGGGAAGTAACTGCAGCCACAGACGTGGGGAGAATTTGATTGGCTCCTGAAGTTCATGAATTCTTGCATGTAACAAATTTATGAGCTTTAAGGTCATAAATCAGGGAGCAGTGAAGGCTACTTTGAGAGAGCTCCCATTCTATGGGACACACAGATAAACAAGACACTGTAAGAGAAAGTGTACTGAGGATGAAAAGACCTCAGGACAGGCTATGTTCAGGACTACCTCAAACGGAATGGTTAGTGAGGGCCTCTTGGAGGAAGAGACATTTCATATCAGTGAGGGCCTCCTGGAGGAAGTGACAATTCATTTGAGATCTGAATGATGAGAAGAGAACAGGCAGAGGGAACTCATAGGGGAAATAGATGCTGGATAGAAGGCATAGCAGGGTCAAGGGCTCTGGAGTGGATCAGGAACTAAGTAGGTTCAGTGATCTAAAACGCTGGATCTGAACCAGGGCCTGAGATGGGCTGAACCAGAGGAAACTTGTCAGCTAGAGACAGAATTTGTGCTATTCTCAGGGTAATAGAAAGCACTTGAAGCTTGTTCTCTGAATGGAACCGCTGGTCACCAAAAGTCTGATTCACAGTCAAGATTCAGCAGAACTAAGCATGCATTTGTGCTTATTAAAAAATTATCCATAATATGCACGCACTTGTGTCTGTCCATCTGTTTATCTCCTGTGTATGTGTGAGTCTATCTATCTATCTATCTATCTATCTATCTATCTATCTATCTATCTATCTATCATTTATCATTTATCTATTATATACCTATCTAACATATATCTAAGCATGGCTTATCTGGGCAATGGGTTCTCTCCTTCAGCTGTTTGGATTCTGGGATCATATTAAGGTGCCTTTACCCACTATGCCATCTTGATGGCTCAAGAAATGAATTTCTGTTCATTTAACCTTACCCAATCTCAGGCATTCTATCACGGCAGTACACAGCACACAACACACACACTCCAAGGAGCGAGTGTGGTGGATCCAGTGAGTACAAGCCTTTCTCTGGAAATGTCATTCTCTGAATTGCAGGAGCATTGAGAAGATCAGCTCATTCTGCTTGCTTTGGCTTGTCCTTCCTCTTTGAGCCAAGCCCTGGTCACTCTCTTCTGTGCCTTAGAATTGTACTCTATAGTCTGCCTTAGGTAAGGAAGCTGCAGCCCAAGAGCCATTGTCCACAGCTTGCACCATGCCTCTCCTCACCCTCTTTATTCTAGTCACATGGCCACATAGCCCTTCCTCTAGGTCAATTGAAAGGCTGTTTCTGCATTGCTAGGTCCAATATGCCTTCTTCATCAATTGCTTCTCTGTAAATTACTCTCCGGCTTGACATTTATTGAAACCAGGGATGTTAGAGTATACCGGGGAATAAGAGACAAGGCCACTTTGCAGTTGTCCGTTAACTCAATGGCAAAACTTTTAGTGTCTTTATATTTATGTGTCTGTGAACACATGATCTGTGTTTAAGCCAAATTTAAACAGTGGGCATCACTTCTCAGTCACTTTGGTTTTTAGAGACAGGGTCTCTCACTTACTAAGTGGGCTAGCCTGACTGGCTAGGGTTCTACCAGCATCTGTCTTCACGGGCTGAGATTATAAACACAGTGTGAAGCTCAGCTGTTGGCTTTTTCTATAAGTCTGGGGATCAAACTCAGGTCTTCGTGTTTACACAATAAGTAGAAGTTATCTATTTAGACTCCGCAGAAAACTTGAGGTACCTTTACTAGCCCTGTGAGAAGAAAGGAGACTCTAAGATTCATAGAGAACCGCTGGCATCACTCATTACTGCAGACAGTGTTTACCACCTGCTTTTCTGTAGCCTCCCACATGCTGAGTTCTGACTTAGGACAGGACTGGAAATCCCAGCTAAATAAAAAACAACTTGCTATCAAATGATCAGGGTCTGGTGAGGCCAGGCTCCTCTCTTAGCCATGTAACTGAAGCTCCACAGTCAAGTTGTCATGTACCAAGTGCTAGCACACCAGACTTCTCCATGGAGCTGACAGCCAGTTTTGGGTGCAGAACTATGTTCATTTCTCTACTGATAAAATATGGGTTTAGTCAGGTCAAATGGCTTTCCAGAGATCTCACAGTAGCTGGTTATGAATTCTAACCTATTGCCACTTCTTTCTAACTTGTTTAACTGACTGTTAAGGGTGGCCTTTCCCACCAATAACTTGACCTTTAGTCTCTTCCACATCTCTCTGTGAAGTCAGCCCAGAGGAACAAGGATATAGCTTCTGTGATAGAAGGCTAGGCTGCAGCAGGTAGAACTCTGTGGGTTGCCCTTGTCCTGATCACAAGGGTCCATGCACAAACCCAAACGGGCATTGTGTTAGAGTGTCAGAAATGGAAATCTAAGCATTCAGAATTCTCTACACTGGAAAACCATGAAAAGTTGAAATTGGGAAAGATCATTGTTAACACATGATGCTGTCCGGCATAAGGTATTGAAATGGTGGTGCTTTAGTGAAGCCTTGGAAGAGACCGTGTGCACATCTCATCTCTGATGGAGGGCAAGGATTGTGAGTTCCGCTCAAAGCTAAGCAAAGTACTCTTTCCCTTCACTTATTAAGAAGGGATTATTGACAACATATAGAAAAATCACTCCCAAGATTTTTTTTTTTAAAAGAAGAAAACATTTTCCCACAATATAATGAAAAATGATTTTGAAAAATGATCAAAAGTAAAAATGTGGGTTGGAAAAACAGCTTAGTTGCTAAAGTGCTTGCCATGCAAGCTTGAGCATCCCAGTACCTATGTAAAAGGGAGAGCTTCTATAATCCCAATGCAGAAGTGGCAACAGGAAAATCATTGGTTCTTCCTGGCCAGCCAGTTTAGGCATGTAGGTAAGCTCTAGATTCTGAGAGACCCTGTCATCAAGACTGGACTATGAGGAGGAAAATACCTACACTGACCTCTGACCTCCACTCACACCCACCCACACCAATCCATCTATCTACTCACACCAATCCATATCTGCCCACCCACCAATTGACCCACAACCACTCCCACTCCCACCCATCTACCCACTCCCATTCCCTCCATCCCCCACATCTCCCCAACACTCACACAGAATCTAAGTCCAACACAGAAGCCAAAGCATTAGGGCAGATGCAGAATTCAGTGTACTAGAATATTAGTTTCAAGTGAAAAATAAAGGACTAAATCATTCAGCAAAGTTTACTCGGGGACAAAATTCTTCAAAAGTGAGTTAATCCACCATTCCTGGGAACTTTGCCCTTTCTCATTTACAAAATCAGGGCTCTCTTACTAGTGCCAGAAATCTCTTCCAGGACAATAATGAAGCATGCATTTATTTTTTTAATTGCTTCCGGTGTAGGTCTGTCCACAGATGGGCTTGTAAAGAAAATAGTATTTTGGACTGAATTCACATATCTTTTCCCCCTCCCTATCTGGTTTCCCATGAGTAGTGGACATAGATAGCACTTGGTTTGTTCCTTGCAGCTACTTAGAAGTTGTTTAAGATGAATGGGTGAACGAACTCTTACGTACACATCCATTATATTTATATTGACAATGTATAAATGGATGTTTATGCAAATCCGCTAGCTGGTTATGTATTGTGACAATCTCTAGAAATAAATCCTAGGTCTGCCTGGATTTCACTTTAGTGCTGCTAAATCTTTCTGAGCTATGGCTGGAGGCTCAGTTGATGCTCTGAAGCTCTGCAGCTCGAATTTTAGAAATCTTGCATCTTCCTTGGCCTAGGGCAGCACAGAGCACAAACAACTCATAACTGTTTATACTTCCTGCCTCAGAAAGCTGGCATCAGAGTGGTTCTTGGAATCACCTTGGCAAAACATTAACTTTTCAATGAACTTTTATTGTCTCCAGGGAGCTTTCATTCTGGAAACTTCCAACATACACCGGAGGTCTTCAGAGGATTAAACCGAAGAGATAGAATTAAATTCTTTCAATAATTTTCTGGGGCAAATTGGTGGAAACTTTTTATGTATGTTACTTCCAGGATCGAAAATCTTCAAAGGCTTATAATATTCAAAAAATTGAGAATCTTAACCTGGCAGCCTCATCTCCTTCTGTCTCAAGACATTTGTGGACCAGACACTTAAAAGTGTTACAAAGCCTTATTCTATATAAATACCAACATCCTTAGCTTTAGTAGATCAGAGACATCTTGGGACAAATAGTTCCATATTTAATTACACCTCTAGTAAGTGTTGTGAGGAAGAAAGTCAGAGGGTTGAGAGAACTTGTCAATGAGTACCCAGCTGACACCGAGGCACACTGCATCTTGAAAGTTGAACATGAAGAACTTCAGTCATTATCAAAGGAGAAATTAAAAACAACTGTAAGTTTTAAGCATGGGACTGATGCGACTGTTCAGGTCTTTGGATGTATCACTCTGGTTGCGATTGAAAAGTGGACAGCAAGAAGAGACTCAGAGGCCAAGAAACTCATCAGGAATGTGATGAAGTGTTCCAGATGGGAAGGTGGGAACTGGGATAAAGGGGGTAACGATGGAGAGGGTAGGATGATACTTATAGAAGTGAAAGTGAGTAGAGTGGAAATTAACTAAGCTTTTATCTCTCTAGCCAGCTTCCTTCTCCATTTCAGTTTTTGTTTCATTTATATAAATTACATACTTTGCCTTATATGAGTCTTGTTAAGTAAAAAGAAAGACTTCCTCTGTGTCATAAGAACAACACAATTGTGTTGTTGTTTTTTCTTTTGGAGATAGAATCTTTCTATGCAGTCCAGGGTGGCACTGACATTAATTCTCTTGCCTCAGGCTCAAAAGTTGAGGCTATAGGTATGCTATATCACCTGGATCATGATGTAGTCTTTCCCCAGAAATAGCTAAACAGACTGAGTCCCATTTGTAATTCCAATACTTAAAACTAAAGGAGTAGGGCTGCATTAGCCTGGGCTACATAGTAAATTTTAGGCTAGCCTGGACTGAGGTGTGGGATTGTTTAAAAAAAAAAAAACAGTTCCTTTCCCCTACCCCACCAAAACAACAACCAGCTTGGCATGGTGGCACATGCCTTGCTGGGGTCCAAATGGCACTGGGTCAATCAATACCTTAAAGAGCCTCTAGTTTGGGTTTTTCTATTGGGTGTTCAGAAACATAGTTTTAGTATAATACCACAGTTTTCTTGTCTGTATATGTCTTTATACTATATAAACTATAGATTTCAGTATTTCTAGGTTTTGAGAAGGCTGGCTACACAATTCCAGGTGTATTACCAACACTCCAAAGGACAATTTCTGCTATCATTTGGAGATATTCACACTTGCCAAAACAAGACAAACAAGAAGTAGAAATTATTTTCTACTTTTATAAATTAGTATATAAAAGACCCTAGCAGTGGGATTAGAGAGAGATGGCTCATTGGTTCAGAGCAATTGCTGTTCTGATAGAGCATGAGAGTTCAATTCACAGCACCCACATAGAGGTATACAACCATCTGTGACTCCAGTTCCAGGAAGTCTGATGGTTTCTTCTGTCTTCCATAGACACCAGGCACATACTGTACAAAGACATACATGCAGATACACATTTCTACATATAAAAAGAATAGGCAAAGCTGTTTTTAAAGACCATAGAAGTTGAAGTCCAAATAGATAAGGTCCCATTAATGTCGATGATTTGTGCCAATGGAAAACTTGGGAGTTATATAAGCCATTAACAATTGTAGGATTTGTACCAGGTGGGGTGCACATGCCTTCAGTCCCAGCACTCAGGAGGCAGAAACAGTCAGATATTTGTGAGTTCAAGGCTAGCCTTGTCTACAGAGCAAGTTACAGGATAACCAGGGCTATACAGAAAAACTCTGTCTCATAAAGCAAACTAAAATAAAGAACTGTCTTATTGTAACTTGATGTGCCAAGATTGGTTGATATCCTGGGAGGTCTGATTTTTTTTTTTTTAAATGGAAACAGAGAAGGGTTTGTTAGGGAAAAATACTTTTAAAGGGGGATATGAAGTGGACATTTTTGGTTTCTTTGAAGTCTCAGTTATTTCATGTGATGCTTTGCTGAAGCAGACAGGTGAGAGGATGGTTTGCTGAAGCAGATTCACGGGAGGACTCGTGATGTCTACAAAGAATACAAATATAACCCCAGAGACAGAGCGATGAGGCTCGTGCATTTGCTCACCTTGCACTAGGTCACTGATCTTTGCTTGTTGTGACTTTGTAGAGTAACTCATCAATGAACTTCACCTGATATCCTGGCAGCTTCTTGCCGCTTCTGCAGAATTGTGCCAAATTTGAGCCATGGCTATTGATTCGTGTTTGGTGTTTGCTGACTGGACTGGACTGCCACTACTGATTTGTGTTTGATGTTTTAGATGAGACTGCTGATATTCTGACAATAAAGATTGCGATCTCCCAAAGAACTAATTCTACACAGGTTCACACCCTCTGTTTCCTATTAATCTTTCTTTTCCCCTACCTCTGCTAGGTAGGTGGGCTTGAAGGAGGTTGAATCATTAAAGAACCCTAATTAAAGTGGGTTTTAAAAAAAATCCCAGCCTACAAGGAGTGGATCTAGGGGAGAGGAGAGGTCAAGGAGCACTAGAAGGAGTGGAGGGAGGAGAAACTGCAATTGGGACTGATCACATGAGAGATGAATAAGAAGAGAAACAAAAGGGGTCATTTCCTCTCCTTTCTTCTCCCTTACTCTCCTCCTCTTCCCTCCTCTTCTCTTTACCCTTTCCCTTTCTATTTTCTCTGCACTCTCTCTTCTCCTCCTTTGTCGCCTCCTCCTTCCTCTCTTCTCTGCTTTAAGTAAGACATCAGTGTTATTGATGTCCAGTTTGATAAGATCAATTCCATTACTGGGAGGAAAGGAAAGAGATTTCAGAGACAATATCCTACAATACAGTCTGGATCAGCCTTTGCTTCTCACTGGCTTGTAACCTTGGATAAAAAAAAATGTCATGTTCCTTAAGCAGAGTTTCAAAGTTTTCATTTATAGCAAAAACCAAAATGCCAATATGCTGGTTTTGTTTGTTCTGCCTGCTCAGGTTGTTTGGAGAAAGAGCTGCGTACATGACTTGCAAAGCACTCAGCAGACATAACCGGCTGTTACTGATGCTACCATCTTTTTGTTTTCTGTTAAGATTTAGGACCCCTTTCCCTCAGCCTGGAAAAGAACATTTAGGTCATCACTGCTCCCTACATTAGCTATTGCAATTTTTACTGTTTCCGTTATTCAGGTACCTCTTTGATTGCTAACATAAATGCCAGCATAGACAAACATTTGGCTAAAGATCTATGCTCTTGAGTTTGCCCTTTCAGCATTGTAGAACTGTCTCTGGAAAAAGCACAGACTCTTAAGTATGAATTTAAAGCTTAGATCTCGAACGTTCCAGCTATAATGCTATAAATAACATTATATGCTTGCCAAGTGGCTCCTGTTCTTCTGACACAAGGCTTCTACTCTTCTCCTCTTCCCTCCCCTTCTTTTCTCTCCCCTCCCCTTTCCTCTCCTGTCCTCTTCTTTCCTCTCCTCTCTCCTATAATTTATTGAAGCCCTGTGCTCTTCAGTGAGTTTTTCTTTAAATGAAAGTGAGGAATATTCTACCTTGTTGGGTTTTTTCTCAGCCCATGACTACTTCAGTGCTTTTGATACCATGCTTCTTGTACTGAGATCATCTTCTTTGTTCTTTCCATTACTGCTTCTCTTTCATTGACCAACATTTAAAATATCAATTCTTTAGAGGAATGATATCTTAATGATTTTTACAACCTAGTTTCAATTCAACCAGAATACTAATATTCTGCAACAGTTCATTATTTCTTCCTATTGTTTCCCCTGCACTTCTACATTGTTTACCACTAGACAATGTCCATTGCTATGGTAACATCCACTGAGTGATGAATAAATGGACAATTGTCACAAGGATTAAATGGGATGGCAAGTTAAAGACAATTTAAAAACAGATCCGCACAGATGAAACACTCCAGAAAGTTAATTTCTTTCCTGTCCTTTAGCTCTGTTCATTGCAATTTTCAAAGTTGTCCAAGATGACAATGGGAAGTCAGACTAATTAATTGACATGATTTTCTCTTATGGCAATTAAAATGATCATTGGGCAAAAGGAGGTAGCTCATGTTAATTGGTTCAATAGACTTTGACTTGTTTTTTTAAACCAGAGAAAATGAATGTGAATATGAATGAGTGATGAATATTCTACCTTGTTGGGTCTTTCTCAGCCCACGACTATCTCAATGCCTTTGATACCATTCTTCTTGTACTGAGAACTGGCTCTAGCAGCTGAGTTTCTCTGTGTTTAGGTTTATATTTCACTCTTGATAAAACATTATTTCCTACATCTACAAAAATAAGATGAAAGACTTTTCTTCAATATTGCATAACTCCTAAAAATATCACTTAAACAAATACTACCTTTGCCCTCAAAAATATGTGACTGGATCTGTTCCTCTTGGGAACATCATTCCTATCACATGTGTGAGTGACTCAGAAGGAAATATTTTCACTAAATTCATGATTTTTCAATTGAGCTTTGAAAAGCATGCCCAGTGAGACAGCCCCAAGCTTGATGTTGTACAGCCTGGGAGAGACTCATACCAGAACAGAGAGAACAAATGCAAATCACTTCCACTAACGTTGAAAGCACCTGCTCTGTGACAGGCCCTGCAGTAGAAAACCCAGGGAGGAGTAAGAGACTACTGTTACTTACTAGAAACATACAAATCACTAAGACAGGAAGTCGGGGAGTGAGTGTTTATTCTGTTAGATACAGGCAGTGCCAGAGAAGCTCCCCGCACAGTGGAAGCACAGATGCTGGAGAATCAACTTGCAGGGTACCTTTACAGACCCAGAAAGGTATCATACAGATGTGACTTTTCTGGAAAAACCATTAACTCCCAAACACTTTTAAAACAGGCATGTGGGATAAAATCATAACGTTATACTACCATTTTCTCCTCATGAAATCGCATCTATTAGGAGACTGCAGTTGCAGGTGACTGAGAGTCTTGTTCAAATTAATTGGAACAAGATGAGTGACTCAGGCAGATGGAAGTCCCATTGGTGAACTTGACTCATATCATGCCTTTGGCCTTTGTTTCTCTCTACTGATGAACTCTGACAAGTGATATTTGGGCCTCACTCTCAGCAAAGTCCTTGCTTCATGATTAGAGGATGGCTGCTTGGGTTCCAGGCTCTGGGTTTCCCTTCTTTACCTTTTAATCCATGGAGCTCTCAGAGACTGAACCACCAACCAAAGATCACACGTGGGCTGGAATGAGACTACCGGCACATATGTAACAGACATACAGCTTAGTCTCCATGTAGGCCCTTCAAGAACTGGGATGGAGGCTCTCCCTAAAGCTGTAGCCTGACTATGGTATCCATTTCCCAACAGTGCTGCCTTGTCTGTCTTCAGTGGGAGAGGATGAGCCTACTCTGGTAAAGACTCGATATACCAGGGTTGGGGGATTCCCAGAGGGACCCTACCATCTCAGAAAAGAAGGGGAAGGAGGACAGGGTAAGGGTCTCTGAGGGGTGACTGGAAGGAGCAGCATTTGAGGCATAAATAGATAAATAAATAAACAAAAATTAAAAGAAAAAAATCCATGGCAAAGGCCATAGCTCTCTTCTCTATGAATGCCAGCAAATGCTTCATGGTGTTTTATGTCCTTAACTGGGAAGATGGCTATCTCAAAATAACTTACTGTAGCCAAAGGAATGCATTGTATTGATGGGTACTAGCCAACATGGATCAACCTTTAGAATAGAATTGGGTCAAACTATATCCATACTAACTAGGCTGGAAGGTGAGAAAACCCATTATACTTTATCAAAGAAATCTTAAGAGTCAGAATGTCAAAAAAAAGAATAGACCATGGGAGACCTGTTGCTGAAGCATATGTTAAGGGGAGTGGTTAGAGAAAAATTAGGGCATTATGCCAGATACTGAAAGATAAAATACTCCATGATCTTATGTAGATGTATAATCTCCAGTAATAGAGTTTCTGAGGACAGATCATAGAATGGTGATGGGTGAGAGACAGAGCTAGGCAGGTGAGTGAGAAGGGGGAGAATTTGAGTAAGGCAACCACATTTTCATCCAGTGGAATAAATTAGACCAATTTCATAGTATGATGACCATAGTCATAATGACTGAATATTGATTTTGGAATTGCTAGGGAAGTATATTTTAAATATTCATGTCATAGAAAGATGATTATTAGAAGTGATAAATATGTTAATGAGTTTATTTAATAATCTTTTTAACATGTGGGCATGCACACATATATACATATGTAAACATTGCCTTCCATAAATATATGTATTATTTTTCGAGTAAAAATTTCAAAATGATCATGGTTTTTTTTTTTCAGTTGTTTTAAAGTTAAAATATACTTTTTCTCTGTTGTATCTCACCTGTAGTTCTAAAAAATGATGTTTTTTTCAATGTAAATTTGTTATGCATTTGCTAAGGTCTCCTGTGGCCTAGACTAGAGATGCGGATGCAAGATACACTGATACCATCCCTGGACTGAAATCTTGGCTGTCATTTGAGACAAGAAAGAAAGAAGTGTAAATGTTTATGATGTTTTTATTTTTTCTTTTTATAATGTTTCCAAGAAATATGATTGTCATATGTTAGTAAGTTGGGCAAGAAACACAATACACCAATATGGGAATGAGTATCGGCAACACACTGCCCGTCCAGCCTTGTCCAACGTAACCAAGATTATGTTTAACTCTAATAAAACTTCCACCATGATCCTCCTCAAATGTAGTGATCAAGCACTTTTGTGTGTAGTCAATTCTGAACTCTTAAGCACAGGTTTTAAGTGTGGTCCCAGCTCCCATCACTTCCTTGCGTTACTCTGTTTCAGCCCCATGGAGCTCCTCTGGTCCTATCTAAACTGTTCTCCTAGCTCTTCTTTCTCCTTTCAAGTTGGGAGTCAAGTGTTACATGTTCAGTGATTCCTTCTTTAGTTTTTCTGAATTTAGTTAGAAGTTCCATTCCTTTATAACACACATTGTCTCTGTCAAACACTCACCCACTGCATCGTCTTGCACATCCTTTGCTCCCCTCCTATACATTGGATCCATGAGCCCCTTGAAAAAGATAGTGTCTTATTTACTTTAATATTTGTAAGACTAGCTCAGGGAATAGTAGGTAGATATTGGGGAATGTGAACAATAGCGGCCTGAGGATAGTTGGGACACACACGCTAGTCTTTGATTTTCAGTACAATTTACGTTCACAGTCATGCATGTCGGGAGTGTGTTCAAGTGCGGATAGGGTTACTTTTCAAATTGACTCAGCTATTTAAAAAGATAAACCTGGGCAATGGGCCAAGATCAGTTTTTGGAAATATCAAGTTCAGAGTGGAAGCAAAATTAGCAAGGCCCAAGGAGGTCTGGGTTTCAGTCTAGGCTTTACGGTCCCCATGCCTGTGGTTGTCCCATTTATCTCCAGCCATCTTGGTTTTCTCATACATAAAATGAGACTTGAGAAAGAGTGGGTGGTTTTAGACTGATCACTCAGGCTTATTGTTTTGCCAGTATCAAGAAACTGTTAGGATTTCTGGAAACTCTAGGGGTGGTTTGTACCCAAGTTTCTTCTTAGATTTAAGAATTCACAGATCGCTTCCAGGGCTGGCAGCTGACAAATGACTGAGCCCTCCATTGGTGTGACATTTACTTGCTCTAGTAGCTCACACTATTTCTGGATAGCACTTTTCTTTAGAAGTTCCCTACGCTCTGTGCTACCCTCTACTTCCTCTTATGACTTTCTTCCTTGATTTTTCTAAGTCCCCTATTCACAAGAATAAGTCAGTTCCATTTGTGCCCAGGACAGCCTTTCAATCATTGTAGGAACGTTTCCAGAGCTCCCCAAGCCTCATGTACTTCAGAATAAATAGCTTAAGCTCCTTCAAGAGTGACCCACATACTGAAGATACTGACCCCCTACTATTTTAGCCTCAGTCCTTATCCTTAGAGCATCATGTGTCATTGCTCTTCTGTCAAGACCCCTCTTGGAGTCTGAATGTCCAGAGATGTCTCATGCAGGGTGATTCTCAGGTTCTATGGTTTCCCTAGAGCTGGCAGTTACAGTTTAATTTCAGACTCCTGTTGGCTCAAGATAATGTTTGTGGTTAGTTGATATTTGAAATATTTCATTACTC
Source organism: Mastomys natalensis (assembly GCA_021653895.1). NCBI lineage: Eukaryota > Metazoa > Chordata > Mammalia > Rodentia > Muridae > Mastomys > Mastomys natalensis. The sequence continues at coordinate 275,748 of JAJTUV010000075.1, forward strand.
AATAACTTAAAAAATTTATTTACATTCCATATGATGTCCCCCTTCTGGTCCCTCCTCAAGGAGTTCCTCCCTCCATTCCCTTTCCCTTTAGCCCCTGAGAGGACAGCACTCCCATATCCCCCACTTTGGTACATCAAGTCTCTGAAGGATTAAGTGCATTCTCTCACACTAAGGCCAGATATGGCAGCCCTCTGCTGCATATGTGCTGAGGACCTCAGACCAGCCTGTGTATGCTCTTTGGTTGGTGAATCAGTCTCTGGGGGGGCTCCCATGAGTCCAGGTTAGTAGACACTGTTGGTCTTCCTGTGGGGTTGCCATTTCTTTGAGGGCCTTAAATCCTTCCTCTAACTCTTTCATAAAGGTCCTTGACCTTCATCCTGCATTGACTCCTGGGAGCCTCCCTCACTCTGGGTCTCTGGGACTTGTAGAGGATATACCCAATTCCCACCCCAGGCAGCTGGCTCTTACAATCCAATGTTTGTCTGTACAATTGTTGTACAATCTGTATCATTGTCAGTCTGCTGCTGGGTAGAGCCTTCAGAGGGCTGCTATGGTAGGCTCCTGTCTGCAACCACAATATAGCATCATGAACAGTGTGAGGGATTAGTGCTTGCCCATGGGATGGGTTTCAAAATGGGTTGGTCACTGATCAGCCATTCCTCCAGTCTCTGGACTATCGTTGTCCCTGAATTTCTTTCTGACAAGACCAATTTGGGTTCAAAAGTTTTGTAGGTAGGATGGTGTCCTCATCCCTCCACTGGGGGTCCTGTCTGGCTACTGGAGGTGGTTTCTTCAGGTTCTATATCCCCACTGTTGGGCATTTCTGCGAAGGTCACCTGCGTTGACTCCTGGGAGCCTGCCTCATCTTGGATCTCTGGGAATTCCTAGAGAAACCTCCCAACCCCCACCCCAGGGAGCTGCATATTCCATTTATTATTCTGGCCTTCTGGAACTCTCTCTTGTCACTCTCCATGCCTGATCCTGCCTCCCTCCATTCTTCTTCCCCTCTCCTCTCTCACTCAGGTCCCTCCCTCTCTCTGCTTCCCAAGACTATTTTGTTCCCTTCTTCTAAGTGGGATTAAAGCATCCTCACTTGGGCCTTCCTTCTTGCTTAATTTCTTTGGGTATGTGTGGTGTATCATGGGTATTTGAATGTTTTGGCTAGTAGCCATGTTTCAGTGAGTACATACCATGCATGTCCTTTCGGGTTTGGGTTACCCTACTTAGGATGAAAACATTGTTTACCTCTGATTTCTGGCTCTTACAATTGTTATGTCCACTAGGGAAGAAGAAGTAATATCAATGTCCCATTTGTAGATGCGCACTCCACCAGCACTTACCGTCTGTCCTTTAATCAGGTGTGAGTTTCCATGTTAACCACTGTTCAGTGCACAAAGATACTTCTCCAATGAGGTCTGGGAGTCACACTAGCCCATGGGTAGAGAGACAAGCACTCAGAGGGCAGTCTGATAAATAGAACTGAACAACCTAACAGTAGGAGACTCATCCCTGGAGCCTGAGGGCTAAACCACCCTCCTTGTACTTATTTATACAACTCCTATTTTTCAACCCCTAATTAGACATGTCCCCATTAATTTATGCTGCTTTCAGTCCTATGACTACAGTTCAGGGGAGGTCATTACAGTAATGAACTCAGGCATGGTTTTGAAGCAGGATGGTCCTTGCTTACCTACTACATAGTCTACTCCTTGATCTCATCAACAAAGCTGGATGTAGGCTGGATTGAAAACCCATCTAGTCACCTTCTCTGTTGCTTCCCTGTCCTCAAAACAGTGGAATGTCTCCAACCACTCTTTAAGATTTTTTGTGACAACTTTCAACCTATATCTGCCTTGGGGAGGAGCTGGTGGTATACCTGTTGCCTTGAATTCTATCATGTCCATTTTGTTCCAGATTTTAAAATTAATTTTAATTTCTTTTTTTTTTTTTTTTACAACCAAAAAAAAAACCCTCAAAAATTTAATTTGTTTATAGTTAGTATACAAATATTGTTTTTGATGTCATTTTCATATGTACATACTTTTTCATATATATATGAAATATATACGTTGTTCTAATTTGCATCCTTCATAGTATCTTTTCCCACCATTGATGGTTCTTTTTCTCTCCAGCAAATAGAATTTTATTTTTTTTTTTCTTTTTTTTTTTCTTTTTTTTTATTTTTTATTATTATTTTTTTAATTTTTATTTTCAGCAAATCAAAAAAATTTAAAAAGCATTCAAACAGAATAAAATGAAAATAAACAAACAAGCAAAATACCAAGGGTCAGATATACTTATACAAGAATTCTATAGAGCCTTCAAACAAGCAACACTTTTTGAGTTATGTTTAAAAAAATTCAGAACCACAATAAGCTCCTTCACAAAGCAAATAATATTGAAATAGTGAAATCAAGTGTAAACCCAACAAAAATATATAAATTATAGTCCAGTATCCCTCATGAATATACATACAAAAATTCTCAATGAAGTAGTTGCAAACTGAATACAAGAGATATAAAAAAATAATATTCCATGAATAACTGAACAACTGTTTTTTTTTTTTTTTTTTTTTTTTTAGAAGACCGTACTCCATATACAGGCTGCATGTTTTGGGATAGCCCCCACTCCAGATGTTTGAGACCTACATGAAAACCAAGCTGCACATTTACAAAATATGTGCAGGGAGGCCTAGGTTCAGCCCATGGAGGTAGATCTGTGTAGACTAGGTATGCTCCACGGTTGGTGATTCAGTCTCTGAGAGCTCCAAGGGTTCAGGTTCGTTTACTCTGTTGATCTTCCTGTGCAGTTCCTATCTCCTTAGGGCCCACAATCCTTCCAACTATTCTTCTTTAAGAGTCCTCAAGCTCCATCCACTGTTTGGCTCTGGATGTCTGTATCTGTCTGAGTCAGCTGCTGGCTAGAGCCTCTCAGAGGACAGCTTGCCCCTGTCTGTTCTCAGGCTGGAGGTTTAGATCCTGGGAGCTCTGGTTGAATCTTTTGATACTCGTTCTAAAAAGGACAAAAGCACCCTCACTTTGGTCTTCCTCCTTCTTCTTGAGTTTCATGAGGTTTCTGCGTTGCATCTTAGGTATTGTGTGTTTTGGGGCTAATATCCGCTTATCAGTGAGTGCATACCATGTGTGTTCTTTTGTGATTGGGTCATCTCACTCAGGATGATATTTTCTAGCTCCATCCATTTGTCGAAGAATTTCATGAGCTCATTATTTTTAATGGCTGAGTAGTACTCCATTGTGTAAATGTACCACATTTTCTGTATCCATTCTTTTGTTGAAGGACATCTGGGTTCTTTCCAGCTTCTGGCTATTATGAATAAGGCCGCTATAAACCTAGTGGAGCATGTGGCCCTGTTGCATGTTGAAATATCTTCTGGGTATATACCCAGGAGGGGTATAGCTGGGTCCTCAGGTAACACCATGTTCAATTTTCTGAGGTATCGCCAGACTGCTTTCCATAGTGGTTGTACCAGCTTGCAATCCCACCAACAATGGAGGAGTGTTCCTCTTTCTCCACATCCTCGCCAACATCTGCTGTCACCTGTGTTTTGGATCTTAGCCAATCTGACTGGTGTGAGGTGGAATCTCAGTGTTGTTTTCATTTGCATTTCCCTGATGACTAGGGATGCTGAGCACTTCTTTAGATGTTTCTCAATCATTCGAGTTTCCTCAATTGAGAGTTCTTTGTTCAACTCTCTACCCCATTTTTTAATAGGGTTATTTGATGGTCTGGAATCTAGTTTCTTCAGTTCTTTGTATACCTTGGATATTAGCCCTCTATCAGATGTAAGGTTGGTGAAGATCTTTTCCCAGTCTGTTGGTTCCCGCTTTGTCCTGTTGACCGTATCCTTTGCTTTACAGAAGCTTTGCAGTTTTATGAGATCCCATTTGTCAATTCTTGATCTTAGAGCATACGCCATTGGTGTTCTGTTCAGGAACTTTTCCCCTGTGCCCATATGATCAAGGCTTTTCCCTATTTTCTCTTCTATTAGTTTCAGTGTAGCTGGTTTTATGTGGAGGTCCTTGATCCACTTGGAATTGAGCTTTGTACAAGGAGATAAGTATGGATCAATTTGCATTCTTCTACAAGTTGACCTCCAGTTGGACCAGCACCATTTGTTGAAAATGCTGTCTTTTTTCCACTGGATAGTTTGAGCTCCTTTGTCGAAGATCAAGTGACCATAGGTATGGGGGTTCATTTCTGGGTCTTCTATTCTATTAATTTTAATTTCAAGATAGTCCAATTAGTCCCTCTATTTTCCGACTTTATGATCTTGTAGTTTCTTGGCCCATACGACTTCTTGGAAGGTCTTGGTAAAGATTACCAATGGAACAATAGCAGAGTCCTATGGCTTGTAACCAGAGACCTGTTTCCAAACTGGCACCTGACTCTTTTGAAGTTCTTGGCAGCTGAGTCAGCTTTGACTATTCCAAAGCATCATTAGAAAGCCCATTATTGTTTCGTTTTCTGTCTCCTTAGTTGACAGTAGCATGCAGGATAGCTAGCTACTGTTTAAGTTTTGACCTAGGAAAAACTTCACATGGTTCAATTTAATTCATCTGGTGTTAGAGTTACCCTAGTAGATCAGGGTACACTGACTCAAAGAAATCAGGAGACAAGAGCCCAGTATAGTCTTGGGGTATGTGGTGAGGCAGAACTGTATGTGTGTGTGTGTGGGGGGATCAGGCCTAATAGATACTTTGAAGGTTGAATAAGAGTTGTTAGGAGGCAAGAAAAAAAATGTAGGGCAATGGTTCTCAACCTTCCCAAGCTGTGACCCTTTAATATAGTTCCTCTTGTTGTACTGACCCCCAACCATAAAGTTATTTCATTGCTACTTTATAACTGCAATTTTGCTACTACTATGAGTTGTAGTGTAAACATCTGATATGCAGGATATCTGATATGTGACCTCTGTTGGGGTTTCAACCTACAGGTTGAGAACCACTTGTGAAGAAGGAATGTAATTTGCCAGAGTACTCCTTGATCTTTGCTAAGGCACAGGCACATTATAGATTCTGGTGTGCAGTAGGTATTTATTTATTTATTTAAAAGATTTATTTATTTTATGTATATGAGTACACTTGGATCCTATTACAGATGGTTGTGAGTCACCATGTGGTTGCTGGGAATTGAACTCAGGACCTTGGGAAGAGCAGTCGGTGCTCTTAACAGCTGAACCGTCTCTCTAGCTCTGCAGTAGGTATTTAATAAATGCTAAATGAAGAGTAGATTTTACCTGATAGGTCTTTAACAGATTAAGGAAGTGAATTTCAAACAGCAGATATATGAAACTAAAAGTCTTCCTGTATCAAAAACATTCAAGGAGGCTCCTTCCAGTTCCTGAGAACTTGAGTAAAGAGGCCTTAGAGGAAAACTATTCCAGTTAAAAGCAAATAAAAATAGCAAACAGGAAGGCTGAAGATGTAATTCAGTTGCTAGGGTGCTTGTCTATCAACATGAAGACCTGGAATTGATCCCTAGCTTCTCATAAATTGATTATGGTGGTGCCTACCTAGAATTCCAGCTCCTGGGAGATGGAGGTGGAAGAACCAGAAGTTTAAGGTCATCCTTACAACAACGCCAGTCTGGGATTTGTAAGTCTCTGTCTCAAAAAAGTAAACAAACAAACAAACAAACAAACACAGATAGCAAGACAATGCCATATATAAAGCTGCTTAAGTAAGCATTTCAAGAAAAGGCTACATCAAGAGTCTTAGAGATTAAGTGTTTCCTTGATGTAAACCAATCTCTTGATCTTATATATCACACACCAGGAGGGTTATATATATATATAATACTTGCCATGGTATCATGTTTGGCCACAGATGCTGAGTGACTTGTCTTTCCTTTGTCTATACCTCAGACTGTCTGAATAGACTAAGGCTGGATGCAGATCCTACTTCCGAACACTGCTACACCTTAAATTCTCCAGAGCAAATTGTCTTGACTACACAGTTTGTGACCAGGGAATGGGAGTGGAAGTAAGCCTGACCGTTGCTTTCTGCGTGGTGGTGGTTAGTGGAGAATACTGAGAACCCCTGTCCCCATGCTCCCTCATGTTCACCCTGTGACAGTCAGTCCTGAACTTGTCTCTGGGAGCATCAGGATGAATTAAACATTCTCAGAATGATCTAAATGCATAGAAAACATCATAAAACACCATGCAGATAGCAAAATGTGGCAGCCAGATAGGCCAAAGATGGTGGGAAAGTGTCAGTTTGAGGCAGAAGTCATGGAAGCACAGAGTTTCAAACTGTGAACATGAACTTGATTAAGAGATATAGGCAGCCGTGTAATAGCATTCAAAGTGCTGTCTCTTCTATTACTTCTGGAATGTGCTATTACTGAACATGCTATTTCTCAAAAGCATTTCACTCCTGGGTATTGGAACAAATATATGGTTTCTCAACATAATACATCTCAAAGAATTATTTCTTAACTCATCAGCAACAAAAAGTCATATTTCTGTGCTTCAAAGAATGAGTTTAAAATTATACAGTGAAAGAAGATTCAAAGAACCCCGCCCAACTGGAAAGAAACTCTATGATAAAAAGTACATTTGGATAGCAAGATCATTTAAGAACAAGTTGTCGAATATTAAATGATGCTGGGAAAAGACATGCTTGCTGTATTTTTTGAAGTCTGAAAATATAGCTTTGTATACTTTATGGAGCTTAAAGCATTTGAATAAAAATGAAATACCTCTAGGCTTAGAAATTCTATAGCTGTGGCTTACTTCTGTTTTCCCAGGACTAAAACTGACAGAAAAGGAAGAGACCGAGAAGGCATTCCAACATTCCGATAAAGAATATGTTGGTTTGTGTTTCCTGCTGGGTCAGATGCTGAGAGATGGGAAGGGAGGGATGGAAGGAGGGGAGAGAAAGAGAGACAGAGAGAGAGAGACAGAGAGAGAGAGACAGAGAGAGAGAGAGACTAATTTTGCTTTAGAATAAGCAAGTAAATCTTAAAGTGTGTGATATAAATTTTTCTCTAGAGATTACCAGTTATATTCTTTGTAATTTCTCTTACCCTTTGCTTCCTACATCAAGTAAAGGATCTCTTAAGGGCAGAATTCAAATTATGGGGCCTTCTTAAGAGCAGTATTCATTAGCTTAAGTCAGTTTGGTATAGCTTAAAAACATGGCTTAGTAAGGACTTCAGCGGTGGAATTTATGAAGTATTTTACAATACTGGGAGGTTACATTTTCTACTGGTTGGGCATGATTTAAAATTTCCCTTGCTTTTACTGTTTTTTTTTTTTTTAATGTCTGAAAGATTAAAAGTCATTGTCATGAATTATATTACAAAATAGATTAAAAAAAAGCTCCAGGTATTTGAGAAAAGTCTTTAAAAATAAAGCAGTGTTTATGTCTGAACATACTGTCAGCAATATATTTATCTCTCACCGAAGATGTTTTTGTTTATTGTTTCACACAATGAAAAATATTAAAATTCAATCTACACACTCTCAGAAAAGCTCTAAGAGCATTTAAAGGAAAAGCAAACAAAATAACGACCCCAAATTAAAAGGTCAAAAGGAATAGGCTAAATAAGTTGTTTTCCATTTGGGGAAATGGATTGAAAAAAACTGCTTTTGATTTTTTTCTGAGAATTATGTTCAATTTTCTTACAAATTAGTGTCCCAGGTTCACCATGCTGTGCTTGCATGTTTTACTTTCAGTGAACGGAAGACAACCATAATGGGCCTTAAAATCCTTGCGGTGAGACGCCATCATAGTCACTGTTTACAAATGAGGTCACAGCTGAGGTGGATTAGAGTAGAAGGACATTCCAGAAACCAAGGTCATATTTTGAGTCTACAGCAAACATATAATCATTCCGCTCTGGAAGATTTCCTGTGAGAGTGTGTTTATGTTTGAACCTTTGGTCCCAGTAGGTGGTGATTTTTGGACGTTTTGGAAGCTTTTGGTGATGATGTGTAATTAGAAGTGCACTGACAAGAGATGGACCTTTGGAATTTAGATCTGATGTCTGGGCTGCTTCTGCTTCCTCGTCTGCCTAGATGTTAGCAAGGAGCCTTCTACTGCTACTGCCAGAGCTATGAGCTCCTCCCACATCCCTCCCCTGCCATAAAGCTACGAGACACGACAAACTTCCTCCCTGAAGTTGCTTCTTGTCAGGTGTTCTGTCACAGCAAGGAGACAAGTAACACAGGATGAAGGTTCCCTTGTCTTTAGTTATTCTTCACATTTGTCCCGGCCTTCACTTTTCTGCTTTACCCCATTCCTTGTATATCCTGGCTGCTACTCTCCCATTCTTAACCCCTAGTTGAATGTTGAGCATAAATTTCTGTTTGTTAAAACCAACTTCCCTTACTATGTTCTGGGATTTCATGTCCCTCTGTAGTTGTTTTTGTTAGGGTTTCTGTTTCTGGGATAAGACACTATACCAAAAGCAAGCTGGGGAGGAAAGGGTCTCTTTGGCTTACACTTGAGGCCACAGTCTATCAGGAAGGTTAGTTAGGGTAGGAACTCAAGACAAGAACCTAGAGGTAAGAACTGAATCAGAATCTACGGAGGAATGCTGCTTAATTAGTTGGTTTCTGGTGGCTTGCTTTCTATAGCAATCAGGGCCAGTGGTTCAGGGGTACCTCCCACAATTAACTGGATATTCTTACATCAATCATCAATTAAGAATATGCCCGAGAGACTTGCCTAGGACAATATTATGGAAGCATTTTCTCAATTAAGATTCCCAGAGATGTCTAAGTTTGTGGAAAGTTTACAAAACCTGACCACCACAGCCAGCCATGCTTTCTATTCCCCCTCACATCCTGGACTCTTTCTACAGCTGTGAGAAGCAGTGCCATCCTCAAGCTTCCTCCCCCACTACTGCTCATTTCTTTCTCTTCCATATGCCAGAGTACCCATGCTTTTTCTCTCAGCCCACTTTAGTCTCTGGCTTCTCCTTTATTTATTTATTTATTTTTTTATATTCACAAATTTAATTCTTATGTATCATGACCCAAAATGTTTGTTTTTATTAGTGTTAAAGGTTAAAGACTATATATTACGGTGGCAGACGGTTTTCTAAATTATATTCTTGACAAATTAAAATGTCACTATGACTTGCTAATATATTTTGAATGATTTAAAATTTTTCTTTTATTTATTTACTATTATTCACTTGCGAATAATTTCAAGCTTGTGGAAGGTTGCAAGAATACTATAAGAATTCTTGCATAAAAGACTTCACTCAGAATCCTTTAATGTTGTCATTTTATGTCATTCTATTTAACAGTAGGTTGAAGATATGATTTTTCTTTATGACTAAATTATTAAACGGGTTTCCTAAAAACAATTAGTAATTCTCTCATGCAGCTATGGTACAGTAATCAAAATCATTTGCTTTTACTTTTAAAAACCAAAGTAGTGCACAAATGTGTTGAGAATATGATAATACAGAAGTGCTTAGAATGAAAACAACTCCTGCTATACCCCAATTATATTTCCTAGGACTGAAAGACATTAAACATTCATTGTTTTTTTTTTTAATTGGATATTTTATTTTTCTGCATTTCAGAGGTTATCCCCTTTCCCCATTCACCACCCTCATAAACGCCCATCCAATCCCTCCTCCTCCTTTTTACTTATGTACCATTTTAATTTCATGCAAATATTAAGGTCAATTCTAGGTTGAGGAACTAGTAATACAATAGATGCAAATAGTCAAGGAACAAGCAAGACAATAAACATTGATAGTCAAAGAACAAGCAAGGCAGTAAACAGAGTACCTTGGCCACTCCCATGATCATTATTTCTAAATAATCAGGATTATTTCTAAATAATCAGGCTTATCAGGATGACCAAAATATTTTCATGCCTGAAGCCTACTTCTTTGTTCTACCTTAAGATTTAGATTCCTGCCTGTAATTACTTCTTTGTTCTAACCTAAGATTTAGATTCCTGCCTGAAATTACTTCTTTGTTCTAGCCTAATTTCAGATTCCTGCCTGCAGCCCATTTCCTTGTCCTTGGCCAATGTCAGATTCCTGCCAGGCAGCACCAAAAGCTCTCCCAAATTTACACAATATCTTTCTACAAATCCAGCCCTTCAAAGGATAATAGAGGGAAAACTCCAGTACAAGGAGGGAAATCATGCCCTAGAAAAAGCAAGAAAGTAATCTTCTTCGAACAAATCCAAAAAAAGATAGCCACACAAACATAATTCCACCTCTAATAACAAAATTAACAGGAAGCAACAATCACTTTTCCTTAATATCTCTTAACATCAATGGACTCAATTCCCCAATAAAACAACATAGACTAATGGACTGAATATGTAAACAGGACCCAACATTTTGCTGCATACAGGAAACACATCTCAGTGACAAAGACAGATACTACATCAAAGTAAAAGGCTGGAAAACAATTTTCCAAGTAAATGGCCCTAAGAAACAAGCTAGGCTAGCCATTCTGAATATCTATGCTCCAAATGCAAGGGCACTATCATTCATAAGAGAAATCTTACTAAAGCTCAAAGCACACATTGCACCTTACACAATAATAGTGGGAGAATTCAAAACCCCACTCTCAGCAATGGACAAATCAGTGAAACAGAAACTAAACAGAGACACAGTGAAACTGTTTTATGAACCAAATGGATTTAACAGATATCTATAGAACATTTCATCCTAAAACAAAAGAATATACCTTTTTCTCAGCACCTCATGGGACCTTCTCCAAAATTGACCATATAATTGGTCACAAAACAGGCCTCAACAGATACAAGAAAATTGAAATAATCCCATGCATCCTATCAGATCACCATGGATTAAGACAGGTCTTCAATAACAACAAAACAATGGAAAGCCCACATACACTTTGTAAGGATGGAAACCAATGGTGGAATGATGGTGAAGGGGATGTCTCAGCAGGCTCATGCCGAGGCATCTCTTCCCCCTGAGGGACCAGCCACACAACAGGGTATACCAGAGAATAGAGTTTATTCAGGTCATGGGGAGGGGAGCCAGGAGAGTAGTAGAGGCAGAGAAAGAGAGAGAGAGAGAGAGAGAGAGAGAGAGAGAGAGAGAGAGACAGACAGACAGAGACAGAGAGCAGAGAGAGGTGGAGGCCGGCCATGACCACATGGAGAGAGGGGGAATGGAAGGGGGCAAGGGGCAGAGAGAAACTGAAGTTGTACGGGTCACAGGAGAAAGAGGAAGAGGAGGGGCCAGACAGCCCCTTTTATAACTGTGGGGAGGAGCATACCTGGCCATTGCCAGGTAACTGTGGAGATGGAGTTTAGACAGAATACTAACATTCCCCCATTTTAGTTTAATTAAAAAAGAGAAAATTAGTAAGAAGTGACGGCGCAGCAGGAATAGGGTCATCGTGATATCTGGCTACTTCCTGCTGGCATTGGGGGCAATGTGTCATTAAGGGGAACCTGGGTATGGGGGATGTTTGTCCAGTCCTGCTGTCCAGGGTCTGTGGAGCCATCTGAGGATAGGCCAGAAGGAACAGGTCCAGTAGAAGCAGCTGTGTGTGTGACAGGAGATAGAGCCTCTGGAGGTTGCTTCTCTGGAGCTGTCCTGGATGCACCTGGACTTGACAAGATGTAGGGAATAAGATTAAGTAAGATGTACACTTGAAACCCAGAGGGATCCCACCTTTTATAATAGGTAGTAAGTGGGAATTTTAGACACATGTACTTATCTGAATGGTGTCTATTTGGTCCTTGAGAGGTAGATCTGAGTGGGTTTCCTGTAGATTATAAGTCTACAAAACAGATAACAGCATGAGTTAACAACATGAGCAGCCTTTAAGATGAAACTTTGCTGGATCGTATAGTGGAATGTTTAATAAAACAGTTAGGCAAGTTCATAGGAATTCAGATAATTTAGGACAGTAGAATAGTAAGAAGAGAAAATATGAAGCATTTAATTGATGGCAACTGAGTTTAGATAATGAAGTAACAGATAATACCTGCTAAAGCTTAGCTGTCAATGTAGTCAGAAGTCTGAGAAAGAGTAAACAACAATCTACCAGTTATATATTATTTTAAAAAGTGATAGAGTACACTAGCCAACAGTTCTCATGGTTTCCATAGTCTTTTGGGCGAAGTCAGTTTGGCTTTCAAGCGCAGAAGATGCAGAGAAAACTCTGTGGAATGGATATGCATGACATGAGAAATGACTTACCTTGGCTTGACTTAGCTAAGTCATTTGACTCAGAGTATCCAGTTTAGTCCACTGCGTTCATTCACATACAATCCAGGCTGTATCTTCTAGGAGTCCCATGTTCAAGTCTTCTGAAACCATCTTGGGTTAACTGTTAGAGAGGCTTTGGGAAGTCTGTCAGCCGTAAACTTAAATATACTATTAGCAGACTTCTGACAAGATTGAGAGCCATAAGAATTGGTTGTAGCTGAATAGAATTCAATAGCAGTAGTAAAAATCTATTAAGGCAGGATAGGAGAGAGTCTTAAGTAACTTTGGCAGGCTATATAGGCAGAGAAAAGCACACTTCTCTATTAACAAAGAAACATTTAGCTAGAACCAGAATAAGAAAGCTGGCAACAGGGGCATACGATTGGTCGATCGATAATACGGCTTTGGGTCAGGTGCTGCGGATCAGGTCTGCTGGCCGCAGCGGCAGTAGGGCGGGACTTCCTAGTAGCTGGCGGAAGCCATTGGCAGCTGCAGTGAGCAAGGAAAAAGCAAGCAAGTGGCAGAAGGCACTGCTAGCACTCACTTTACAAGTCCCGGGCAGCGAGGGAGAGAGAGCACCTCCCTGCATGCTCCGGCAGTCAAGCCTTTGTGCGAGTGGTTGCACATGTGGGGAAGCAAATCTCAGAAAGGGTCCCTGGCAGGATTGAAGCAGAGCTAAGAAGGCAAAATGGTGGACTGGCCACAGAGGAGGCGAAGGGGAAGGAGGCAGCAGGGTCTCAGACCAACTGCTACTTCTGGCAAACCAAGGGAACTAAGTCCAAGTGGCCTCAGATGGGGGGCAGGGAACTCGAAAAAGGCTAACCATGGAAAGAGACACGCTGGGGATTAGAACCAGAGGTGGTACTCCTGAGGCAGAGAGAACAGTCGGTCCAGGCCTAGCCTGGGGTACTCAGCCAGGAGAAACTGTCTCGAGAGGAAAGGGGAAGTGTCTCAAGCAAGGCAGCCATCCTAGAAGGAACAGGGTTACAGGGAAGGACAAGGTTCATTTCTAGCTCAAGAAATCTTTCCTGGGACCACGTGGCAGGTTACCCTGACCAGTGAGGGATGGGGAAGCTTACCAGTTCTAGGCTAGTGAGCGGGCATATCATTTGGTAGCAAACCTGCAGACGTCCAAGAGAGTCATGACACCAATGTAAGGATGGAAACCAATGGTGGAATGATGGTGGAAGAGGATGTCTCAGCAGGCCCATGCTGAGGCATCTCTTCCCCCTGAGGGACCAGGCACACAACAGGGTATACCAGAGAATAGAGTTTATTCAGGGCATGGGGAGGGGAGCCAGGAGAGTAGTAGAGGCGAGCAATGCTCTACTCAATGATAACTTGGTCAGAGAAGAAATAAAGAAATTAAAGACGTTTTAGAATTTAATGAAAATGAAGGCATATCACAACCAAACCTTATGGGACACAATGAAAGCAGTGCTAAGAGGAAAACTCATAGCTCTAAGTGCCTACAAAAAGAAGCTGGAGAGAGCATTCATTGTTTCTGTTTGTCATCATTTTTGTGAGTTCTGTCCCTAATTCTAAGTGATCCACTTATTCTACTGCTTCTGATAAGCATTTCTACCATTGGTTATCTGTGTCTGTCCCTAGTGATTTTATATCAGGCATAAATTTTATTTAAGCAATATTTATTTTCCTTTTGGTAGAAAATATAGATAATTTAGAAATTCAAATATCAACATATCAATCACATTATGTGTGTATGTATATATGTATGTGTATGGTTTTTCATATTTTCCCTCCTTGATGTTTTATTTGTTATTTTGATCTTTTACTTGATGTGCCTGTATGTAATGAAAACAGAATAGAAACAGAAATAAATGTGTACTAACATTTTTACCTTAATTTGTTCAATGAAGACCCAACAATGTACTGGGGTTGTACTTTTCTTATCCAATCATTACTTAACAGAGAAGATTTTCAACATCTACATCAAAAGTTTTTTTTTCATTCCTATTTGCTTGTTTTCTGAATATATATTGTATGATAAACTTTATTTATTTATTACTTCCATTACCAATCATTTCCCTCACTTCAGAATGTGCCTACTCCCTGTAAAGATGGATATGTGGGAGCCCACTGTCTTCCTGATCACATCTGCACAGGTAGGTCCAATTTGTCAAGTCCCATTGACAGTCATTATCTTGGAAAATTCTTTGATACATGGGTGGATGACACATTTCAAATGTCTTACATCATCTTTGTTTAGACTTTTTATGATGTTAGTGAATCTTCTCTGGCTTTTACTGAAAGTCTACATTGAAAATAGACTTTTAGATACTTTGACATTAGCATTTCTTTCTTTTTTTTGAATTATCTTTCATTTATTTATGTCTTTTAAACATTTCCAACAGTTCCATGGGTTTCAGGGCACAATTGCTTTGCTTGTCTTGCTAAGCGCTTCATACTTTTTAATTTAAAAAACATTTACTTTACTACAGGTATGTTTGTGTGTTCAACTGTAGGTATGTACATATATGTAGGCAACCAGAAGAGGGCATCAGATTCCCTCAAACTGCAGTCATGTGGTTTCAAGCTGTCCTAGGAAGTGAATCTGGATCCTCTCCAAGGGAAGCGAGTGCCACTGAGTCATCTTTCCAGCACTCATTTTCTTCTATTTGATGCTACTATAACTGGAATTGCTTTCTTAATTTCACTTTTGAATTGCACAAGTCTCATTCTACACCAGCAGGAAAAGAACCTTGCATACGCCCTTCACAGCAATATGTACTTTTACCCTGTATGTAAGTTCCTGTGTGTGCACATACTGCTGACAAAATTGGCCCTCCATCATAGACAGCCTTGCACATAACAGACAAAAAGATGTATCCATTATATCAGAAACAGAGTCAGACAAAAAGAATGCATTGTATGATTCCATGAATTAGTGTTCAAAACTAGACAACACTCATTTGCCAGGGACATAGTTATCCATGGGGTAGGGGTGGGGACCACTGATGTGACAGGAGAGTCACAAAGCAGATTTCTCAGGTGCTGGTAGTGGTCTGTCTCTAGTTGCACATTTGTTTCATACAGATTTACCAAGTTGTGTACTTAAATCTCAGAAGTTGTTTATATACCTTACAGCCAGACATTTGAGAAAAAGATGTCATGGAAACAGGTAAGACATTAGCATTTCTAAAAGACTTTATCTTGCCCTTGCACTTGGCAGGTATAGAATCAAGGTCCTATGTCATTCTGCACAAGAACTCTGAAGGCTTGGATCTGCTCCATCATTTCTGACAAGATATTTAGAGACAGCCGCTGTCATTTTTATGTGATTTATTGTTTCTGGGAGCACAGATGAGCATCTAATTATGATCATATGCTTTGAAATTTCACAAAGATGTGTTAAGTATAGAACTTTAAAAACTATAATCTACCCTATGTTATGTTGTTTTAATCTGAGGACTTTATCTTAGTAATACTTTTCTACAGTTAGGTTTTTCTTTCTGCCCTTTCAAGATTTTATCAGCCAGACTTTGGACCTTTCTGGTAATTTGTGTCCTCTCCACATGTTTAAGTGGATATTTCCGTTTAGTTGGATTAGGTGAGGCCAATAGAGTCATGACTGTAAGAGCTGGATGGTCAGAGTGAGCTGGTGGCCACTGTTCCCTGAGGATGGCTGTGGTTCACTGGTGGTGACAGTCAAAATCAGAGAGATGGTGGATTCTAGCCCATCCATGCTTTCTTCTGCTGTGTCTACGTCTCCTCCTATTATCCCTGTGGACCAGAGCAACCTCAAGCTTACTGACACACGGCAAACACACGGAAGCAGAGAAGTGTAAGTATTGCTGAGAAGTTTAGAATTGGCACATCTCCTGGGAGACCTCTCCAAGAGCCTTCCCTATGCAGTCCCACTGTAGTGTCTAAGCATAGGTAGCGCCCCATGTTGACAGGCTGGGTATTGATTGCTCTGACTTTCAAACCTTTCTTTCAGGACCTTCCACTGTAACCTCTTTCCCAGACTTTACAAAACTTAATACCTATGATCGATTTCTATCCCACAACTTATCATATTTCTGTTTTTACCCTAATGAGGTAAGGGCTCTTTTACCCTAAGGGCTCTTCGAGATCACAACCTCCTAAAATAATTTTCTATAGCTCTTAAGTTTGTGGTGGTGCACACCTTTAATCTCAGCACGTAGGAGACAGAGGCAGGTTGATTTCTGAGTTCGAGGCCAGCCTGGTCTACAGAATGAGCTCCAGGACAGCCAGGACTACACAGAGAAACCCTATCTTGAAAAAAAACCAAAAAAAAAAAAAATTGTTCAAATTTTATTTTCTTGAGGATGTATTTTCTAGGAGATTTTTGACATTGTGATTTACTTGTTGTTTTATTTATTTAGTGATAATGAATATTAGACTAGGGCCTTGAACATTACAAGCAAGCCACAACATACGACTAGATGTTGACCTTACAGTTATTTTTGAAGAACTTTTCTTTTTATCTTTCACATTTTGCTGAAATTCTTTCAGAACATTATTCTAAGCACCATCTAATATCCCAAATGGTCCTCATTTGTGTGGAACAAGTTATTCTCTCTGTGTTGTGATCTTCATTTTGCATGTTGCTAGTTTTCTTGTAGTGACTAGAATCTTAAGCAATAGGTTCTTAGTTACAAAACATTCTTTAGGGAGTTGTCTTCTTCCATGTTATTGTTGGTGTATGTTCTCTTCAGTTTTCTTTCCTCATACAGAATATATGATTCTGGGAGATCTCTGATATGGGGAGAGAGAAACTGGGCTCCAAAGTCACCTTAGAAGGTGACTCATCAATTCTCTGTGCTCTTGGCCCATCCTTGTTTCTCCATCTTGTCTGTGCCACAAAAAAGTCATTTGTAACACTTGCTTTCCTTCTTTGAGTCTTTCCTTTGTCCAGATTGGCCTTTCTAGGGTGACTAATCCTGCTGGAATATTGCAGCTATAAAATATTTCCTATATTTTTTTAGGTTATCTTCAGACTTATCTCAAGCATTACCATAAGCATATCTTAGGAAACATCTTTAGAATCCAAGGAATTTGATGTAAGCTTTTCTCATCATTATACCAACATCGGGTATTCCCATACTCCAGGAAACTGTGTTGGCCAGTGTTCTATGTTATATATATATTTGTACAATGTCTTTCTCCCTATTCTTAATCATCAAAACATGGCTTTCTGAGGGATGTTTACTGGAATGACACTATTTAATAATTTTTGACCATTCTGTCCATTTGAACTTACTATTACATTTTGTTGGGCAGAATATGTTACTGTAGTAATGATTTTCTATAGGATACAACCACCATTCATCCTTCTTTATCTTCCACATTAATAAGACTTTTCTCAATGAATAAAGGACCATTTTACCTTTCTCCAAATTGACATGCATGGGATGTAGCAGTCTGTGTGAACAGTAATGAACTCAATCAATTTATGCACAATTAAATATGAAAAATATATCTGCATTTTTGTTTGGTATAACACCTGTCCTATGTTATTCATACCAATGTTTGAAAGACAAACATGCTATGAGGTCATGAAAACATTTATGAAAACCTTTCTTGAGGGAGCAAGAATAATCTATGTCAGATAGGAAACCAATGACAGACCAAAGAAATGACTATCCAAGTCCATTTTAGTGAACCATTGAGGTAACTGGGTTTACTACAGTTGCGTGAGTGAAAGGCTACTTACAAGAGTGTGGTAACTTGAAGGCCATTGTGTCTCTGAATAGTCCGCCCCAGTGTGGGTAACAACTCTCAAAAGTTGCATCCTTAGCTCTCCCTGTAGGACTTTCAGTTAGCATGTCCAGTCAGACATGTTTCAGTTAGCTCTCTTCAGTCATTTTTTAGTGTGTATATAACCTTAGGAAGGGATCTTTTGCACCATGTGAGTTTCAGTAGCCTCCTGAAACTTATACTTTTTTTGTTGTTTTTTGTTTTGGTTTGTTTTTTACTTCCTAAGTCTTAGAGTATGTACCTTTAGTAGGAAATGCTTCTATTGACAGAAAATGGTTGCACATCTGTTTATGTGGAATCAATGCAAGCCTCTGTGTCTATGTGCATGCATGTGCACATATATTCATAGATATTTAGACGGGCATGCAACAAAAGTTTTACAAGCATTAGAGGGTCAGTAGACATCTCTTTTTTACTTTGGTACTGAGATGAGAACACTGCTTACAAGGGGGAAAGATCTGAGTTATTGCTGCTGCTAGTGGTCCCTCACTTTAAGTTTCTTTGTACATTGTGGCCATCTTAGTCTATCTGTTCTCAATAGACAGACCTCGTCTTCCCTTATTTCTAATGTAATAGCTCTTCAAATGCTTCTAGTCCTCTTGTGCCTAGGAAGAAGATACTGGCTGGTCATTTTTTTCTCATAGATCCCTGGGAAAGAGATGGGATGTGTGCAGTTGTGGGTTTTAGGGTTCTCAGAGAACGTCTATGTATTTGCATGTGTGCATCAGTATCAAATTACAGCTGTGGGGAGGTGATTACTAGAGACTTGAAAACCATCTCACCCAAGTCAGAGCTTGAGAGTTGACCCCAGAAGGAGACTGTTTTTCTAATAGCCATGCACTGAACTAGTGAAACCTTGGGCTTGTGAATCTCTAATGCATTTTAACCCATCACAGTGAAGGTTTGCATTTATTAAGGTGTGAGGTCTTGATCAAATCTTAGAAGGTCCCCGAGTCTTTGTCTTCATTTGTTAAATAAAGATTCCAGAAATTATGTGTTAGCACCCTGATTCCATCTTAGCACTTAGAAGTACTCAGTATCTTAGTGTTTCTAGGATATGCAAACATAATGTTCTGGAGGCTGAAATGCCTGGAGAGGACTCAGAGTCTCTGCAGTATAACAATGTAAACCATCCATTCTTCACAACACTCGAATGTGCTTATCAGCTTCCAGACTATGAATAGCCCAAGTTGTGTCAGCATAAAGGAGGAAAAGAGACTGACACAGCAAAACCAAATTTCTAGTCAGCCAATGCAGCTCTGAAAGCCGCTTGCTTTTCATGGAGGCTTTGTTTTTAGTCTCACGAGGAGGGGAATATAGGACTTTTCTCTTCTTATTTCACATATTTCAGGGACTAGAAGACTTGAGTGGGAAAGGAGAAAAAGAAGAGTGGGAACAGGTCACTTGGAAGTCAGTCTGTGCCCTTGAAAATAAAGTCATCCTAGGTCTGATTACAGGAACGATGAGGAGACAAAAGGTTGGCAAAAGAGCTCTGAGGGATGACTGGAGTCATTGGAAAGGTAACCCCAGTTTACTTAGGGTACTTGTGACAAGATGCTACAATTCAGAGGGTCCAAGAAGTTATCCTCAGCAACCCATTTAGAATAGACTGATTGCAGAACAGGGAAACAAATGAGAAAGGTATCTATTGCTGTACAAGGCAATGTTAGCCCCTTGCCACACACAGACTCACCTTGTCTTCACAAGAAGATTTTATTCTCCCTGTTCGTTAAAGGCAGAATCCCTAGGATTCCCTGAGAGTGCAAATGGGAAGAAATACCATCTACCTTCCCATTCAAACTGCATGGATAACAAGAAATGTTCCTCACCATGTTCAGTAGGAGGGCTATTTTTCATCTTTCTAATCCAAGTGCTAGGAAAAGTAACACTCTTAAAGACTTGTCACTTAATGGAGAAAAGATTGATCAGTTTAACAGAAAGGCATTTGTTATTGAATGACATGTTGACTCATGCCTCCCCCCAACCCCCACCCCGTGCCATCAAGTCCTAGTTGCTTCAATCTCTAAATGCTGCCTGCATGGCGAAAGGACTTCGTAGATGTGACTTACTAAGGTTTTTAAGGGGGGACAAATTCCAGACTACTCAGCTAGGTCCTATATGTCAGCACAATGTCTTCATGAGAGTTCACAAAGCAGAGAGGATCTTGAATACAAAAGACAAGTTGTGAAACTGGAATTACATGCTGCACTGTTAGCCTTAACAATGCTAGGAGTAGCCAAAGCCAGGTAAGCGACTACAGCCTGGAAGTTGGAAAAGGCAAAGAGGCTGTTCTTTGGAGCCTCCACAAGGCTCACATCTGCCGCTTCTTTGATTTTTGTTCAATAAAGCACATATTAGATTTCTGGCAGAACATGGGCTGATAATCCACCACTTAATGGAAATTCCTTACAGTGGCCATGGGAAACAAATGTCCAGCGAAAGATGGACTTTTAGGCTACAAGGAAAGTCTCACTAAGTACATGTTGTTTGTATTCTAAGTACAGAGTAATTATATTTACTATTATATCTCAGGTTAATTATCAAGAAGTATCTCCAGAGGAGAGAGATGCTGCTTGGGGATGGGAGGTCT
The DNA here is from genome assembly GCA_021653895.1 of Mastomys natalensis. Lineage (NCBI taxonomy): Eukaryota > Metazoa > Chordata > Mammalia > Rodentia > Muridae > Mastomys > Mastomys natalensis. The sequence goes on from JAJTUV010000075.1 coordinate 296,275, forward strand.
CTCTGGCTATGGTTTTTGTCACTGAATCTGAACATCTGATGTGTAGGGCAGTGACATCCCTTATTGTCTGGTACAGAATTTGCAAGCTTGAATGGCATGGCAGATAGGTTGGTGTGTGTGTGTGTGTGTGTGTGTGTATTTGTATGTTTATGGGGAATATCAAAGTGAAGAAATCAACTAGGGAATAGATAAGTGTGGAATCTATATTTGACTGTTCCTTATGTACATGGTAGAACTTGCTCACTGTTGGCTTTGCCTCTGGGTAGAGATTAACTTAGTAGGGTAAAGGGTAGAAAGTGAGTACCACTCAGACATTTTGAGCAGAAGTGTTATATACATAGGCATATAGATGCTTGAAACAATCTGTATAATTAAGATGCACAACTTTACTCCAAATTGCTTACCTCTTCTATCATCCCAGGTGGCTAGCTCCATACTGAAAAGACATTTAGATTTTCTAGATCTCAATTAAGAACCCTTTCTACCTCACTATACCAATGTATTTTGAAGTGAGAAACATTCTCACTGTGATATCTTTCTCATCTCTCTCTAATATATTATTTTGTTTACTTAAACAGATGGAGTCTATTGTTTCTGTGTGGAAATAATTAAAAACACTAAAGAAAGAAAAGGTCACTTATTCCAAATAGAAGGTGTAGATTTTTAAGTCTTTTAAAAATTTGTTTGGAGACAAAGACTTGCATATGTGAAGCTAGCTTCAAATTTGCTGTTGTGCAGGACTACCCTCCAAGACAAAGTGCTAGCATCTTCATGATGCAAAAGCTCTCACAGCTATGCTTGTTGACTGTTGGTATTCCCTCAAAGAGGGTGGGAGGGGCCACGAGACCTTCATCTGAATATCCAGCCTCTCCTTCAACCAGTTGTATGCCTAAATTGGATGTGATCTCAGGGAAGGGCTAGAAGCATATATGCTGGGAAGGACTAGGAAGGGGCTCCATCTATAACATGGATGTAGTGTTGACTTAAAATGTGGCTGCTTTAAGAGCACACAAGCTTTTCCTGTAGCCCCTCAACCATTGCTCTGAAAGTAAGCCTAATAAACTCATTAGTTCTCTAAGGTGAACTTTGGTAGAATTGTACCTGTGTGTGTCACTGGAACCTTAGTAAGATGGGTAGAAGTTTATGTTTGGCTCCAAGGAAGGAATTTTAGCACTCTTGCTATGTAGCTGAGGATGACATGGAGCTTTATTTTTTTTTTTTAGTTTTAAAAATTAATTTATTCTTTGATAATTTCACATATGCATTCTGGTCCCTATGTTTTCCCATCCTCTCTTATCTACCTCCAACCAACCTTCCCTCTACCAAGTCTCTGTCTCACTCTCTCATATTTATTTATTCATTATTTTTCTTTGTGAACTTATGTGGGCATGGGAGTGGAGCTATCCACTGGGAATAAGTTTCACCAGTGACAATATCACAGAAGAGAGCTGAATAAATTTTAATTTATATGTGCACCACATTTTTATCTTCTCCATTCATCAGTTGATGGGCATGTAGGCTGATTCTATTTGCTAGCTACTGAAAATGGATCAACAAAGAACGTGTATGTACACATGTGTATCTCTGTGGTAGGATATAGAATCCTTTGGGTTATGACCAGGAGTAGTATGGCTGTGATGACTTTGAACTTCTGAGCCTTCTGCCTCCACTTCTAGAGCAGAAATGTTGTCTGAAATGGAGTACCACCACCTCATTTATTTGGTGCTAGAGATTAAGCCCAGGGCTTTGTTCATGTTACACAGGCCTTTGGCCAACTGAGTTAGATCCCTGTTTCTTGTAAAACTTTCTGAGGGAGAAGACAGGGATGCAGTTCCTTGTGTGCACTTTGCTGCAGGGTCCTTACACTCCTCTTCTCACCAAGCCTTACAAGGCTCTTAAGTTTAGGTGTTGTTATCTTTTACTTACTAGGGAAGAAGTTAGGGTTTAGAAGAGTCACGTCAGTGTTTCTCAGCTTTCAGTGAGTATTAGAATCCCATGGAGGAGTACTTTAAATACAACTGCTGGGTTCTACCCTGGAGTTCTGAATTCTTCATGTCTGACACGACACCCTCAAATTATTTTTATTTCTAGAAAATTCTCTAAGGACACTGATAACCAGACTCCTGGTCTGAGCATCATGCTTTGCTTTTCACAGTTTCTCCTGTGCGTGTCAAAGATGGAGCTTAGAGCAATTTGAACCCTAATTACATCATATCAGGATTCACTTTCTGGATCTGTCTGCAGGTTCTCATGTAGCCTGGCTGCTTCCAGCCAGAGAAGCATGTAAGCAGCATGATCTGGCTTGAAGCACATCCTATCTACAGTGCTACAGGTCCTCAGCCACCGTGGCCAAGGGAGGGAAGCACCTACCTGTTGAGTCATGGGCAGCAGAGGGAAGATTGCGACCTGCTGAGTTTAGCAGTTGCCAAGAACTGGAGTTACAGCCCGTCCCTTAATTTTCCCTTTATTTAGTGGAAACAAAATAGAGTTTTGTTAATTTTTAACTGTTTTACTATCCATTTATTGTTTATTATGCACAAATGAAATGGCAAAACCACTGGGAGATCACAGGCTCATGAGTATGGATCTTTGGCTACAGACAATTTAAGAGCTGTGCTTTCTTATATCTAAAAACTCATTATAGATTTTAATATCAGTGTATACTGAAATATTGAGGATGGCTTGGGTTAGAACTGATCCTATGTACCTTTGAAAATTTATTTCTAGCTCTGTTACAAGTACTAAACAAGCTCATTGGCCAAAATATAGAAAATACAGCCACACATGGCTCATGGTTACTATAGTAAATGGTTCAGGCCTGAGGATTATGCGGGAAATAGAAAGATGATGTAAGAAAGGGAAGATAATAGAAAGGTAAAGGGAGAGAGTCAGAAGATGGAGATCAAACGTCTCTGGCTGTTGACCTCAAGATGAGTGTGGTGTTTAACATGAATAGGAAGGGAAAGTAGATTTTTGAGGCTCAAGCAGGCAAAGGCACAGAATAGTCATCTTGCTTCTCACATGTTTGGGGGAAGAGGGATGCCTAGATCCTGACACTTAATGTGAGCTCAAACTTAAGCCCTTGCTGAATGCAGACGAGGTGCCAGGTTTAGTGGATAGAGAAGGATTATGTGGGAGAGGGATTTGTGCCAGGAGTAGGAGACAACAGACCACAGTGAGCTACTGTCTATGTTTATGGATAGGCTTACTGGGACATAGCTATTCTAATCCCATGGTATGGTCTCTCTTGCAGCTGATTTGAATAGTTGAAACCAATCTCGGAATCTCCAAAAGAATTATATTACTCTCCCTGTTTTGGTCATTTTGTTTAGTGTGGGGGTGTGTGTGCGTGCGCGCGTGAACGCGTGCGTGCGCGTGCATCAGAGAATAACTTTCCGGAGTTTTCTCCTTTGATCTTATTTAGACAGAGTCTGCTGCTCTGCACTCTCCGGGTTAGTTGTCTCTAAAGCTTCTGGGTGACTCTCTTATCTTCACTTCCAATGTCACCTTAGGAATGCCGGGGTCACAGATGTGAGCTATCGCTTGCATCTAGCTTATCTAGCTTTCTGTGGGCTCCAGGACAGAACTTAGGTCATCAGCTTGGGAGACAAGTGCTTTTACCTCCTGAGCCATCTCAGTGGCTCCTGTCTGGTTCTTCTTTACTGTGGTCTCTGCGAAGGTTTCCTAATAATGAGGTTTCCTAATAAAGAGAATGAGAAAAGCCTGGACACCCACTACTCTCTGCCTTGGGAGTTTGCCTGTAGTTTTAACAGTTGAAGACGAACCCTGACTCTCATCACTTCAGGGTTTTCTTCACAGCACCTTCCCCAATCCTCTCAGACATGATAACCAGCAGGGTCTCTATATAGTTGGTGTGTCACTGTATAGACATTGCTATTTGTGTAACCTAATACAGTTACTCTCAAACCTATGTGAAGTTTGAATGTAGGGTGGTTTCTCATTTATCTAAGAACAAGGATAGGTGACCTGACTTCCCATTCAGCTTTGTTTACAATGATAATCTATAACAGATAAAAGTTTTTCCCTTTCTAGTTCCACTACCTGGTACTTTGAATAAACATTCTCACTCATCAGAAGAGGCATAGTTGGACAACTTCTTTCATGGTCCTCCTCTCAGTAGGGATATGGTCACATGATTGGGTAAGATGGGATGCTGGGAAGCATTAGACCCATGACTTATTTTTAGTTCTACTTCTATTTTTGTTTCAGTTTTCTTCTTAAGAATAATAATCATAATAAAATAGTACTACATACTACATGGTATTAATACCTCTCCCCAGAGGCAGTAGAGTATAGTAAAATGGGTTTGAATCCTGACACTTTTTACTTTATTAGCTTGTGACATTGGGTGAAATATTGAAAATCTGTTGGCCTTAATTTTTTTTATTCATCAAATTATACTGTGCTTTCTAATTAAAGGAGGCAATATTCATGACAGACTTGAAAGAGTGTTTTTATATAAGAAGTGCCATTTTATAGTCTGTTAAAAATAAAGAAATAATATAAAATAAAATACTAGGTTTTTTATATTTCCCATAATTCCTCATAGTTAACTAGACTTATTTCCTCTTGCATCTTGTCTTTAAACACTAGCAATGATGTTGCAGGGAAATTGTTAGTGTAGCAAATTTAATACCTGAAGTAACAGATGCTAAGGGTTGGAATTGCTCAGTCTGACACAGCTGTTGAACGAAGGAGCCAGAATCACTCCCAGGCTTCTGATGGCAAGAAGCCCCTGCCAGGCTTAAAGCCCTAAATTTGATCGCTGGTTGCCAATGTAGGTGATCTAGCCAAATGGTCGCAGGGTTGCTTCATAGTGAACACATACAAATGATAGGTGAGGCTCTTGTATGCACACACAGCTTGATTAAAACACATATTAAAAAGTTCATGGGCTCAGGCTAGATAAAGCAGATCACTGCAAATTCGAGATTAGGGTAGAGCAGAGCGATTAGCTGCTGTGTTATTTTCTAATCAGTGCATTCAAAGACTCCAAACCATTCCTAGCAACCTCTCTTCATGGTCCAGTCAAAGGAAGAGCTTGTCAAGTTCTTTGTTGCATGTGCCAATCCAGGCTAATTTCATATGTTCTCACCACAAGGAGAAGGAAGATGTCACTCCCCATGAAGATGCTTTTATAGAATCCGTTCATGTTGAAACAACATCGAGCCTTGTATCATGGTGCTTTTCCTAATACCATTTATTTAAGGCCAACTCCACACCACCTGAGGCTTCCATTGTGCTATTCTGAGCTCTGTCTCTAAGTGACTCTCTTAAAGGCTGGTGGTGATCATTAATGTAGATAGTAGGCTCTTTCCTAGACTACTAATAATGTATAATGTGAATGATCATTTGCTTTCTGGCCATATTAAATTTGCTGTTTGAAATTTTATATAATAAATGGAGAATAATACATTTTTTTTTAACCACAGTCCCCTCCTAGATTATGACCGCTCTTTCGGTGTTGTCCCTCTGTGTCTTCTACACATGGACATTGGAGAAGCTAGATGAGGGACTGGTGGAAGAACAAGAAGAAGGTCCACTCATGCAAGGAATTAACATCCCTCTTGTGTCCTTAGGAAACTAACTGAGATCAGTCTTGGGGGCCACAGTGTGACTCATCATCCCGAGGCAAGAAGGGAAGTTCTCCAAGGGTTAGCACTGTATAAATTCTTCAAGAGATTTGGACAGGGCACTCAGAGGGACTGCCAAGAATGTGATGGGGAGCCTATGGAAAGAATGGTGTACTCCCTGGATTCAAATAAAGGGAACATACTTGGTGCAACCTCAAGGAGGGTCAGTGGCACTCATGTCATCTCTACTCCTGGGTATTATGAATGACAGGTAGCTATGTGAGAGATGCTAGAGTCCTCTCATATTTGACTCAGGTGAAACCCAAAGTGTGTACTATTGCTGATTTGGGACCATAAAGTCATTGTCTGATGTGAGAGAATCACCTTTAATTAGTGTCTTGGGAACATCTTAGCAGCTTAGTTTTATGAAAAAATTATAACCTGTGTTGGTACAACAATCTGCTTGTCAGGATCTTCTCATGGAACTACAGCTGGGTCATAGCATCCCAGTAGATTTTATAGATGCACGTCTCAGAATGCTTCAGGTATTTAGTTGACCTAAAAAAATGAAGCAAAAACAGATATCAAACATTTTCTTTAAAGGACCAGATATTAAATATTTTAGAGTAATACCTCTGATATAAATCTCCAATTCTTCCCAATAGAGGCGTTAGAGAGAAGGAGCTGAAGGAGTTGAAATGGTTTGAGGCCCCATGAGGAGAGCAACAATACCAACCAACCAGAGCTCCCAGGATCTAAACCACCAACCTGGGAGCACATAGGGAGAGACCAGGCTCCAGCTGTATATATAGGGGAGGATGGCCTTGTCGGGCATAGGTAGGAGAGGAGATCCTTGGTCCCATGAAGGCTAGACACCATGTGTGGGGGAATTTGAGGGTTGAGAGGTGGGAGTGGGTAAGTGGAGGCATATCCTCATAGAAGCAGGAGAAGGGGGATGGAATAGGGGGTCCTGGGAGGTGGGGAAATGGGGTAAGGGGAGAACATCTGAAATGTAAATAAAATATCCAATAAAAGAAAGAAAAAAAAGAAAAAAGAAATCTCCAATTTTGTTGATATTTGATATTATGTGAAAACTTCCATGGATAATTATAAATTAAGGAGTGTGGTGATGTTTCAATAAAGCTTTATTTATAGAAACATATCTGTCTGTCTGTGAAAGTTTTTCACTCCCCAAGGAGAGGATTGTAGGCTGTCTTGGGAGGGACAACTGGGGACTAACTACAGTTCTGAACTGATTGAAAAATAAATAAAAAGATAAAGAGAAAAAGCAGAGGGGAAAACAGTAGTTTTCATAAGCTATAGGATACAGAAGAAAGTATTCAGTGCTGAAAATAGTGTAGGGTATGAAAGAACAGGGTAAAGGCAGAAAAAGCAAGTATGTTAGTGCAGTTGGAGCAGAGACAACGTAGGAAGTGGCTAACGGGCTTCTTGGTTGCTGAAATTTTCTTGGGAAAATTAAAAGCGAAAATATCTGTAAAATTTTTTTTCAGACTATACAAATGTCAGTATGTTGTTTACTAATGTAAAGATGTACTATGTTGTGCTATCCTATAGAATGTGGTTTTTTTCCATGTATGTCTTGGAGTACACTTTAAGTATTTTTGATGTTTTTTTTTTTTAAATTTTTATCTCTGGAGCAGAGTTAGGTGGTATGGTTTGCACTCTTTAAAAGATCACCTTTACCTGATATTTAATGGAGGACAGACCAGAGTGGCTGAGCTGAGAGGGATGGTGACTGATAAAAGGCAGCTCCAGCCACAGCCACATAGATGATGAGAAACTGCCCCAGGGAAGCAACCATGGAGACAGAGTGTGAGACTAAAGAAGTCATAGCTGGGAGGTAAGCTGCCCTTGTTTGACGGCATTTTGGTCTGGGCAGAGATGAAGTACAATACATGTCAGTAAGGACTGGCTGTTGGATTTGGGCTATGAGGTAGATTTTGAAACTGTGTTAGAGAAGGAGTCCAGAACTGCTCAGTTATGTTCGGCAAGAAAGGAAAGCCATAGGACACAGAGAAAGTATAAACTATGCTTGAGGTTAACATTGAAAGTAGAGTGTTTAAAAGAAGCAGTGGCCCAGACCTAAGGCACTAGACCAAGGTTACAGCAATCACCAGTTTTCTGAGGCATGAAAAACATCATCAGTTTCTTAGGCATGAAGAGCGCTGCTGTACATGGTTTCATGTAAACCTTCCACACCTGACCTTCCTGCTCCAAGGTACATAGGATTTCCCCTGACCTTAAATATGCTCAGGAAAGAATGCTTGCTTGGAAATAACCTTTGCTTTATTATAATAGTAAAGGACATGTCCCAAGGAGGAGTTGGCACACATCTAGGCACATTTTGAGCCATGTAGCCAGTGGCAGATGTATACTGAAAGGGTGCCCTCTGTTGCAGAAAAAATCATGAATATTCAAAACCTTTGGAGAGAAGATGTATGAATATTCAAAGTCTCCTTTATAAAATGATTGTATGCACTTATATTCCTTGCTCCCTACCTACAGATAGTCTGTTTTGTTTCTCTGCTGTAAAACGCTTTCTCTATAGCTCCTGTCTGATTCTGTGCTACAAGATACAAAGGACCCATCTAGTCTGTGGCCGGTTTTGTTTTATTTTTGTTAAACTGGAGTTGGGTATAAACATGGAAGAGAAGACATGGCAGATCTCTACCATAACAGGCAATGCCCTGATGACTGTGAGAAACAGGACATCTAGAGAGGAATAGGCTCACCAGTTTTAATTTCCTGCCCTAATCTGTTTACTGAGCAGGGACAGACTTCTGGTGATCAGTCCTTCTACAGGTCAGCAATGTTGATGTTTCAAGTGAGCAGGTGTTTGTCTTGACCAATGAAATGTATCAAACAAATACAACTTTACTATCTACAGTCAGACTTCCTAGTGTGGTCGAGGTAGGATTTGATTCAGGTGGGTATGAGTGACCATCTTCTCCTTCCCAGGTCACACCAATCCATTTCCCCTATTCATAACATAGGATTATATTAGTTATTTTTCTGGCTGCTGTGATCAAATACTTGACAAAAAGCAGCTAAAAGGTGAAAGGGTTTATTTAGGCTTACAGTTTGACATGGTATGGTCCATCAAGGAGAGAAAAGTCCATGCAGGAGCTGAGGCAGCTGGTCATATTTACATCAGTAGCCAAGAAATAGAACATTGATGGTAGACTTAGATTTTTCACAGCCTACTTTAATAAGGGTTCTTAAATGCTTTAACCTCTCTTCTAGCCTACCACCCACCAGAAGAGAGTGGAAAGAAAAGGTTAATGGGGCAAAGGGGGATGTTGATCTGTTCAGAAATAGTTTTTTAGGGCAATTCCAATCTTCATTTTCAGGATATCAGCAGTTCAGTTCACATGAAGCAACAACAGTTTTATTCAGACGAAACCTCAAGGCTCTGACAATCGTTTTGAGTCATCAGAAGTAGCAAGAAGTCATCAGAATATCATGAGAAGTACTTTGGTATGTTTCTTTCTGCAAAATCATGACAAATGATGACCAGCGAAGAAGGCAAGGTGAACCAATGCCATGGTATCCTCATCAAAGACCAGCATCAGCAAAGCCTAACAAAGACCAGCAAACAGTGGCAAGATGAATCAATGCCACAGCATGGTCCACTCTCTGTTGGGTAACACTCGTACCCTTTCCAAATGTGTCTCTTTCAAGCATCTGCTTCAGCAAAACAACATGAGCTTTTTCTAGGCAGATTTCAAAAAACACCATGTATCTGCTTCAGCAAACATCTTCTCATAAGACAGTCTCCAGGAAAACATCACATGACACAACTGAGTCTCCAAAGAAACTAGCAAATTTCTACTTCAACTGACAGGAATGGGTGCTGGGATATCCTATCTCAAGGTCTACCCTCAGTGACTCACATCTCTAACAAGGCTTCACCTCCTAATGGTTTCATAGCCTTTTAAAATACCACCACCAGCTGTAGGAACCAAGTTTTTTTTTTTAAACTTTTTTAAAAATTAATTTATCTATTTGCTCTATATCCCAATATCAGCTCCTGTATTTCCAGTACCCTTTCACACAGATCCTCCCTCCATTCCTCCCTCCTCATCTCCTCACACTACACTCCCTCTACCCTTCTTCCTGGCATATCAAGCACCCTGTAGGATTTGGGGCATCCTCTTCCACTGAAGCCAGACAAAGTAGACCAGTTAAGGGACTAGGATCCACAGTCAGGTAGGTAGGCAACAGTTTCAGGGACTTCCCCCACTCCAGTTGTTGGGGGATCTGCATGAAGACCAAGCTGTACATCTGTTACATATGTACAGGGGGCCTAGGTCTAGCCTGTACTCACTCTTCATTTGGTAGTTCAGTCTCTGGAACTTTCCAAGGGTCTAGGTTAGTTGATTCTGTTGGTCTTCCTGTGGAGGCTCTATCCTCTTCGATCTCTCAATCCTTCCCTCATCTCTTCCATAAGACTCCTTGAGCTCCATCTAATGTTTGGCTATGGGTCTCTGCATACATCTCCATTGGCTGCTGGGTGGAACCTCTCAGAAGACAGTTAAGCTAGGCTCCTGTCTGCAAGTATAACAGAGTATCATTAACAATGTCAGGGATTGGTTCTTGCCCATAGGTTGGGTCTCAATTTGGGACCATCATTTGTTGGTCATTCCTTCTGTTCTATCTTTGTCCTTGCACGTCTTATAGGCAGAACACATTTTGGGTCAAAGGTTTTGTGGATGAGTTGCTGTCCTTATCCCTCCACTGGGAGTCATTCCTGACTACAGGAATTAGCCACTTCAGGATCCATATCTTCCACTGCTAGGAGTCTCAGCTAGAATCACCTCCATAGACCCCCTGGGGACTCCATCCATACCAAGTCTCTGGCATGTCCTAGTGATTGACCCCCCAACTCATTGCTGATTTTCATTTCCTCTCCCCTGCTCTCCCTACATCTGATCCCCACACATCTGTTCTCTTCTCCTCCTTATCCCCTCTCTCACCCAGTTCCCTCCCTCTATCTACCTCTGATATCTATTTTGTTTCTCCTTCCTTGTTATTTGGCTTCTTTGGTAGCCTGTTGATTATAGCATGGTTAACCTGTACTTTATGATTAATGTCCACTTGTAAGTGAACACATACCATGCTTGTCCTTTTGGGTCTGAGTTACCTCACTCAGGATGGTATTTTCTAGGGAATGAAGTTGTCCAACACATGGTCCTTTGGGGGAGACTTGACATCCAAACTACAATGGTAGTTAAGGGTTGGGCTTTGAATACAGAGACCTAGGTTCTTATCTTCCCTCTGTAATGGACCTTCAACAAGTGGTTCGATTTTCTGTGCTTCAATTCCCCCAAATATAATATTTGAGGAATTACCATCCCCAAAGACTGAGTATGATGTCTAAACAAGGTGATATATGTGCAGCACTTGAAATGCTGACTAGCTAGTAACAAGCACTGTGTAAATATTATGGCAGGCTACCAAAGGTTGCAGGATAGATGAGTTCCAACTCATGGGGCTTCTGACTCCAAGAGTTGCCTTCTTGCTTTCCTTTTCTGGGATGCTACTGTTGGGCCAAACATTTATTTAATTTCTGGAATGGGACAGAAAGAAAATACTTCAGAGGCCTTTAGTGTGGGATATTTGAATTTTCAGTCACTGGTCTTTGCTGTGTCAGATTTACTATTTCTACAAGACCAGAGCACTGTCATTTTCAAGTGACTTTTGGCCCTTCTGATTGATTAACTTAAGCAAATGATACATTTCTCCTAAATCATCAGCAAATAAAAAATGTGACTCACTTCTTGGCCAGACTTGAGCCCAGCTGGTCTGATGCAGTCCTGTGTGTCACTGATGGGCATTACAAGAGTGACTGGGGCGATGGGGACACAGATTTTTAGTGAGAGATGGAATTATGACTTAATGTTTTCCTGAGATATTTTCATTTGAAATGAAGACCAGAGTCTGGATACAAAGGCAGAATGATCGTGCTGTGTTGATATAAGGAATAACATTTGTCTAGAACAGAGAGAGAGAGAGAGAGAGAAGAGAAAGAGAAGAAAAAGAGAGAGAGAGAGAGAGAGAGAGAGAGAGAGAGAGAGAGAGAGAACTTTGCACAGTAAGCATCTGAAACATATCATGTGGTCTGTTAAATAAATAAAACTAATTTAGCATTCATGTTTCAAGGATCCAATTCTGTACTATCTCCAAAAATAAATAATTAAAAACCATAATAGAAGAGTAGAAGATCCCTTCTCAGGACTCATTTGCCTCTGTAAATGAGTCTGAGTGTGGTGGAGAACTGGCTAAGGTGGAGGAGGGGGTCACTACTGTTGGTAGGGATTTGCCAGTAGTGAACCAACCAGAAAGCACTTGGCCTGCCAAGGATGTACACAGTGATAGTATGGGTGTATACATGTGTAGGTAAGCAGACTCAGTTATAATCCTGAGATTTTGAAAGTCCCATTAAGATGAGAAGGCACAGTTAATACTCGTGAGTGCTTTGAGAGGAAGACAATAAGTAAAATTCATTCTTGAGGAAAAGAGAACTGAATAAATTTAGAAAAATATGACAAAGGTTTAGAGAAAAAGAAGTGTCTTCTTATAATTTACAAAGTTAGGGTGAGCCTAGAAGCACTGTGTATGTGTGTCGTTGTTGTGTCTTGTTGTGTGTGTGTTGTGTGTGTGTGTGTGGTGTGTGTGATTTAAACATTTACTTATTGTTTTAGTTAGGGTTTCTATTGCTTTGATAAACACCATGACCAAAAAGCAAGTTGAGAAGCAAAGAGTTTGTTTGGCTTACCCTTCCATATCACTGTTCATCATTGAACACAGTCAGGACAGGAATTCAAGCAGGCAGGAACCAGGAGACAGGAGCTGATGCAGAGGCACGGGTGGGTGCTGCTTACTAGCTTTTTCAGCCTGTTTTCTTATAGAACCTAGGATTCCCTGGCTAGGGATGGCACCACCTAAAAAATGCCGTACAGGCTTGCCTACAGCCTGATAGTACATTTTCTTAATTGAGGTTCTTTCCTCTCAGAGGACTGTAGTTTGTATTGAGTTGATATAAATGTAGTCAGTACACTTATCAACTGTATCAGTTAAACAACAGAAAAAAAAAAAAACCCAAAACATAAAAACCAGTCCTTTGTTTTTCTGACTGATTTTTCTTCCTCTGTACAATTGCAGGCCATACAATGCCATCCATTGGTTGAAACTGGGATTGTAAATCTGCAGGTGAAGCTAATGTAAGATTGGAGACTGGGGCCAGGGACAATCCTTATGTACAAGTTGAAGTTGTGCCAATTTTATATTAACATTTACTTCTGGGATAAGGGGAGATGTTTGCCAACACTGCAAGGCAGATTTACAGTACCTCACATACATTACTGAGAAGAGAGCCAGATGTGTATAAAGCAGCTGCGCTGTCTTTTCTTTCCTGGATCAGAGATAGAATGCTAATTATCAGCAAAGTTTCTGGAGACTATGAGAATTTGTTGTCTCACAAAACTGCAGACTAAATTCATTTCCTTTCTATCCCCAGCCTTCCAATAGCAACGTGTCCTGGCTCTATGAAAGGAGTGATCTGTGAACCTGCAGATTGAAGACTGATTGCTTTGAGACTGCTGGTGTGCTTTTTGGTTTGCTCGCCAGATTTTTAGGATTGATTTTTCCTTTGATATTACCATTTAGCTACTTAAGAGAACACAGAAACATTCTTGGCTAGAGCATAAAAATTAAAATCTGACATCTATGAAAGATTTTTATCTGCCAGTGTGAATGCACGTTTGTGTGATAAAGAGAAATAAGAAACTCTTATCCCAGATCATTATAATGTTATCAGTTTGGTAATATATTCTCAGGGAAGATCTTAATACTTCTGTAGAATCTGTAAAATTCTTAGAAATTTAGCTTTGACTGCACATTTATAATTCTGCTTCATTCAATAAATACATTCAATATAGTCTACTGGGCTGGAGAGATGGCTTATTACTTAAGAAGATGCAAATTCAGTTTCTAACATTCATGTCTGGTGTTCACAACCACCTGCACTCACATGATGCATACACACATGAACACACACACTTACACTCATACATGCATACAGGTCTGCACACATACACAGGCACATGTACACATGTATGCACTGTGCCTGCACACACACAACACACACAGACACACATTAAGACAGAGAAATACTAAAATACCTTTTCTCTCTCAATGCTCAAATATTTCTTTATTCCTTCATTCTCCTACTCTGAACTTAAAGCAGGAGTAACAATTTCACGGAACCTGAAGTATGGACTTGAAGTGGTTGGAATAATGGAAATTTATATTTTTAATCTCTTGTGAACAAAGCTATCAGAATTCTGACTTGGTGAGGCAAATGGGTATCATACACAGCTGACTCTAATGGAAGATCAGACAATAAATTATTCAATTTGAAAATAAGTTTAAAACAGATGCATGTATAACCTTGATGTCATGTGAGTGTACTGAGAAGCAAACACTATGGAAATGAGAAAAAAGGGAAGGAATTACTTAAGATTCAGAAAGGCAGCTGACGGAACATGCATCTGGATGCTCATTGGCTGCTGTATTTTATTCTCTTTCTTACCTGCTAGCTGTCTCTCTGCATATTAATATTATGGATTTCATTATTTTTCATTTGAGATACTCTTGGAAAATAAACATTTGATTATTATCAACTTGTTCTTCCTGTTCTTCTTCTTCTTGTTTCTTCTCCTCCTTTCCTCTCTGCAATCAAATCCCTATCCTTAGGGCAAAACCATCTCATTCAAGAATGTTTTAGATATTACCATTTAGATTTTTCTTTTAAAAAAATTTGTTTATTTTATGTATATGAATGGTTTTGGCTACATGCACATCTATCTGAACACCAGAAGAGGTCATCTGATTCCCTGAGATTACAGTTATAGGTAGTTGTGAACCACCATATGGTTGCTGGAAATTGAACTCAGGACCTCTGACAGAACAGCCAGTGCTCTTAACCACTGAGCCATACTTCCAGCCCATCATTTAGTAAGCTTGCGGTTTCATATTCCTCAGTAATTTCTCAGTTAGCTGCACAGGCATCATAGAGTGGACACATTTTTAAACATTTTGATTGCTGTAAGTGGAAAGAGTTCCACTTCTGGAACCTAGTGGATGAGACATCCAATATCAGGTATTCAGAAGCATACATGCCTAAGACTGGCCAGGAAAATGTAACTCTCTAACCTATCATTTCAGAACAGTATAGATAGAGATTTCTTCCACATGCAGTTTCTGTGAGCTTATATTTGTAGTGCTGAGATTTAATTTGAAAACTTGGGCAGAATCTTCCATGGAGTACATTCCAGCCCAGAGATATCAGTTTAATAAAGAAAACAAAGTCCAAATTTAAGAACAGATCAATGCAGTGTATTTAAGCTTATGTTTAATAATGTTGTTGAGAGGAAGGTAACCATAGAACTTTGTCCTCTGTAGAGGTTTTGCTTCAGCATCTCTCTTGATGGCAAGCCTCCCGTCAGTGCAGATGTGACTTCATCATCTTTGCTCTATAGTGTATTGTCTAACAAAACATGGTTTCCAAGATGTGCCGATTAGAGGACAAATGTTCCATAATCTAATGTGCATGGGAAATGCTCCCTTATCACATGCATCCTTCTAAGTACTTTCTAACTGTTTATAACTCGTGGCTATGCATGCAAATCCCTGTTGTATGGAAGCCTAATTCTGTGTACAATAATCTTTCTCAACTTACTCAATTAAAAAAAGTATAGTTTTGCTCCCTGCCTCAAGACAGGGTTTCTCTGTGTAGTCCTGGATGTCCTGGATCTTGTTCTGTAGACCAGGCTGGGCTCAAACTCACAAAAATTGCCTGCCTCTGCCTCCTGAGTGCTGAAAATAAAGGAGTGCTACTACCGCCAAACTTATACTTTTCTCCCTTTGCTTTTCAGTAACATCTCTTAGCATCCACGATATCTCTTAAGGTATATATACATACAACAAGAACACAATGGAATAAGTTAAACAGTTGCCATCATTTGATCACTACTTATTCAGCAAGTATATTTCCCTATGTTTTCTAAGTGTGGAAGGAAGAAAACTAGAATTATTATTTTAAATTTATCAAAAGCCCCCCCCACAGGAAAAACCTATTCCAAGCAGTTATTTTTAATGCTGTCTATATTAAATATACATTATATTATTAATTATATTTAAATTTCCACATTACTTAAAGAACCCTCAGGCTTCCAGAGAGATAATTGAGTTCCACATGCCAAATGTAGCAACTTAAATTGGAGCATTAATTAATAATAATCACAACAACTGTAAAGGCAAAGATTACTTCTGTTCTTTTCAAATGAATTCTGTTACATGAAGCTTACTTTGAAGAGCAAGTTTCCATTTGTTGATACATAAAACTACTACAGTTAAACCAAACAGCCAACTTTGAACTCATAAATGCTAGAGTAACATCTGTTTCTCTGAGGGGACAGTAAGAAGTTAAAGGTATTCCTTGATTCCACAATGCAGAAATGCTAAGCACGGAAATGTTGTTAGAAATCTGAATGATAGAAATCATTCTTGAAAGCATCTCACTCGTTATCCATGGTACTTGTTCATTGGCAACATGACTTGACCCATTCTCAGTGACCGAGGTACCACTCCTTTTGTTCTTCTGTTGCCAAACGGTCTAGCATTGTGGTTTTGATTAGCATCACAGTTTTCTTCCACCATGTGAATTCTCCATAAGCTCTCTTCTTGATATCTTCATTTCACTATCCAAACTGTCTAAAACTGGCCTCTAATCTGAAGATGATGAAAGCATAAACAGTTTATTAAATCAAAATTCACTGGAGAGCTTGCTTTGATGAACCTGGAACTCACTATCAACTGACTGTGTAGACCAGCGTGGACACTCATAGATCTCCACCTGCCTCTCCTCCTGAGTACTGGGATTAAAGGAATGTGTCACCGCAACTGGCTTCTCTTCTAGTTTTATTGAATCAGTTTGTTTTAAAAATAATAATAGTTTTTATCTCGTTTCTTCATAACTCGTTGATTGGGCCGGGACTCTTGACTGTGTTCTAAATGTTTTGTGAGTTGTAGTAATGCTTTTTAAATTTAATGTCTATTTATTTATTTCTGGATGGAATATTTTCTCAATCATGTCTTTCATCTCTGATATTCTTTCTTGTACTCTTCTTAGCCTAGTGGTCAGCTTTTCTGCTATGTTCAATTGAGTATTTCATTCCCCCCTCCAGAACTCCAATTTTTTTTTGCTCAAATTTTAACCCAAGATGATGCCTTCCTTATTAAGCATAACCTTTTATATCCAGCATTTAAATTAATCTCCTTATCTCATTTATCTGTTTGTTTGTATGTATTTTGAAGTCATTGACCCATCTTATTAGTAGAAGTTTTAATTCCTATCTTTCCATTCTGATATTTCAATCATTTCAATGCCTTTAATTTGGTTTTTAGTTCAGCATGCTCTTTTGGGGGAGTTGTGTTGCTGTAATTTTCATGTTCTTGTGTTCATGTGTTCTGATTGGTGCTTTTATTTGGGTAGACTTATTTTCCAGCTTTATATGGAAACTCATTAGCAAGTAGTCTGGTCTTGAGTACTCACCCTTAACACCTTGGAGGAGAGAGGGAAACAACTGTTGTAACAGCAACAATACCAAGCCAAACCAGGCATAGAAATATATTTAAAGTTAATTTTAGATGCACCGTGACCATAGAACAAAACTGGCAAATTAGTGTAAATTTGAAACTAAATATTAACAAAATGAATAAGGGCCAAAATAAAATAGTAAAGGATGAAATAAAAGAATGAATCCTAGGAAGGAAAACTGAAAGAAGAAGCTGAGTTAAATTCAAAAGGGAAAGAAGGCAAAAGATTGGAAGAGGAGAAAAAGAGGAAGAGAAAATCTAATTTCACTATTGATAAAAAAAATGTTCAAGAACTAGAAAAATAAAAGGAATATCCCATACGATTAAAAAAAAAAAACCTAAAAATATTGTACTCTCCTTAAAGTAGAGTGAAAATTAAAGATAAAATGTAAGGAGAAAAACAACAAATAAGAGAAAAACAATGAAGTATTGGAGAATTTTCTTCCTGGTCCTCAGCCATTCACGTCTGCCAAGTGAGACATTGGACTCTAAAAATTAGAATCTCGCTTTGTCTTGTTTAAGTTGATCCTGAGGTTGTGTTAACAGCTGCATTCTGGAAAGAAGCTTTAGTGGGTATACCCTCCGCTATCCCTCTTGTTATACCTCTGCTATACCCTCTTGCTATCCTTGCCAAGGGATAACTCTATGGTATATTGGGTGAGTAGAGGGAATAAGCAAAGTACTGAGCTTTATACTGAAGCACCAATTTCCTTGCCTTCAAGTCTTTGTCAGCATTGGACAGACTGCAGGAGGGAGGAAGGTTCTGAAAGAGAGTGCTCTAACAAACTGGAACTCTGGGACTCTCAGGCTTGTCTGTGGAAAATGCATATAGCCCTGGAGTTTGTGCCACCTGCTGATCCCTGGCTCTGAGATGTCAGTGTACAGTCATCTTCATGTGATGCAGTTTGTTTCTTGTCACAGAAAGTGAGACCACCAACACAAACGATCTCCCCAACACATGCCTCCTGTGTCCTCAACTTCTCAGCACATCTGCAGCCAGCCTTCATCTTACCAGGGATTCTTTGTGTGGCCCAGTTCCTCCCAGAGACTGTGGCAAGATGATCCCAGGCAACCTGGCTTGTGTTTGTTACTGTGTTTGCCCAGAGTATATCAGTCTCAAATAATGTCCTCCTCTCTCACAATAGCATATAGCTATAGCATTCTACAGTGTAAGGACTAGGGATTCTTCTCCAGTACTGACTTACTGTGCAGGAGGAGTTCCTGTCATTCAAATTCAGCCAGCTGGATTTACAGCTTATGAGAACCATGAACTTGTCCATTGACTAGAACCATCAATCTTTTGTACCAGGACCACCTGATTTAATTAGTGGATTTAATTCAGTGGAAGCTTCAACTTCCCTCCTCTGCTGGTGAACCTCTTCTGGTGATCTGACTCCTCACTCCCAATGCACAGCCCTTTTTTTCTCTGAACTTTCCAGCTGTTTTGTCTCTGTTATTTTTAATGTTCTTTTTCTCTCTCCCAGTAGAGCCCAGCTTCCATGACTCTGACTTTTTTTTTTCTCCATAGTGTCACATAAGCCTGCTTCTGAGATATGGTTTTATAGAAGAAGAAATGAGAGTTAAGAGAGGCATCTTGCTCAGTGTCTGACAACTGGTCAAAGGTAGTATGGAAAAATGTAACTTTATATGGCTCTGCAGCTCCTGTAATGCTCTTCTTAGTGCTAGGTCCTGGTATTGTAGTCCTGTATGCATGGACAGTATATAAATTCAGATGCCCTTATTTATCCCTTTTGCTCTTCTGGTTCTATGAATTCAAGTCATTGTTTCAATGTAGCCATGAAGTTCCATTTTTCTATTTTTAGAAAAAGTCCATGTAGCTCAATAGGAAAAAAAAGATTGGATCATCTTTGACTATTCATGATTATTATCATCATGATGTTATCAGTTATAACAAAAGTACAGAACTGACAGAAAGCACCACCGATACAGCCATGTACCAAAGACAACAGCTTGTGCATGGGAAGATGGCTCAAAGGGTAAAATGATTTTCTGAATAAAGCCGATGACCTGAGTTCAGGTCACCAGAACCCACCTCAAAGATGGATGCAGCAATGCAGGAGGTCTTTGTGTCTCCCTACTGCTAAATGGGAGGGGGAGACAAGAAAATCTTTAGAAGCTTGCTGGAGCTGGGCTAGCTTATGACATGGTAGAGAGACCCTGTCTCGTGTAAAGTGGAAAGACAAGGACTAAGACTTGAGGTTGTCCTCTGACCCTACTCTTCTTCCTCCCAAATACTTGTATATCAGTGGCCCATTAAAGTCAGGTCATTAGGATCAACTTCCTGCAAGGTCTAAAAAGCTGGAGTGAAGAAGGGTGGTGAGTCATTTGAACAGTTACTAAGTTATTCCTGATGAACTCCAGCTCCTTGTGGAAGTCACATTTCTATAGCCATCATTGCTGTCTTTATATTTTCTCTTCTCTTCTATTATCTACTGTATGGTGACTGTATGGAATTATTAAGGAAGTAATGAAAATATGTCAAGTAAAAGCTGAAAAACAAAAAGCTCAGCAGATGCCCCTGTATTTATGCCCAGCTCTTGGATAGTCCTCCCTCTAGTGGCAGCTCAATGAATTCCCCTTATAATTACCCTCCATTGATCCATAACTATAAGCTCAAATGATATTTGAAAACAAAATAGAGAAATATTATTTTATAAGATTCTCTAAAAGTATACACACGTGATAGAAACAGGAGGGATGAGGTTGGGGGCAGAAAAGAGGGAGAGAGTACTGGGAGAGATGACTGGATTGGGAAGGCATCTCTGGGACAATCCAGAAACCTAGGACAACGGAAACTCCCAAGAATCTATGAGGATAATCCTAGCTAAGACTCCTAGCAGTGGGAGATACAGAGCCTCAACTGGCCACCTCTTGTAGTCACTCAAGACTTCCAATGGAGAGATTGCAATACCAACCCAGCCACAAAACCTTAGATCCAAAATTTGTCATGCCTACAAGATGTGCAGGGGTAAAAGATGGAGCAGAAATTGAGAGAATGAAACAACAAATGATTGGCCCAGCTTGAAACTCATGCCATGAGAGAGAGCCCACTCTTGGCACCATTAATGATACTCTGCTATAGTTGCAGACAGGAGCTAACATAACTGTCAATCAGAGAGGCTTCACTCAGCAACTGATGGAAACTGATGTAAAGACCCACAGCCAAACATTAAGCGGAGCTTGGAGAATCCTGCGGATGAGGGGAATGAAGAATTGAAGGAGCCAGAGGGATCAAGGACATCACAAGCGAACCTACAGAATCAACTAACATGGGCCCATAGGAGCTCATAGAGACTGAACTGCCAACCAGAGAGCGTGTATGGGATAAATCGAGGTCCTCTGCACATATGTAACAGCTGTGGTGCTGGGTCTTCATATGGGACTCCAAATGCAAGAGCGGAAGCTGTCTCTGATTACATTGCCTGGCTTTGGATCCCTTTCCCCTAGCTGGGCTGCCTTTTCTAGCCTCAACAGAAGATGTATCTATTCTTACTGCAACTTGGTATGCCAAGGCTGGTTATATCTATAGATGACTTTACCTTGGGAGGAGGGTGGATGCTGAGGGAAAGGATGTGAAAAGGAGGGACTAGGAGGAGAGGAGAAAAGGGAAGCTATGATCAGGATGTAAAGTAAATAAATAATGTAATTAGTAATAAAAAGGAAAGAAATATACATACACATATGTGTTTACATATATATATATATATACACACACACACATGCATATATACATATATGTACATACAGACAATACATATGTACATTTATATGTATATATTTATATCTATCTATATATGCATATTCATTAGATGTAATATTCCAAGTAGGGTAATAATGTTCCCCTCCAGTATTCATTGACTATAACAGTACTCCAATGATAAGCAAGGAAATTCTCCCTTCTAGTTGTTGTTCAGGGATCTAAGAGACTCTCAAAACAGTATAGAATATTTTATGCCTTTGGTTGTCTCTTAGAACTTTCTGAAGACACCACACACATCTGACATAGGACTTGGAGGAATCATTCTGGATCTCACCTGAAAACCTCCTCCCTGAAGGCTAGCTCTCATAGTATTGGAAGACATTTCATGAGTTGTCAAGAGAGACAAGGAATCAATAGCCATACACATATGTAAAGTTCACAAACCACAACAATAATCAAAATGGCAAGATATTCTCAAGTGTGTAATAGTGGCACTTGTATCATGGGGATAACCAACAGCTATTTAATTGTACTTAAGGTCTTCTCATGCCTACCATGTCCTGTAAACCTAGCAAACTAAGTACCCATGACTAGCGAGGTCACAGAGTCAAGAGGAGAACCCAGAAGTGCCAGTTTCCTAAGCCTGTGTAATTTGTGTAATCTACATACATATCCTTCTACTCACAAAGAAGTATAGTTCTCATTTCCATCAAATAAGCCTCTTCACCTTTACTTCCTCACTGATTTTTACTTACACATTCTCTCTGTTTGTCTGCCATCATGACTAGAGAAGCCCATCTAGCAGAGAGATGTCTCTTTATGGAATGAGTATTATCTACATTTGTCACACTGCTGCCAACTATCTGCAGACCTCAACTGTCACTCAGACACATCCTGTTACTTAATTCACCACTCTATGGTTACCATAGCTATGTGTCTGTCTTTAGTGTAGGAAATAAGTTTTGAAAAAAGTAAGTACTAAAACCATTGTAGAAAAAAAAAAATTGTCTCAGAAGAATTCAATTTAAATAAATATCCCATACAGGCTAAATCCCATGAATACCTATACACATCCTTTCCTGTCAAAGAAAGCATAGTGGTAGATCTTCTGTACTGTAATGGGGGAGGTGTTGAAGAAGAACTTACATTGTGTACAGAAGATCAGTAAAAATCTGCACCATTGTTTTAAAATATGTCCATAACATAGTAAAGAATATTATCATATTCCTTCCCAAATGGGATAACAAAAGAGTTCAAAACATTCACCTTTGGTAGATAACATTAATGTACATTTCAGAACATATCAAAATGACAGGGACAGTCCCCATTGTCATCTGAAATCACTCCTAGTAAAATTACTTCTGTATACTCTGGGCTTCCAAGACCAGTTGGATGGTTAAGAGAAACGTGCCCTTTAGAAACAGGGGCCTTTTATTCTACTTCTTGATTCAGCCACCATGTAAGTTACTTTATTTTGTATTATAGCTTTCATGGATGGGACCTCTCCTGGTGCCATATGTTTTTGTACCATGATGGATTCGATTCCTCAAATCTCAGGAAGTAAAATAACACACCTCTTCTCTTATCTTGCTATTGTCAGATGTTTTACCCCTTGCTAAGGAAAATAAGTAATCCACCATGCTACTTCTTGGGATGTTAATTAGGCTTTCATGGAGACCAAAATCAGAATATGGTTTTTACCTTGCAAAGGGATGTGACTGCCTGGATGGCATGCAGCTCCCAGACTTGGCAGGCATTGTGTCAAGGTTGGGTAAATAACTAAATGCAGGAAACCTTCTCTGTGAATGTCTGTCCCTTCCACTCAAATATTTAGATCTATATTTGGTTGGACTAAAGTTACAAAATGTAGCAGGATACCATCCCACTACATTTGTATAATGCTCAGTGATTGGACTGTGTGAGAAGTAGGCGGAGTCAGGAGAGGAAGAGGAGAAATAGGAGGAGAAAGAAGGGAGGAGCTAGGGGCAGAGATGGAGGAGCCATGGAGAGACTTGCATGTATTGAGAGAAGTCCTGGGTAACAACTTATATATCTAGGTTAGTTAATTGGTTAACACCTCTAATTGTGTGGGCAGCTTGTTAATTTGAGCATTACCAAACATATAAAGCCTTTAAGCATTAGAATCTCATTTCTACCTGGTACCACGTGGATGGTGGGATGGTCTGGGCTCAGTCCAGCCTTGTGGGACAGCATGGTAGATAGGCAGAGCCATCTCCCACACTGGCATCTGATGGGTGGCATGACTAGTGTCTCTGGCTCCATAACTACAAGCCAGATCAGGTGTCACCATTTTAAATATTTCCCATAACAACAAAATCTTAAAAGTGGGAATATATAATTTATTTACTTATTTTCTTTAGAATTTAGTAATGTGTCCACCAAAGGATCTGTGTTAGATGAGTTTTAAGTCATATTTTTATTTCTGATTTTACACTCTTGCTGGAATTAAATTTAGAAAGAAGCAATGAAAATTAGTTTTCCCGAGCAAGAAAACCACCCATTCTTGACTACTGTATAAGATCAGTCATGAGCTTTATATTGTTCTCGCAGAGCTGTGTGGGAAGGTGCTTTCTGTTTGTTATTAAAGCTTCAACTATTTCTTTAAGCTTTTTACTGGATGCCTGCTGGTTAAGCAAGTGCAGCAGCCTCTTCTTTTGCTGGTCACAAGCATCCCTTTTCCCTAGGGCAAACACCTCCATGAGCTGTGTGGTCCGAGAGAAACACTGGTCTTCTCACTGGCTTTAGGGTTGATCAGGAGCTGAGGATCAGCAAGCATGTTTATTATGAGATTGGACTAAACAAGCCCGTTCCCCTATAGGGTTGCTGGATTGGTAGGCAGTGAAATTAAAAAAGATCCTATCAACTTTGGTGTTCTATAGAGGGATTCACCTAAGAATAGAGGTGAGAGTCAAGTAGAAGAACAGATTTCTTTTTTTTTCTTTTTTTTTTTTTTTTTGGTTTTTCGAGACAGGGTTTCTCTGTGTAGCTCGGGCTGTCCTGGAACTCACTCTGTAGACCAGGCTGGCCTCGAACTCAGAAATCCGCCTGCCTCTGCCTCCCAAGTGCTGGGATTAAAGGTGTGCGCCACCACCACCCGGCTAGAAGAACAGATTTCTGAGGTATCCTTGAGCATGTGGGTACAGTGGTGTGCAGCTTCTCTTTGGCTTTTCATTTCACAATTTGTTGCATCTTTCTATTTCGTGAAATAAATTAAGTATCATGCCAAACCCTAAAATAAACCAAGTATTTCAAGGAATGCATCACTGATGAACACAGTGTACTTCCTAAATGTCTCAAGGCTGATGCAGACTTGCAGAAAATAGCATCAATGGTAAGGGAACTTTTGTGGTCCCTGGGAGCCTCTTTGGCTTTATTCCCATGGATAACTCTGGTTGAACATAGATATATCATTTTTTTTTTGTGACATGCAATGGTGACATACAATGAAACTGATGCAGTTCATAATTTACTCCAAATGACATTGCTCAGCAAACCACTAGTACCAAGGCAGGAACTGAAGTTTCTCATGTCCTGGATCTTTGATTCACTTTCTGCTACCTTCTGCTAATTGTTAGGATGTGGCTATTCAAGTCTCTCCCTACAAATGCTTTTATCAGAACAGAATTCCCCATTATTATTTTTACTAAAAATTTTAGTTCTTTGAGAATTTCATACAATACGCTTTGATCATATTCACTTTCCTCTCCCAAATCCTATATCATCCTCACCAAAAAAAAACCAAACAAACCCAACATTAAATATTTTCTTTCACGAGCTGCTTGAACCAAGAACACGATGACAGTAGTTATCAACATTAATCAGTGCTTGACATGTATTGGCAGATAGCAGCTGACTTTCCACATTGTGGGATATGTGCAAAAAAATTTGTATCAATGATTGTGTACACAGAAGGCTTCAATAAAGGAATGTATAAAACATCAATCAGAACAAGCCAACTATAGTTTCGATTCCAAGGCAGTGAGATTTGCAATCAGCTTCTAAGCAGGGTATTTGGGTAGGGACTGATGGAGCTCAATGACGGCTTATCCTCACATGTTTCTGCGAAGGTTACTGCTGCAGGGCCTGAGTCTGGTTACAAATAGCTTCATGGAGAAGTCGGCTGGGTAGGAAGTACTCCTGGGATGGCTATTTCCAGGATTCTGTACCCTTCCTACACAGGAATCCTTTTGTTTTTAGGGATACACACTTCCAAAGTGAACCATGCTTGTGTTGATTTTAAAAAATACACATATAGGTAAAAGCCATCAAAATAAGTAAACATACATGAGCAAATCTGGCCATTCCCTTAACAATGTAAACCGAGCAGGAAGTATCACCATGAATTCTCAGAATTCAGCCATGTTTTCACTCCCTTGGTCATTATTTACCCTCAAATAAATGAAGATGTGTTGACATCATGTATATCAACTTACAGCAGTACAAGGCTTAATCTCTTAGTCAGTGACATATGACATAGAGGCCTTATAAAAAAGCATGTTAGCAGTCAGGGGTCTCTGGATTTCTGGAAGCTTCTCTGGTTATCTTGGAAAGAGTTTTCTTGCCCCTTGACTTCAGTGGGCAGTAAGAGGCATGGCAGCCTGTGTGTTCACAGATACATCAGAAATAGAACGTAGGAGGCTGGGAAGACAGATAAAATCAGACTAGCATCTCCTAAGGGTCATGGTGGGAAAACTATAAGGAGGAAGTCAGACTGAGGTGGTCAGATTATTCGCCATTGGTATTATTCCTGTCAGTAACTGCCACTTCTCTTATCCTGACAGGCAGGGAGACTGGGTAGGAAACTCCAGTGGACTGGGCCTTGTGGAGGTGAAGGCAGACATTGGTTTCTAATGACCTTGCACTTTCTGATCTCTATTTTTATTTAGCCAGATCTGAAAATTCATCATTTTGGAATCTACACTGAAAAACAGGAAGCCAATGTGAATGGTTTGGGGCTTTTGATTATACGACTGAACTTGAGCAGGGCAATTAGTCTCTGAACCTCAGATTCTAACCTGTGAAATGTTCATTTCTGAATGTCTGTGAGATTTTCAGTCAGCATTGAGTGGCTACTTTGTGGTAGATGCTGTACCCTGAATGCTGAGAGAAAGCATGTTTTATGGTCTTCAGACTGGTCAGTTGACTAGATAGTAGTCAGCTGTGATTTTATTGTGAAGTTACAATACTAGAGTGACTGTGGCTGGACAGGTCATACACTGTACAGCTCCAGAGGGAGCAATTCCTCCTGGAGTGCATTCTGTGAAGCATTATATTACATAAACTAGAGCTACATTGAAACACAGTTCAAGAAAAACACTCAAAAAGACAGAAAGGTGGATCTATTAGACAAAATAAAAATGATAACTAAGTTAGGGTTGTATTGGAGAATATTTCTTCAAGAAAACAGTTTTTATGTTGGTCTGTTTTATTTCTATGGCTGTGATAAAATACCCATACAAAAAGCAGGTCCAGGTTATAGTCCATTATTGAGGGCAAGTTAAGGCGAGGGCTTCAAACAGCTTTTCATATCACATCTACAAGTGCAGAGAGAAATGAATTCATGCTCACTTGCATGCTTGCTTATTCTCAGCTCAATTTCTCTACTCTTACATAGTTCAGGATAGTGTGCCCAAGAAATAGAGCTGCCCGTATTGGGATGAGTCTTCTTACATCAACTAACTTAGAACAATTTCTAATAGATGTGCCCATAGGCCAATCCAAAGCAGATAGTCTATCATCAAGGGCTGTCTTCCCAGGAGACCCTAAGTTGTATTGAACAAACAACACTAACCATCATAGCTGGATGCAACAGAACTAATAGCTGAGACACAACATGATCTCTTGGGTCGTGTGAGCTGGGAGTCTGAGTGACAACACTCCTGTCTTCACTTACTAATAATGCTCGTCAGCACATACTGCACATTTCTAATTCTAACACTTCTAATTGGCACCTCCCAGCCTTGCCACTACAGGCAGACTTATTTGGCCCATCCTCTGACTCCTTGCACATGTTTTTCTCCACTATGGTGTGTATCAGGTTACATGGAAGTCTTTTGCTGTGTGTGTCTATTGCCTTTCTTTCCTCTATCGAAGATCATGAGCTCTGCAAGGCAGCTTAGCCCTTCACACACCTTCTTTTCTCTGCTACTTTGTTTACTGCCCATTCCTTTTGGGAGTTCACCAACGCCTGGCCATGGAAGACCTGACAAGAGTGATGTCACTTTTACAGGAGATTTATTTCTTCATGTAGTTGAGACTTGTGACATTGAATTTGAACAGGCTCATAGTTTGATTTCTCCAACTTTGTTGAATATTCTGGTTTGATGACATCCTGTCTTCAGTGGGCCAGAAGAGGTAAACCTATTTCAATGGACTTAAGACATTCTGTTGAAAGTTGTTCTAATGTTGGAAACCCATTCTAGACACATCATGATACCCACTGTGGATTAACAATCTACTATGCACTGAAGTCTGCATTTACCCTAGGGAAGGAAAGAATCATGACTTTCATATTAGAATTTTTGAAAAATTAGAAAGAACTTGGCAGAAAATGTAAGAGATGGCTTGTAGTTACTTATTTATGTGTGCATGTGACTTATTTGTGTGTGCATGTGTGTGCACATGTGTGTCAATGACCGAAAACATGTTCAGGTGATGTTTCTTGGGATGCCACTCCTTGTTTTCTGCTTGTTTTGAGCCAGTGTCTCTCACTGGACCAGAGTTCACTAACTAGGAATTCATTCTAGTCAACAAATTCCAGAAATCTGCTAGTCTCTGCATCTCTAGCACTGGGATCACAAGTGTATGTCACTATGTCTGGATTAAACACATGTAATCATACTTGCAAGGTAAGTGCTTTCCCATCAAATTCTCTCTAGCTTTGACACACAGTTACTCTTATTTTGAGCCTTGTAGTTAACATTTGATGTTGCCTCATAGCTCTCGGGGTTGGGCAATAATATCATCCCTGGAAGTGACATAATCTCTTCTCCTCTTCCCTTTACCTTCTTTCCTTATGAGAGTCAGATGTCTGCAGTGAAAGGTGCCAAGGTTTAATAGTAAATAAAGATCTTCCTTCAGTAATCTACTGTGGGAAGCAGAGATATATGAACCCAGATGTGTGACTTACAGTGCATTTCCAAATGATTTCATAAACAAGTGACTTAACTTGGTTAGAACTGGAAAGTCAGGACTTAGATAAACCTGTGGCATCAAAGACCCTAGGAGTGTAGCTACTGTCCAAGTGGTGACTCCTTCCTTCTAATCCGTGTGCACAGTAAGAATCCTGGTGACAGACAGAGGAATGCTAAAGCTGTCTGGGTCAATGTATCTGGGGTATAACCTACCCTATAGAAAGTCTCAGAACCTGCAGTGTGGAGATGCTGGTATCTGCTGTCTGTTTTCCTCTGTAGAAGCACAACAAATGTCTCCATTTATTCTCTCTGTGTGCTTCTTTGTAAATTTCACTCATCTTTCTTCTTTGAACTTTTGATTAACAACACTGTCAGCAGAGCAATTTGATGCCCATTGAAAGGTACTGTTTATGATGCATTTTCTTTTTCTGATTTATTTTGATAGTTGGGATAGAAAGGCTGTTTTATGCTTAGAAACCTCTCTATTGCTTCCCTTCTATGAATGTGAAGTAGAAACTGACAGAATAAGTTAGCTATTCTTTCCTGTGTAACTTTATCTGCACTGTTCTGGGTCTCTGCCCTTCGATTCAGGTTGCACAGGCACAGAAACACATCTGCAGTTGGATGCTTTAGATTTAGCCTAGAATGGAGTACAATTAGCGGCTTCTTGTATTCTTTACCCAAATGTTCTTGCTTTGAATGTGGTGCTTGCATTGCTTTAGTGACTGTGAAATGACAGAGTGAAGGACACTTCAGAGGAGCTATAGGAGGCAGAGCAGATATGGTCTCCAAATCTGTTTTTTAGTTTGTTAGTACTAGTTTTTCAGTAGCCACCCCCTCTAGATAATTTAAGTATATAGTGTATTTAAGTAATCACGATGTTCATCATTTAGCCTGATTTTCATAAGTGCCTGGACCACATTAAACAATATGGGCAAAGGGTACATAATTACAGCTCTGGACACACTCAATCTCAACAGGGAAGACAGATACATGTGTCTGAACCCAAGTATGACTCACAATGCATTTCCTAATCATTTAATAAGCAAAGTGACTTAACTTGGTTAGAACTGGATGTTCTAACACTCAGTTAGTATACAGAGTTCTGAAGTAGCAAAGAGAAGGGTCTCACCAGTCTGCATTCCATGAATACTTGGTCCATGTCATAGCCACTGACTCCAGGGCTTCCAGGAGGACAAGGTAGACGTGGACTCTCATGTAGTGTACCATTATTCTCTTCTCCAGAGCATTAGCCACTCAGCTGAGTGAAAGGCATTCAGTGTCTAGTCCAGTGAGGTTGTTCTTGGGGTTGGTAAGATGGAAAACATGCAAAAGTTTCAGGGGTGCCTATGCAAGTATAGACACAGATATACACACAGACAAACTTAGATACACGCCCCCCTCACACAAAGAGACACACAGACAGACACACAGAGACAAAAGCAAAGACACATACAAAAACATATATACACAGACACACACACGCAAACACAAAGACACATACACAAACACATACACACACACACACACAAACACAGAGACAGACACAGACACAAACAGAGGCAAACACAAAGACATACAAAAATGCATATACACATATACTCAGACACACACACAAACACAAAGAAACATACATAAACACACACACACAAACACAGAGACAGATACAAACACAAAACCATACACATATACACACACATACAAAACATAAAGACACACACAAACACATACACACAGATACACACACAAGCACACAGTCAGATACACACAAACAGATACAAACAGATACACACACACACACAAAGAAACATACACAAACACACACACACACACATACACACACACACAAACACAGAGACAGACACAGACACAAACACACAACCACACACATATACAGACACACAAAACATAAAGGCACACACAAACACATACACACAGATATACACAGAAGCACACAGTCAGATACACACAAACTCCCCTCCCCCACACACACCTTCAGTAGTAGCTATCTGTATCTGGTGGGTTAGGATCTGAGTGATGTATGTTCTAGCTGAGTGGATGTTGTCCATCACTCTTTTCTTATCTTGGTTTCTTCATCTGTGAAATCAAAAGCCATGCTTGAAAATCTCCTGGGACTCTTTCTGCTTAGATATTCTCTCAGCCAGACCAAGAATATAAAATCAAATCAAATCAAAACAAAATCTGTTTCTTCCCAGAGGAGGGCATATGTCAGGAGGGGAAGACCTGTTCTCAGCAGGGCACAGAGCATCAGTTCATACTCCAAGTGGAAGTCAGACAAACTGGAAAGCTAATGCATTTGACTGTGGGGTTTGTGGTTTACTGAACAGTTCATAAACTGAATGTTTAAGGTTAAAGATACATTTCCATTAAGGGGATTTATACCACTGTCACAGCAGATTATTTCCCCAAAATTCTGGTTTACAAAGTTCTTGGAATGTTAAAACTCCAGGAAGAAACATGATTGTATATTATATTGATTTTTAGACTTGAATGAAAACTTGTATCAGAGATGCTGGGGTAATTCATGAAATAGATTGTTTTAGTTGATTGATGATTTAGTTGACAATGGAGGAAACGCTATGCTAGAATCCCCATTCCTTCTTAGTATTGAACACATAAAATACTTTATGACAAGTGTTTTACCTGGACACAGACTGGGCCACATCCTGTCACTCCTTCTCTATGACTAGAGCTCAGTGTGAGGAACACTTTGTTCCGATGGGAGGTGATGGAGGCTCTCATTGCAGGGCTCAGGGCTGCTCTACAGTGATTATCTGCTAAATACCTCACCTACAATTCAGCATAGAATTTTCACTTGACTCTCCCATGATATATGAGAAGCTCTTAAAAAAAAAAAGGAGGATGGGAACACTTCAGGGGTTATTGAACACATAAACATAGTGTTCAAAAAACACTTCAGAGGTTATTTTATTTTCTGGTTGTAGATAGGGAGGAAAGGAGTTTGAAGTTTTTATGCAGATTAGTTAACTAGAAAAAAGGGCAAGAAAACTGTACAAAATAAAAGTGTGTCTAAATACTAAATAGAAATCTTGCAGAGATTGAACTGAATGCAGCGAGGAGAGTATACTATAACTGATAGGAACATGTATTATTCAGAAAAGTGTTTTGCTTAGAGAGAGAAGATTGCATCCCAAAACATAGGCAGTTAGTAGAGAAGGCAAAGAAGATTTCAGAAAGAAATTGGAGCTCAGGACAGAGGACAGTCACAGAGGAACAGGAAGCCCAAGGCAGAACACCTGTCCTAAAGTGGTATTGATTTGCAACAGAAAAAAAGGGATGGTTAATATATGAACTACCGGAGTCCCTTCATTATATCCTAGAGAACACACGAAGGATCCCAACAGTCTGTTGCTATCCCTCTATATTAGGGAAGTCCTATCTCAAAACACTCTATAAAATGGTTTCTAAAAATTTGAGCACTTAAAAATTCTTTTTGAAGAGATAGGGAAAGCCCAAGGCAAGTTTCCATCTATTAAGTGTCTCGGGAAGAATCTGGTCACACAGTGTGAGAGATTCTTCTTTTGTTTCCCCAACGTGAAATGGACTCCTCTGTAGACTTCCCATGTTTCCTTGTCAGCCTGCGCTGGAAGATGGAGAAAATTGTAGGGTATCCAGCATGTCTTTGAAGGGATATAACAGTTAAATCCATTTTAACTCCAGTGAAATTATTCTTTTGGATGGGAGGAAAAGTTGTGGTCCTCAAATTAGCCATTAGCTGAGTGATTGTCCATCTGCTATCTTCAAAACTACTGATGTCTTTGGGGAAATGAAAAATAAAAGTAAAATAGAGACTGGAATGGGTTTTGTGTGCTGTGAACCATAAAAGATACCATTTGAATTGATGAATAATAAATAGAAAGGCTTTTGGTTGGACTTGATTTTGTCTGCTTCTGACTTCTTTATGAAACAAATAACCATTAACTTGTCTGCTGGTCACCTCTCAGGATGCATTGAGAAATGTGACAGGAATATTATATGGTGTGAGAAATCATCTTTGTTGTCAAAGTCACCTTATAATTCATGACTTTTGGAGTTTCATACCTTTATGAAAATCTCTTAAATGTAAAAAAAAGGCCAGAAATCTTCAGGAAGACATGCACAGACTGAGAAACATTAAGATAACATGTGGGAAATGAGCTCATCTATCTAATTCCTAATGTAACTCTACACAGGATAAACAGAGAAAAAGGTGGTTAGGAAGTAAGGATATCAGAAATGTAGAAAAGGACGATACAGAGGAGAACCACTGGCATCAATGGAATTTGTATGTCAGTTCCAATCTACAAATGCGAATTCATAAGCAAGACAGTCTTTGCATTTGAAATTTAGTGGTTTTTAAAAATTAAACTTGACTATGTGTAAATTGATTCTTTTTTATTTGGAAGGCATACCATTTTGATGACTATGGATACTGTTTATTTTAAATTCTCTAATGCTATTATTACTCTGGGTGCATAACTAACCCTTTACAATGTTTTGGTAATTCAAGAAGAAAAAAGAAAGAAAGAAAGAAAAAAAAAAAGAAAAAAATGCTCTTGTGGTTATTCTTCCCTACTAAGCGTTTCCTGGAAGAAATGAGATTGCAACCATTCAAAGGAAATGAATTTGTAGAAATTTTCCAAGATCAGAATAGAAGGAACTCAGGTGTGTCACTTCTCAGGAAAATACCATCACCTCAGGGTCACAAGAAAGAAAGTTGACATGCCAGATGGCTCAGCAGGTAAGGTACCTTCTGCCAATCCTAGAGACCTGAGATGGATCCTTAGGACCTACATAGTGAGAGAAGAGCCCAGACTTTTACAGTCTGACTTGTGACCATCACCCATCTGCAGAAATGTGTCATGCTCATGCACCCTCTCATGTTAAAAGAAACAAAATGTAATTTAAAAATTAAGCAAGAAAATCTATGGTTCATTTTCTTTGAAAACATATAAGAGTTTACTGTGGGAATTGTTTTCAAATGGGAGTTTATTTTGTTTTAGAAACTTAAATTGCACTTGTTTATTTATTGTATTTATTGCGTGTATTGATTATTCATGGTGAGTATGTGTGTGTGTGTGTGAATACATTAGCATGCTATAGCACCTGCATGGAGGCCAGAGGATAACCTATTGAAATCAGTTCCTTCCTCTTACTACATGGGTCCTGTGGATGGAAGGTGGGTCATCATGTATGGAGACAGGAACTTTTTCCACTAAGCCATTGTACCATTTCCTCGACTCATTTAAAAAGCAAACCAAACTTGTTTGTGTCTGTGTTGTGCATGTCATGAGGGCTGGAGAAAAAGGAGGAGGCTGGCTTCTCATTTGTTAAATGAAATCTTGTCCAGTCCCTATGGTAAAATAAGCTACAGAAATGTATAGAGAATGAAGGTGACGATGGGCCTGGCAGTCATTTAATCATTGACAATGCTTTGTGTTTATTATTCCTGTCTTACTCAAAGAAATACATAAGCATATATAATCTTCAAGTTTGATAGCATCAATTACAAACTAGCATTAAAGAATGACCTCTGACCTGGACCTGGATCACCTTGAAGATAGTTATGTGGGTACAAGGTAAACATGTACAAAGGCTGCATCTCCAACTCATTGCTAAGCAGCTTTGTGCTAGACACTTAAAAGGGAGTCAATATTTGTCTTTATAACTCCCATCAATTTGTCCTGTATTCCTTCAATATAATATTTAACTAAGAAATTACAGCCCTTTAAGAAATGGCAAAAAGATCCCTTATCCTTACCTAGCTTTCTCTGGGAGGTCAGGAGGAACTTGTGATCTCATTTTCCTTCCTGTCCTTCCTGTTTTCCATGTTTGGTACATTGTTGCTGGAGATCTGGAAAGTCTGTTTCACCCTATGCATGGCGACTCTAAACTTCTGTCCTCTAAAGGGAGAGTTACTGTTGGAACAGAACACACAGTGTCTTTTTAGTCTACACATATATGAAAGAAAATCACTCAGATATACAAAGTAGAGCTGACCTTCCCCTTCCCCTGGGTCTTCACTTTCATTGGGAAATGTATGTAATTTTAGGTCTCTGGTGTTTTCCAAATTCTGGTGGTGACATGGCCATACAGATGGCAATTCTAGAGTTCAACTCTAATTTTTTTTTTGTTGTTGTTGCCTGAATCCCACTCAACTGAACCTCTTTTCCTTTTCCCTCTTTCTTTCCTTTTTTCCTTCCTTCCTTCCTTCCTTCCTTCCTTCCTTCCTTCCTTCCTTCCTTCCTTCCTTCCTTTTCCTTCTTCCTTCCTTCCTTCCTTCCTTCCTTCCTTCCTTCCTTCCTTCCTTCCTTCCTTCCTTTCTTCCTTCCTTCCTTTCTTTCCTTTTTTCCTTCCTTCCTTTCTTTCCTTTTCTTCCTTCCTTCCTTCCTTCCTTCCTTCCTTCCTTCCTTCCTTCTTCCTTTCCTTCCTTCCTGCCTTCCTTCCTTTCTTTCCTTTTTTCCTTCCTTCCTTCCTTCCTTCCTTCCTTCCTTCCTTTCCTTTTTCCTTCTTCCTTTCCTTTCTTTCCTTCCTTCCTTTCTTTCCTTCTTCTTCCTTCCTTCCTTCTTCCTTCCTTCTTCCTTCCTTCCTTCCTTCCTTCTTCTTTCTTTCTTCTTTCTTTCTTTCTTTCTTTCTTTCTTTCTTTCTTTCTTTCTTTCGTGGACAGCAGTACTCAAAAGTAACATTGAAGAGAAACCAGCAATGTCTCCAATCAGCTTAGACTTACCAATAAATAACAAGAGTCAGACTTAGCTTTCAAGTACCTGAGACAAGGGGTGGGTAGGAAAAGATAATCAGAGTACAGGTGCTGTTGACCAAGCAGGGTCAGAAATTCAGCGTCAGTTGCCAGTCAGCAGACGAGTGACAAGCTTCAGATTACCTTGCTTGGGTACTTTTGAGGGTGCTTGTCTGCCCTGTGACAATCATACAAGAGTCCTAGTGATTTACACACTATACAGCTTTGCCAGATATGAAGAGTATTTTCAATGTAATGCTTTCTGTAATGTTTGGATAAATCTTTATTTTATGCATGAGTGGTTTGTCTTAGTTTTTCACGTTCAGTTGTTTTAATTAAAAATAAGATATATTTTCTAGAAAGAGCAGAAAAGTCAAATACTAAATGTGGAGTAGAGTTTCTTAACATTGAAGTAGAAACCAGGGAAGGAATCTAGTGCATTTCCTAAAGAAAAGGATTTATTTTAATTTAATCGTGTGTATGTGTGCATGGTTCTGTGTGGGTATATACATATGAATGCAGGTAATCTTGGTGGCCAGAAGAGAGTGTGGAGTCCCCTCAAGCTGGAGTTACAAGTGGTCGTGAGCCATCCATATGGGTGCTGGGAACTGAACTCAAATCTGCAAGTTCTATAAGTTCTCTCAATTGCAAAGCCACATCTCCAACCCTATCTGTGCATTGAAACAAAACAAAACAGCCCCCAAACTTTATTGAGTTATAAATTATAAACAAATGTGTACAAATCATCTATTTTATGTGTACATTTTAATTAAATGTATATGTTTATAAAATTTTAAAAAATGCATATGCTCATGAGACCACTACCAGGAAATAGGACATTTACATCATGTTAGAGAATCCTTTGGTAGTCAATCCTGACTTCCCCAGTCCCTGTCCCCAGGTGATTACTCATGTTCTGCCAAGTTAGATTGCATTTGTGCTTTTTGATAGAAATGGAATCCTGAAGCATAGATTATTAAATAATTAGCATCTTTATTTAAGCATGATTGTAACAGTCATTATGACATCACACATATTTTTCTGCTTGATTCTGCATTTTTTATTGGATATTTTATTTATTTACATTTCAGATGTCACCCCCTTGCCCCATTTCCCCTTCCTAGAACCCCTCTATCCCATCCCTCTTCTGTATTGCTTTTATACCATTTTAATTACATGCAAGCATTAAGGTCAGTTCTAGGTTGAGGGACTAGCAATACAATAGATGCAAATAGTCAAGGAACAAGCAAGACAATAAACACAAATAGTCAAAGAACAAGCAAGGCAATGAACAAAATTCCGTGAACACTCCCATGATCACTGTTTTGAAGGGCTTATCAGGATGATGTCAGACATATAAACAGGTCATACACATGGAAGTTATTCACCCATCATCTGAGGAGGAATAATACAGCTATTACATACTGATCCTGTTGCCTTAGAGTACATATAAGTGTATGTGGATTGTGCCTTCATTTCTCTTGAGTAAGTAAGTACCTGGCCAGGGAGTTTCTGAGAATCTTGGTAAAAGCCATTTTTACCTTTGTAAGAGCCTGTCAAGTTATGTTCCAATACGGTTGAAGTATTCAGTTTTGTTACTAGAAGTGTATAAAAGATTCAGTCAATGCATGTTTTGTATGACCAACACAGGCTTGGTCATCTCTTGAGTTTAGTATTTAAATTGGATGGGAAATATCTCATATTCCCTATATATTACTATATTGATCCTTTGAATACTTACTGTGAAGTATCAATGGAAATCTTGCTCTTTTCATATTTTGGTGACAGTTTCATGCAGCAATTTGCTATATAATTATGTATGACCTTGAATTTCTGATCCTCCTGTCTCTACCTTCTGTGTGCTAGTATTACACGCATGTACAACCACACCCAATTCATACAGAGCTGAGAAAAAACCCTAGAGCTTGTGTAGACCAGCATTCTACCCAGTCAGCTGAAACTCCAACCCTCAATACAAACTTTTATTTAATGATTTTTTTTTTTGGTTAGAGGTTTACATTGTAATTAAATCGTAAGTTTATTTTATATATTTATACACAAGTCTTGTTATATATTTCTATAGATATACATATAGAAAGGCATATACAGAGACATAAGCATACCACTAGAGATATAGTTGTTATGTATGTGATTATTTATGGTAAATATAGGTGAAATACATAAGTAAATATATATAATAAACACTATTTATATGCATATATATATATACTTTAAAATCAAAGAATGATCATCTTTCCACTATTCATATGTATTTTTATTTCATTTAGCTAATAAATTAATTAGTATGTTTTGGGCACATGCATGCCAGACCACATGTGTGGAGGTCAGAGGACAACTTTTGGGAGTCTGTTCTCTCTTTCTACCATATGAAACCGAGGTCCTCAGCCTGAACAGCAATCCCTTTGGCTGCCAGTACTCATTTATGTTTCAGAGAACAGAAATTTTAAACTTGCTGTGTTCTGTCTGAGATATCCTCACTCACCTCATCTATTCTAAAGCTGAAGATATTCTTTCTTTTGAGTTACTAGTGTCAGCTTTATATGTTCAGATCTATGATTCATTAGTTTTTGTTTTGTTTTTTGGTGTGTGTGTGTGTGGTAAGAAAATAATTGGATATCATTAAAAAAATATGGCTATCAGTTGTTCCAGAACCATTTATTGAAAGGCTCTTGCTTGCCTTATTGAATTATCTTGGCATAATAGTTAAAATCGAATTGTGCATGTGGGCATGAGGTTGTATCTGGAGTCTTTTGTTTCCTTCTCTGTTCACACAGCACATACAGTCTTCTGATTTCTGCAGTGTAATCAGAAGAATCAGTGTAAAGTTTTGAAAGCAGGAAGGGCTTATTTTGGATTTGAGTTTTGGACGTTAATGTAAATTTTAGAATTCTTTAAAAAGCTGATAATTTTTTTCCTTGAGATTTCAGTGGGAATAAATTAAACTGGAATTTAAAGGATATTTTCAGCATCTTATCTTCTAAACTATAATATAGGTTTCACTGGGTGGTTTTTTGACAACATTTATATGGTTTGTTTACATTTCATTTAACCCTCTCTGTTTTAAAAAATTTATAAAAAAGGGATTCTTACTATCCATTTTAGTTTAAAGTTATTCATTCAAGTTATCCCAAGATGGTGCTGAATTGTTTGTATTTCTTTTACTTCTATGGATGTTGGCTAATAGATTTTGAATTGATATTATTAGGTACACAAAAGTTTAGGGATATGTTTTTCTCCTAAATTAAGATCTTATTTTTTTTTTAAATTTATTTAGTTATTTAAATCACATTGTAATTTACTTATTTACACAGAGGTTATAAACACAAAAAGGCAGGATGTGGGGAAGGGAATGGCACCAGAGCATAGGTGTTCAGGGGTAGTACACATAGCTTTCAGAACAGGATATCATCTGGGTGTAGGTTCAGGGGACAGGTCACTATGACTCTGCCTATGATTCACTTGTCCTTATCTAAGTTGGTACTGTCCACCAAGGCTGCCTATTTATAAGATCTATGACTAATTGGGCTGGTAAATTTCCACAGATGCTGCCTGTTTACAATAGCTTATAGCCTTCTGTTTCAGTGTTTTTCCACAGAGACCCAAGACTTTGTGTTAGCATGCATGTATGTCAGGCCTATTGCTGACTTTAGGCTTATGACTGATTTTAGGCCTTTAGTGTATATGTGGGGCTGCTCCTGACATCTCCTCCCTTCTCTAAGTATAGAAGGGCCTTGGCAATTCTATTCTTGCAAAGGCGGGGATAGAGGCCTGACTTCCAATAATTGAAGAGGACCTTGTAATGGCTCCAGTCCTCCTGTCATTGTCCAGTGAGGCATGAGAGTCATACCCATCCTGATGTCTTTTTCCTGGAGAGGGGATACTTTTGACATGAACCCTTATGCAGTCAGGCTTGTCCCTCAGGGAACCCAGATAGATATTTTTAACTTTTATTTATATTCCCTTGCAGTGCTTAGCCTCGCAGCCTAAGCAAGAATTC
This sequence comes from Mastomys natalensis, assembly GCA_021653895.1. Lineage (NCBI taxonomy): Eukaryota > Metazoa > Chordata > Mammalia > Rodentia > Muridae > Mastomys > Mastomys natalensis. The sequence goes on from JAJTUV010000075.1 coordinate 335,201, forward strand.
AGATTGCCAGTCAGAGAGGGTTCTGGGTAGCCCCTCTCTGCTTGGGCTAAGGGCGGAAGTCCTCTCTTTTAGATTGGGTGGAGATGGGTTTGAGGAACACCCTGGATAAAGTAACAACCTCATCTTGAGTCTCGTGGTCCTCCATAGCTAACTTATGATAATGTATCTGAATAGGTTTTGCTACCAAATTATCTATCTGTTGTATCACAAAGTTAGTCAGCCTATTTAAGGCCCAGAACCAAAAGAAATCAGCAAAAATAACCCAATTAATGGTCCCAAGATGGGAGGAAGTGGGGTTGACAACCATGGAGAGGTTGAAAACCAGTCCTTGTACCAGCTCTCATCTTTCTCTTTCTCTCTCTGTCTTTTCTCTCGGCCTTCTCTGACCTTTTCCATGTTTTCTTTAACCATCCCTGTCTTGTCTATATAAGAGCAACATTCTTCTTTAAGGGCTGTACACAGTCAAGAGCTATACACAGTCTTTTCTATTGTAGAAGAGTAAATCAAGTCCAATAATGTCCTTTGCAAATTTTGGACATCGTTTCAGACATCGAAATGAGGGATTTCTTCAGATTAGTGATGTCAATCTCTAGCTGTTGGGTGTCCTTGTCAATGGCCCATCAAAGGTCTGAGTAGTATAAGTCTGGAGGCCAGCATCAGGATTAGAACTTCTACCAGCAGCCATCATGTGTGTTTCATTTTTACCTGGAAAGGAAAAAGAAGGGAATTCTCAGGGCGATTTCACTTCCCTGGAGGTCAATTGTTATTCATTTTATTTATAGTTGTGCTTAGCTTTGTGGGGGTATCTATTTATATCAAAGTTCTTATTTATTAATGTTTCCTTATTATTTCATCTCAAAGCTTTAGTTTCCAAATTAAAAATTCTTTTGGTTTATTTTAAAGTATATGCATAAATGAACTTTCAGTATTAGCTTAAAACTACATCATCTGTTTTTGTTAAAGAATTAATTTTGTTGAAACCAAGAAGTATTCTATAAGCTCCTCTTTGCTTAGTATGACACCTAACGTTTATATGCTATACATATGTTATTAAATGTTGTTAATTACACATAGAGCAGTTGGTCTTTGACTACTGATTTTGTATTTTGTTATCTATCTAAATGCATGGAAATGTTTCAGTAACCTTTTACTCATGGATATCTTAAAAATTGCCAGCTATATACTCATGTCAATATGTGAACATGTGTTGTTTATATATTAATGCAGACTTACTTTTTCTTTTAAATCAGTGCACTGGCTAAGGACTTCAAGGAATGTTACAAGTTTAAACTTCGATCCTGGATTTTCGTGATTCTTGTTTTAGTCTCAGAATGTTTAATCTTTCACCATGAAATATGATGTTAGGTAAAATCTGATGTAAATAGTTAAATTTGTTACTTTATATGTGTTATTAAAAGTAACTTTACAAATCTTAAAGGAAAAACATCCATGGTGTTAGCTGTTGGCTTCTTGTTAATGCCATTCATTCAGTTGCACAGTCACTGTAAATTTCTAGTCTGTTGAAAGTGTTTCTAACAATCATGAGTGGCTAGTAATTATGTCAACATATCTCCTGTGCTCTCATAGGCAACCATGGGCCTTTCCTCTTCTGTTTTGCGACTATAATAGATTACACTGTCAAGTTTTAAATTCTAGTCCAACTTTGTATCCCCTGGAAAACATACATGTGCTCTTTTTATATATTTCTAGATTTTTATTTGCTAATGTATTTAAAAGTTACCAAGCTATTAGTTTATCCTTTTCTTACAACTTTTGACATATTTTGGCAATAGGCCCTCACAAGTTTTTAATATTTGATCCTATGGCCAGGATTAGTGCACTATTTATAATCTTTGGTTTACGCTTTCAGTGGTGGCTCCAGATTACAATATATGTTAAAATTTAAGAAATTAAAAATATATTTTTATTTTCTCATTCTATCCCTTTATTTTCACACATTATACTTCTACATGTTGTATATCTCAAAATATATCATTGTAATTTTTCTTTTATAATCAATTGTCTCTTAATAAATTAAAATTTTAATTTACATTCCATATATATCCTCTTAACATTTTCATCCCTTTTTAATACACTTACTCTTATATTTTTTCTTATATTTTTTTCTATAACCAAAAATTGATGTCAATTTTTTCTAGGGCAGGTTTTCTGGAGATAGATTTTGAAATTTTCTTGCTTAAAAACATCTTTATTTTTGAATGACAATTTTACTGCCAACAAAATTATACCTTTGTTTTGTAAGGCTTAGGGGGAAATCTAAAATGTTCCTCTTAATTTCATGTGCTAGTGGACTAACAGTTATAATGTAAGTTCCTGAAATGTATAGGTTAGATATTCATAATGTAGTCTGACTTTTACAACATTTTATTTTTATTGTGTTTTCTGTTTATTTTAGATAGGGTCCCACTATATAACCCTGGCTGGCCTATAACTAGCTATGTAAAGGTGATTTTAAATAACATTTAAAAACACTTCAAATATGTCTATCCATTGCCTCCTGCTTTTCATATATTTATATGAATGGTCTGTAGTTTATCATCTTTCTTTTCGTTTTCTTCATGAAGTGTCTTTAAAAATGACTGCTTTAAACATTTCTTTTGATTCCTGGGTTTCATTATTTTGATTATATTTCTTTGTGGTTGTCTTTCTGGGTTTTATTGAGCTTCTTGAATTTGTTCATGATTTTTATAAACTTGGAAAATACTTAGCAATTATTTACTTAAATGATTTTCTTTTCTGTGCTCTTTCCAGATACTTTGTTTAAATGTGTGAAAGTTCATTTGGCACTGTTTCACAAACTAATGAGTCTTATTTTAGCGGTTTCTTTCTGTGTATTATTTTCAGGTATTTTTATGATTATGTTTCCAAATTTATTGATATTTTCTTATGTACCAACCCATTCTTGTTAATCTTATTGCATATAATATTTCAGTTTCTCATTGAATAATATTTAAAAAGCCACATGAGATTTTCTTTAGACCACCTTGAGAAATTAGTAGATGATAATCCAATATCTAATTTAAAAATTCCATTTGTAGATTTGCAGTATTTTTCCTCATGTGTTGTGACTTTATTTAACTTTTTAAAAGTTAGAAAGAAAAAAGTTATTGTTATAAAGAAGCAGCTGAGATTACAAATGGCATACAAGGAATGGGCCCTAGGCCATTTTCATGTTGAAGTGTGCTTACTCCTGGAGGCTCAGTATGTTATCTGTTTCTATAGGTTTCATTTTTCTACTCCATAAGTTTCAATTTTTGTTTAAAACTATTCCAGTCTACTTATTTTCACATTTTGATCATTTTTCCTCTGTCCCAGTTTATGGACTGATTCCCCCCACCCCCTGGTATGAGTTATTATTCTTGGCTTTAGCATGTGATTTGTGACATAAAACTCATTTTGGATAAGGCAGAGTTACTATTGAGTCACAGATAGTTTTGGTTCCCACAAATAGCACCAGGCTTTATCTTGGTAGAAGATTATTTACTTGCTATTCGTTTTGAAACTTTAACACAAGTCTTGATTGCATTTATATTAGGGAAATAGAGCATGCACACACACACACACACACACGCACATACACACACACACACATATATGTATATGTGTGTAATATATATATATATATATTACTGTTCTGTCTTATGGAAGAAAAGGAAGAGAGAACTCAAGGGCACCCTAGTAATACTTCTGGTGTCTTTCCCCACAGCACAGTGCAAACTATAACCATTCTTTGAAAATTTCTGCTACCTCATCTTCTCTGCACTTTACTCTCTGTCTCCTCAGTTCGAGAAGATAATTCCCATTCTGTTCGGGCTCTCTCCTAGCACCACAGTTCAGAATGTACCTTTATTCCAGGGCAGAGACCTGGAATAATTGCAAAGTTCAATCTTGGTATTTCTGGGTTTTGTTGACTCATAGGAAGGTCAGTATACAAAAGGAAAGTTCTGGCTTCACTGGGAACAACATTCCTGGTATATACAACTAGAAAACTGGAAAGTTGTGTGTGTGTGTGTGTCTGTGTGTGTGTGTGTCTGTCTATCTATCTATTTATCTATCTATTTATCTATCTATCTATCATCTATTTATATATGTGTAGTAAATTTTAATAAGCCTTAGATCAGTGGTTCTCAATCTGTGGTTTGCAGCTTCTACCAGGGTCAAGTGTTCCTTTCACAGGTGTTTCCTAAGAGCATCAGTATATCAGATATTTACATTAACATTCATAATAGTAGAAAATTACAGTCATGCAGTTATGAAGTAGGAACAAAAATAATGTTATAGTTGAGGATCACCACAATAATACAGTGGAGTTGTATTAAGGGATCTTAGCATTAGGAAGAACTATTGCCTTACATGATATTTTCTGAGCTATTCTATGTGTGCTTAAAACCATGATTAGAACCAAGTTCTATAGTGTACTATACACACATACAAACCTATCATAAGGTTCATCTTAAAAATTAAGCACATACTAATAACAGCTAAAAAATAGAATACATACTATAATAAAACTTACATGAATCTGTCTTCAAATTTCTAACTTTATCCAAATATTCTGTATTTTTAGGTTGTAGTTGGTAGCAGAAACTACAGAAGATGAAAATTAGACAAGAGAATATACAAATATATTCACACATTAAAAATAGACATAGAAGTGGTCCCATAGAGAATATAAATAACATCCTTAACTGTATATCATAATGTTTTCTAGAGTTCTTATTAGCTTATCATTTTCTATATTTATACATCACATGTCTAAGGACTGGAAATAATGATATTTCTTTCTTTACTTCCTATTTTATTGGGATACAAGAACCCTCCCTTTTAAAAAAAAAACACTTTACACTAGACATTTTAAATAGACTAACAGTTGAAATGTAAATTCTTAAACTTGAAGATTAAAGATTGATAATGTGCCTAAAGTATAGCATGGACTGAGGAAAGTTGGGGAAAGTCATTGATGTCAAAATGAGGAATTCTCTGGGCTAGTTGCTAGATTCCTCATTCTTCTTAGGATGCCTTTGGTGATTTTACCCATTCTCTCTATTTAAATTCATCATAGCCTGTAAGTAAACATCATTTTTAAAATATATATGGGCAATGATTTAGGAAAAAGTTCCACTGAAAGTCTAAAACAAGAGTAATCCTTTGCTCTTTGGAAAGTTACCTGTTTCTGCAAGTGTTGTTTTCCTTTTATTTCTCCAGGGATGCTGGTGCTTAGCTCTCCCTGATTCCACATGCATACTAAACACTTTAAAGCCTCTTGGTCATTCCCCTATCTCTACAGGGGGCCAGGGAAGGAGTGGGGAAATATGAAATTATGAACTTGCTTCCTCTCACCAGTGCTACAAAACATTAGTAGGAAAGTCATGTACTCTACTGGAGATTGTTTCTACTAGAAACAGCTTCTACCATAAGATGGGTAACTGGGCAGCATGGGGAAAATAGTAGACAGCTTGCTCTTTCCTCAAATGCCCAAAGCCTTGTTGAACCCTTTACACTATCTTCATCCTATCTTTTCTCTAACACAAATGTTACATGATGTTTTCTTACTGTAGAATACCTACTCTGTGTACCAGTGAAACTGTAGTCACCATCGAAACATAATTCAAACAATTCTCTGAATATATTTCTTTCTCCTTATGAAGTGAACATGTGTGCTAATTTTCTATGTCCTCGGGACAATAACAGTCATACAATATTTGTTTATGTTGGGACCTGATCTCCAGAGAATTTGTTTTCTTTGAGTGTAGGACCAACTAATGTATATTTTTAAATCCTAAAGTCCTTTCGAAAGTCATATCCCAATACTTTGGATTCATATATGCTTTTTTTTGCATGAAATATTATTCTTAAAACTGTTTGTTACCTCCTCTGATCCTTCACTACTCAGGAGCCTTCAGTAGTTCCCAGAGTATTCTTTTCTTGGCTTATGAGATTTTGAACCACAGACCTGCTTCTCTGTACTGCATTAAGAAGAAAGAATAATTAGTCTCAAATTACTGTCTGGTTGCATTAGATTACGAATTTGCATTTGAAATATAATCAGTTCAATTACAGCGACTAGACACATGGCATTAATCCCTGCAGTCACAATAACGACTTTCCACTTTCCAGAACACATGGAGAATGTGATATTTTGTTTCGCCTTATTTTCTTTGGCTTGATTTGCAGTATTCTAAAATAGTAGCCGTGTCTTAAGTCTTTGCATTTACAGAGGCTCTTACACTTTACATGACCTTTTCACAATATACTTTAAGTTCATGAAGATGCATTTTTGCAGGCAGTCATGCACATGACACACATAGCATAGAGAATAGCAAATAAAGCCTATGCCTTTTAGAAGTAAAATAGTAAGGCTGCATTAAACATAATCTATTGGCTTATAAACATATATGAATAGAAAGACAGTACCTCAGATTAGTGGGAAATAGATTCAACTTATATGTGGTATCTACTTACATTGACTATTTTCTTTAAGTCCTTATATACATCCTGTGAGGTTGTTGTATCTGTTAGTAACATACCCAGTGGTGAATGACAGATGTCCCCAAGCTAGAAAACTATATATGATTTCGATTTATTTATTTGACAAGTAAAGTAAGTCAAGAAGTAGCTAGCCAAGGTGAGATGGCGACTTTAAGGACACAGAGAAGGCAGACATAATGGAATATCTAGATGATAGTTTTTATCTCATCAAAACTAATAAGGAAAAGTCTGAGCCAGGAGAAGGGAGAATATAAAGAGACTTGGGCATGCCTCATGTAATACTGCTACTCAGATAGAAAGTGTACTAAGTAGGCATCATCGTGAACTTTATTGGAGAATTAAGGATGACTTTAAGGAATAATATAGTGGCATATAAAGTTGAAAGACCAAGGTGGTAGGTTGGCTAAAAAATTAGCCAATGAGACTCAGACAAGATCATCCACTATGATTTTATTTATCTATTAAAAGTGGGTATCATCTCTCTTGTGGTTTGAGTATGAAATGACTACTCTTAACTCCAGGCTCATCTGTTTGAATATTTGGTCTCTAGCTGGCTGGTGGTGTTGTTTTGGGATATTTAGGAGATGGATCCTTTCTGGAAGAATGGGTCAAAGCATGTCTTATCTTGTGGATTAGAGCCCATCTCAATTTCAGGGTCAGTTTTTTTTTGTTTTGTTTTCTTTGTTGTTTTTTGTTTTTTGTTTTTGCTCTGCTTCCTGACTGTTTAAGCATGTTAGAGCTTAACTCCTGTTATATGGACTCACACATGGGCCCTGATAGCTTAAAACTCTGAGCTAAAATATTTCCTTTCATGAGATGCTTTAGCTCTGTATTTTATCACAGTATGAAAAAGTAGCCAATAAAACCTTCTGCATGGGAGATATTTTGTAGTGAATAAATGTCAGAATATAGGGGGAAACCATTACGAATTCTAAAGTGCTGTACTAATGAATGAGTATTCCCTATACCATTGACTAACAGACATCATCCAGAAAGCCAAACTATAACATACACAGTGGTTTAATGTTTCCAATTTTCTTCCAAATATAAAGAACTTACAGCTGCACGGGCACTTCCTTGTACTCAGGTCTGACTTTCCCTTCATCTCTGTGTCTTTCTAGAATAGATGGAAGTGTACAACTTTCTGGGGCTTCATGAAGTAAGGAACTTGTGTGCAGAATGAATGAAGCTGCAAAAAATCTATGAATTCTAGGACCAAATGAGTCCAGAGGGTCATCACACCTTATCCTTCTGCCATTTTGTGAGAACAACAAAATGAATAGCAGAGACTGGCAGAGTGAATGAAGATGAGTCTCCAGCAGCTCCCGCCTTGTCCTGTGCCTGAGCTTCTCAGTGATGTATTTTGTTTAAACCACAGAACTCACAGTGGCTTAGAGAATTTGCCTACCTGTTGGTGGGCTTAATTTTAATGGGATATAATTATTCCTCCTTGAGTATATAAGATGTCTGTTCAAATTCATTTTCCATATTTAACCTTTTTTTTCTGAAAAGAAAAAGGTTATTCTATAAGGAGAGTATTATGATTTTTTTCCATAAAAAGGGTCATATGGTAAAAGCCTGGTCCTCAGTATCAAAGAATTGAAAGGCAGAAGATATTTAAGGCGTGGAGCCTAGCAGGAGGTCATTAGGTCAGAAACATACTGCCTTAGAAAGAGATTAATATCTTATTACAGGCTGGAGTTGGTTACCAAGACAACAGACTATAGGCCCTGTCATGTAGCTCTCTTGCTTCATTCTCTTCTTGCCTCCCAGTGTTCATTTCTGGTTGTCTGTCATGAGGTTGTTATGGTATTGTTTGGGTTTTCTAGCTGCCAGAATCATGAATCAAATATTCTTCTTTTCTTTATAAACCACTCAGCATCATGTGGTCTGTTACTGCAATACAAACCAGTCTAAGACAGAGAGAAATAAAGACAGACGTAACAGGTAATCCCTAAGAGGATCCAGGCTTCACAATTCTGTCTGCTGCTCCACTTTCAGGGACAAGTTCTGTGGCATTTCAGAGCTCTGATTTCCTCACCTGTAAAATGAGGCCACTGACACTTACCTCTGAAAGCCACTGTGAGAATTAAATGGAAGCACCCAGGCTTTCGTGCAGAAACAGTACATCATTCTCTAAAGGATACTTGCTGTTATTTGGTCCAGACAAGAGTCATATCAAGACATCAGGGCTTCTGATTGAAGTCTCACACTCTGTCTCAAGACAACACCCTTTCTGACCCTTGCTGACCTTTAATCCTCTCTTCTCTTCATCTGCTTGGGAGAAGAGGGGGAGAAAAACAGAATCCTGCCTGAGTCATGTGATGTGTGAGAATTCCTAAGACAGTAATCAGAGAAGAGACCCAAGCAGATTAATCTTTTTCATTTACAGATGGAGAAACTGAGGCCCCCAAAGAGAAAGAACATGCATATATTTCCCTTTGTTATATATTTTAAAACACTTTGCTGAATTGCAGTAAGATAAAAAAAATTTATGGATTGTTTTATTCTGCCTTGTCTGGAATCAAATGTGGATATTTAGTAGAGGAGAGTAAAGGCCAGTTATGGCTGCTTGCAGTGAATATTTAGTGTACACGTACACATAAGACTGCTTTTCTAACTCCTTGTTGGTAAGTTTACAGCAGGCTATCTTTCATAGATCACTAATTAAATCCATGACTCTGGTTCACTATTATAGAATGGGTCACCAAATGTGGCAGAACTTTGAAGAAAATAAAGCAATGTTCAAATGCTTTGCTCTTTTAAATCAATGAAGTGGCTTGGGGATGTGGCTCCATTGTAAAGTACTTGCCTAGCACATACAAGGCCCGAAGTTTGATCCCTAGCATCATGTAAATTAAATATGCTGTCACACAAACAAAATCCCAGCATCAGAGAGATGAAGGCAGAGGAGGATCTGGTCCTCTATAAGCAAGATCATCCCTGCTTATAGGATGAGTTTGAGGCCTGAGATAGGAAAGACTGCATCTCTTCTGCCACCCCAACAATAAAAGAACCCAGGAAAGAAACTAAGAAATATGGCAAAATGTTTTCTAAAAATTTGAATTGATATGAAAAAATGCAAGGGCAAATATAAAGAAAATAAATCTACCTGGTGAAAAAATTTTAAGTAAACTATGTGCTTTGTGCTCAGCATCTTGAAGACAGGGCTCTTCAGTCTGAGAGCTGAGGACTTGTTCTTTTTTTTTTTCTGAGATGGGGTTTCTCTGTGTAGCCCTGGCTGTCCTGAAACTCACTCTGTAGACCAGGCTGGCCTCGAACTCAGAAATCCGCCTGCCTCTGCCTCCCAAGTGCTGGGATTAAAGGCATGCGCCACCACCTGGCTTGAGGACTTGTTCTTATGAAAGGGATGGGATAATCAACCAAAATATATTCAAGTAATGTATGTCAGTCTATTCTTTGGGTAACAGTTTCATTCTGTGACTTGCCAAGGCCTCACCAAATCCTACCACAAAGTATCAGGCCTCTTCTTCTTTCCATGACCCTCTTGATCTTGCATCATTCACACCTAGAAAAGCAGTATCACGTGGATGATGCTTAGGTTGTCCATTTCTTCTATCAGCTCCAGCTATAGCCCCGCCCATGGACTGCAGCTATGAGAGCTTCTGTGGCCCTGAGGAGGCCCTTTTCCACTCTGTCCCAGTGAAGCACAGCAGCCTGTCTGATACTGATCTCTCTGAGGCTGTTTGTTTAAAATGTATCCCTTTGACCTTGATCAACGTCAGTGTCATTTCTAACACACAACATGCACAGCTCTTTACAGTTTATAAACTAGATGCACTTTGGTTAACTTGTCTTCTGTTACTTTGTTTTTCTTATCTTCTGCTTTTTAAACACGAGGAAAAAATAACCAATTAGTTTATTGGAAGAAACCTGGCAGCAATTTAAATCCAGGTCTCTCTAGCATAAGAAAATAAATGGACAGATCTTTGAGTGTCTTGATTCTCTAACGACCAGTCCAGGAACACCTTTGTGCATGAATAAAATTCCCTGGTCTTTGTGACTCCTGAGAGAGTAGCACAGGGCATCAGGGAGAACACAAGTGGAGAGTACATTATCATTAGCATGGACTTGGCTTAATACCTGATGCAGAGAGTTCTTATAATCTCATCTAAACTGTGCATAAATGAACTCTTCATTAAGCAGTCAGGCCTGAGTCCAAGGCAGACCATGAGGCCAGCTGTTCTGTTTTATTACCAAACTCAGGATGAATCTTGGATTTAAATGTAATGTGGGTCTTTGATGGGGAAAGCCAGAAGAATAGAATGCAAGATTTACTATCAGGCTCTGTCTTTTAATGTACACATACCCGTATTATGAATATAGCTTTCATTACAGCAGGGAAAAGGACAGAAGGAAAAAGTGGGAAACAAGATATTCTTTTTCTCCACTTGTATTTGCATATTGTGCCTCTCCTTCCTTCTCTCTCCTATCACTTAGATCTGAACTACTTCCCACTTTTACTATCTAAATTCACTCTATAATGTCCTTAATTTGCCTACCTGGACCATTTACTGGTTGCTCCATCATTTTTATCCTTGTCAGCTCTGAACTTTGATGTTTTTGTTTTTTGAGAGCTACAGTTCTCTGATATTATTAACAAAAGAGATCCATGCATCCCTAACTAAAATGTACAGTTGAGTAGCTTCTAGGTGTCTCTTTCCGTATAAGAATGACACAGTAAATGTTAATGGCAGGGAATAAAGGACTCTTATAAGGAATATAGATTGTTGTGGAATTGAGCTCAATATCAGGATCAATACTAGAGCAGCAACAAGGAGCAATGATGTAATTTGTGTGAGTTAGGTAACATGCTTCAACTAAGACCAGAGCTGAGCATCATCTATGAATCAGTGTTTTTGCCAAATGCAAAGAAAGTTATTGGTGGTCAGGTCTTGTTGTAATTCAGCTCTGCTAACTAGACATGTGGAAAATGAATATCTAAACAGGGCATTAAGCAGGCACTTGCTGTTCAGTGAGTGCTAATAAAGTGATGAATTTTAGGATGTGAGTCAGGCTGTCTGAATCTTCAGCTTGTATTTGCCACTAGCCTAACTTGCGATCTGGGTCTAATTCTTCTGGGTTTCAAATTCTTCATGATAAGGAGAGAGGAGGATGGATCTTAAGTCCACAACCTATGATATTGTGGTAAAAAGGTTCCTTGCAAAGATAAGATTGCCTGAGGAGTCCTTAGCCCCTTCATCTCTAAGAGCCCAACCTCTCTTTGCAAGTGTTAGCTTAAATGTCATCTCCCCTCAACAGCCATTTCTGGTTCTTCTATGGACAAAGATCCGCTTGTCTTGCAGCTCCTCAACATTTTAGTAAGTGCAGTTTGTGACACTCAGTCCCATATATGTTTTGTATTTTTATTATTTGTGTCCACATCCTAGTATTGATTAAACTTGCACAAATGCTTTACAGAAAGCTAGACATTTAATCCATATATCTTATTGTTCTTAGCATACTGGATGGTACACTGTGACTATTTATTATTTGAAGTAATGCTGGTTAAAGCTACTCAGTGTTTGTTGTGCTGTGAGAAGATGGATAGATGATAGGTAGATAGATAGATAGATGATAGATAGATGATAGAGATAGATGATACATAGATAGATAGATAGATAGATAGATAGATAGATATAGATTGAAAACTATAGGATTGAAATAGAGTCTGTGAAGTTAATACTAAGTGTAATAGCTTTTTTTTTTTTTAAATGAAGCATTCAGAAGTCACTATGTAATATAATTTCTCTGACTGTTAAAAATTATGTAAGGTAAGTTATATTTTCTTTTTTAAAAGACAAAAAGACTGAGTTGTAGAAAATACAAACAGTTTACCTTAAGACTTGGAGCTTCCATATGTCTTTATAACACAGTGTGACTTAAGTCACCATGCTGGACTGTAGACCTACTGTTGCCAGATGAGGAGGTTCAGACTGAGGAAAGCCTTGGAAGCATGTAGCTATGTGCCAGACATTAGAGGCCAAAGAGCTGAGTCATCTGTCAGTATTTGTAAGGAGTATTGCTTTCCCTCTCAAGTCTCCAATGCACAACAATATTATTTTCGATGTTTAAGCAAGTTGTGGCTATCCATTCTCAAATTAGACCACAAAACAGCTTAAAAACGATTGCTCAATAACTCATTATATTGGTGTAATATCAACTTTGGTGCTTATTTTTGGTTGAGATTTAGATCTATGCTATAATGTGTGGCCTCATTATCATATTTGGGAGTTCTAGGAATCTTCGTTATTACAAGATCATGGCTGGAAAGTTCATTGTTGTGACATACATAGCCCACTTTTCAATTTGATTCTACATAGACCATGTTTTTATTATAGTCTCCAGATCGTGTGGCTATGAAGTAATGAGATGATTTTGGGTGCTCTCGGTGTTGACACTAAGTTAGGATGCAGAAGAGTCAGCCAAAAAATTGTATTACTTCATTATAGTGTTGAGCATATGTTACAGTTAAAATTATAGTGGTGATAATGCTATAAGTCAGCATTTATTAAGTTAAATTTAATATCAAGTAAATTAAAATATTAAATTTGCTTTATTTTAGGGATGCTTCAGTTTATTAGCAAAATTTAGTGGAATGAACAGAAACAATCAGCAAACTTTAGTAGATTTGATGCATATAGAGCTCTTTTGTACCTCTCCAGAGCTCCGCACCACACGGGCACATTGTCCTCCACTGTCAACATTCTGCACTATACTGTGAAGTACACTGTTGCCATGGATGAGCCTGTATCATCTTTATCATCATTCAAAGTCCTTCGTTTCCAGTAGTGTTCACTGCTAAGTGTTGTGCATTCTGCATTCTGTCTAGATGGTTGTGAAATGATGAGCATCCAGGATTAGAATACCATTGCTCTACTTATTTACTCCGCTTTTCCCCTCCAGTCTCTCTCAAGTAATGATCTTACTTTCGAAGCTTTGCCTTGCGTAGAATGCCATGAAATTGGTATTACCTAGCAAGCTTCTTTCCAGACTGCTTTACTCACTTAACAATGTCAATTTAAGACTCTTCTAGGCTAACTTATTTTTAATATTAAATAATACCGCACCACCTTGATTTGCCACAGTTTGTTTATCTATTCATCTACAGAAAGACATACTGGTTGCTGCCAAGCTTTGCTGCTGTGAATAACGACATAATAAACACCCACATGTAAAGTTTTTCAGTGAAATTTAGTTTTTATTTGACTAAATGCCAAGGAGTGCAGTCACTGGATTATATGGTCAGAATATATTCTCTTTTTGCAAGGAGTGACAATATATTTTCCAAGGCACTTGGACTATTTTGGATTTGCACCAGAAAAGAATTATAGTCTCTTTTGCTCATGGACATACCAGAATTTAGTTGTTTGTATGTATGTATGTATGTATGCATGTATGTATATATGTATTTTTGGATCCCAACTTTTTCAACAGGTATATGGAGGTATTTCTACTATTGTTCAATTAGTATCTCACAACTTGGAGGACTTTTTACATCTTCAGTTGATACTGTATATTCTTTGATCAAGTCTTTTGCACATTTAAAAGCTGAGCTGTTTATTTGTTACTTCTAAGATTGAATAATTCTTTTCATGTTCTAGACAAACTGTTCTTTATTATGCTGTTTTGTTCATGAATCTGACCTGTGATGTTTCATCTGAGACTATCATTCCCGTACTAAAGGACATCTAGGATTTTTCTGTTTTCTTCTGGGATTTTTGTAGGCTTATGTGCTATTTTTATGTTTATACCTGTTCTAAGTATAGGTTATATAGCATTTATCTATTTTGTTTCTTATTATTTTATACACATATTCAATAAAATGTGATCATATCTACCCCTCACTTCCCCTTCATACTTTACTTATAATCTACTAAACACTCTCTCATTCCAATACCATGTCTTCATTTTTTTGATAGTGCGCTAAGTCCAGCTAGAGATAATGCATAAGTGCATAGGTATGGAACCATCCACTGGGGTATGGGAAGCTTACTAGTGTCAACATCCTCAAAAAGAATGATTCTATCTCCCTTAGCAAATATTTATTGTCACTAATTCCCCAATAAGGGATGGGCCTTGAGATAATCTATGGCGTCAATGGTGGAAGAACTTGGGCTGGCTTGATCTTGGGCAGATAACCAGAGCTGCTGTGAGTTCATGAAGACAATAGCCATGTCTTATCAAAAAGACAGCATTTCCCAGCTCTTCTCCCCAACCTCCAGCTCTTACGTTCTTTGCAACTCCTCTTCCACAATGTGCCCATGCCTTGGTGGTGGGAAGTTAATGTATATGCCCATTTAGGACAGTACAATTGGCCTTTTATTCTAGGCATGTTTGTATGTAAGCACAGTTCTATATTTCTTCACTGATTGCTCCCCATTGCAAAAAGAAGCTTCTCTGACTAATGTTGAGAGCCCTCAGGTCTTAGTATAACATAAATATTTACAAGGCAATTTGATAGGATGACTTTTGACAAAATTTAATAAAATAACAGGGATCTATCGCCTCTGCAGTTACAGATTTTTAAGCAGGTCTGCAGTATGGAATTTCTTCTTATGAAAAATGTCTCACATCCAGTCAGAAAGTGATTAGTTAGCCCATAACAGTCATGCCATGATTGCATCAATTGGCACCTCTTGCTTGGCTGGTCAGTCTTGTAGTACTCAGGTCCATCACTGGGTAAGATGATTGATGTCTGTTCTCTCCCAGATGCCTGCAGAGCACCTATGAGCATAATGAAAGCCAGCCTGCTTTCCCTGTTTCCAGGTGTTTTGAGGTTGATTGGTCTATGTTCTGTGGTGTTTTCAGTAATAGGATTTTTTTTTTTAACATGTCTTTATGGTAGATAGCCCAGTGAAATCCTGGTCTTAGTTTTTAAATAGATATATATTATTGAGATTTTCCATTTCTTCTATACATATGCTGATCTGTGTTTTTTTTTTTTTTCAGAATCTGTTGGTGTCTTTTAAAATGTAAAGTTTATTGATATGCAATTACACCTACTATCTTTTTCTTGTAATTTAAAGGTGTTCTTGAGCAGACTTGATACTGTGGCTTAAAAATTACTGTGACGTGATTTTTTTTATCTCTCCTTTTCTTAGTCACTTGGCTAAGGGGGTATCTATCATGTTAATTTCTTGAAAGAAAATTTGGGCTTGACAAATTTCCTTTATTCTTCTGTTTTATAATCCACCAATGACTGTTATAATCACTACTTACTCAGTTTTACTGTGTTTGGTCTAACTTTTGTTGTTTTCCTAACTTCTAAAGCCTTATTGATATTTTAGCTTATTGATGTAGTATGTTTGTTGGTTTTTCAAATGTTATACCAATCTTGCAGACTTTATCTAAATCCCAATTGACTGGCATGTAGTTCTTATCGATATTGAATTCAGATTGCTAAAATTTTGTTGAGAGTTTGGTATTTAAGTTGCTGTTGTATCAGTTGTCTTGGAATTTTGATTATGACAAGCCACATTCTATTGTTGAATCAAATGAATATTATGAATACTCATTTTTTGATTCTTATAAATAATGTAAAAATATTACTATTTTCTTTCTTTCTTTATGTTGTAATGTAATTTGCTTACCTTTAGACCCAGTGATTTTACTTATATTCAGCATAGCTTCAGTACCCATTAGGAAACCACAGAGCCAAGTCTTCTACCTAATTACAAAGTCTTTGGATTTGCACTATAATATATAAAAGAAGCCTTTCACTTAGGCTAATATAGCTCATCTTTTGAAATCACAATTAAATGGGAATAGAATTTATAGGTTTTAAAACCACAGACATAAGGCTCTGCTGATAATTAATAATTCCAGGCTTTAGACCATCCGTGCAAAAGAAGAATATATTGAACATTGTAATTTTATCCCAGTTCATTCACTATCTAAAGGCAAGGACTATAATTTGATAGTCACAGTCAGTGGTCCCATTACAATTGTTACCTCCATGTAGGATCAGTCTCTCTCTCTCTTCTCTCTCTCTCTCTCTCTCTCTCTACTCTCTTCTCCTCTCTCTCTGCTGGGCTGGGCTGTCTACTGAGGTTACTTCCTTAGTTTTAAACAGATAATCAAACCACAGTGAGCTTACATGTATAGCTAATTTCCTTTTACTCCTCTATTTCCCAGAGAAGGTATATGCCATTCTCCTTAGCTACTACTCTGAGCTTTATTATCATGAGTAGATTTCTTTGAACAATGGGCATCAACCATCCAACTCTAGAATATCTGCCCAAGGTCCAGATTTCCTTCTGTTTCCAGCTTATTTGAGCTCTGCACAATGGAGATTAGGATCACTCTTCTTTCTGTTCTCCTACTGCCATCTGGACTCCTCAGTTTCTCTTGCCATCTGGAAACAGATTCTTCCTTAATTCTGGTGATTTTTAGCACTCTTACTATCCTATTTGCATCAGACCTATGCAGTGACATTATAATTGTCTGATGTATGGTGCACTGGGAAATTCATTTCTTTTTATTTTTCTTCTAGTTCAGAACTACTGAGAAACAGTTTAGCCTGAGCTGTCCTCATGAAGATGTCATCAATATAACAAATACATCCCTAGTACTACTTCCTGATGTATCCATTTCAGACTTGGAGAAGCTGAAAATGATAAGATTAAACATACTGACATTAAATGACTAGATAAAGGCATTGATGATGACTGCTTAATCTTACAGAATAGTAGGAGAAATGTAACATGATGATCCCATCAATGCTACTGCCTCGTTGGTTCAAGATGATGCAAAGGTGAGATACTCCATCCTTAGAAGTAACTTATACTACTATAAAAACATACCCTACATCAACTTTTTCTTTAATCCCACTGGATTCCTCTGGGATTTGCTATCATTCTTATTCTGTTCCAATTTATAGTCCTAGTGATAAGCCTTGTATAAGCTTGAAGTGTCAGATGTTTCATTCAACATGATGACCCAGAGAAGTCATTGACTTTTGCACCAGAAAACCTATTCCAGGGGCTGGGATGTAGCTTAGTTTTCAAGGTGCCTGTCCAGCAAGCACAAAACTCTGAGTGATTCCCAGCACTGCTAAATTTGGCTTAGAAAAAGAAGCCTACATTTTTAACACCTGGGAAATAGACATAAAAGACAAACAACAAAACACACAAAAACAAGAAAGAAAAGAAAGAAGAGAAAAAAAGAACAGAATAAACCTTATCAAAATTACATGGCCACAAGTCATGATGTTAGCTGCCCTCCTCCTCTTCCCCAAAACTCCACAGTCTCATTGGGATATCAATGCACATATGACTTCTTGAATAAAAACAAGTTTTACATCCAAAGTTATTAGAGAATGTGATTTTGCGGAAGTTTTAAGTAATTTTATGTCAGCTGATTGAGATATTTCAACAGGATGTACCCCCTTTATGCTGGAAAAGTCTGTGAGAGCCAAAAACCCCTGGGAGTACCTTGTATCCTATGAGCTAGGCACTGTTACTGTAGTCTACTTAAAAGTTTTGACTTGTCACTGAAAAATGCATTGAAAGCTTTCCTAGCTCTTTATTCATTGGGGAAAACTGCATCAGACTCATAAAAAGATCCCAGACCAATGCTCTCATCCCAGGGCACTTATAATTCTATGGTACGTACAGCAACCACAGAGGCTCCATCTTAAACTATTTCTACACACTAGAGCATGTTTCTTAACCTCTCTAATGCTTCTACCCATTAATAGTTCCTCATGTTGTGGTGAGGCCCAACTATAAAGGATTTTTTTAGTTACTTCTTCTTGCTGTAATTTTACTACTGTGTGAATCATAATGTAAATATCTGATATGTAGGACATGTGAAATGTGACTTCTGGGAAAAGATTGCTTGAACCTAAAGGTATAACTGTCAAGAGGTGCCAGAACACCACCAGAAGTTCTTTGGTGGCATTTCTTTCTATGAAGTCATGACAGAAGATGGCTAGCAAAGAAATGCAAGGTGAACCAATACCATACAGCATTGTTCACTGTCTGTTGGGCTGATATTTATCTCCTTTCCAAACATCATGTGTTCTCTCAAGGGTCCCCTCTAGCAAACCATCACATGCTCTTTTTCCAGGCTGCTTCCAGAAAAACACCACATGTCTGTTCTCAGCAAATCATCCTCCCATGTGTATGCTTCAGCAAAAACATCCTCTCATAAGACAGTTTGCAGAAAAACATTACATGATACAACTGAGTCACCAAAGAAACTAGACATTTCTACTTCAAAATACTGTCTTTCTTTTTAGTCCAAAGACTAGGGAAGCTAACAGGAAAGAATTCACTCTGGTACCAACTATGTGACAACACTGTCTCAAGAGTACTGGTCTGAAGGAGAGGATACTGGGACTTCTGAAAGCTAAGCCATAGTGAATGGTAATTGGGAGCATATGTCAAGAGTCCCAACCTTTCTATCTTTAAACTTCTTTCCTGACTGGGGGTGTCTGACTCAGACACTGTTTTTTACTGCTGTGAAGACACACCTTGACTGAGGAAACTGTTATGAAAGAAAACATTTAATTGAGGGCTTGCCTACAGTTTCAGAGGGTAAGTCTGTTATCACAGTGGGGAACATGGCAGCACAAATTGCTCTAGAGCAGTACTGAGAGCTACGTTCTGATCTGTAGGTATCAGACAGAGAGAGACTGGGCCTTGTGTGAGTATTTTGAATCCTGCAATTTCACTGCCACTTAAACCTTCTTCCAACAAGGCCTCACCTCCTAATCCTTCTCAAATGTCTCTCTGATGACTTAGGACTCAGATATATGAAGTATGGGGGCCATTCTTATCCAAAATACCACTTTTCTTCTTTAAGAGTTTTTGTCACCAAAGGGGCAGAACATTTGCTGTTAGAAAGATCCTTGTTCAAATCTCTGCTCCATAATATGCTAGTTGGGCATAGGCACCAATAGTATGGGATGTGCCCAGTCAGCACAGTCTCCCTTGTCACTTCTGCTCTTTGGAACAACCTTTGAGTTACTCTTCCATGATATGGTTCTATCAAACTTGAAACCCAATTTTCTTTCTCAAAAAATACAGTTAAACACCAGAACTGACCTTTCCATGGCTTCTCTCCTTCCAGGCATCCCAAATGTCAGAGATTTGATTAAGGATGTTTACTTGGGGCATACAAAATTCAACAGCAGAATAGCTGATAATTTTACTTATTATTCAAGGTAGTTGGATTCTGTGAGAGAGCCCTAAGGCCTAAAGGGGAAGCAAGATGGTGTGCATGAGATGTCCTGAAGCAAGCCCAGCAGCTTTCCCATAGCCTAAAATGTAGGAAAAGCAAAGGGCTACATGTTTTCTGAAACACCAAGGTTAAGTTGCTGCTTCCTTAGCCAGGGATCCCAAGGCATGGCTCCACTGTATGAAAGCACAGTGAAGGTATGGTATTTCCAAACAGCTTCCATCTCAGCTGCTAGCAAGAAGGGTTGATTGCCATCAATACGATGAAGTCTCCAAGATCATGACAAAAACTCTTGAGACCCCGCCTCCAAGGGTCTCATCAAAATGTCACTTGCAGATGAGAACCAGGCACCAGGAAAACATTCTGTTTGTATTTAAGTTCATTAAATATGTTTATGTTTGTTGCTTCTTTGCCAGAAGACTTACCTCATTATCACCCGAGTGTATTGATAGCATAGAGACAGAAATTTTCAGTTCTATTTATTTTTTCTTTTCTGCCTCACCTACTGTTTCATTTTCATGTTCATATTTTACTCTTTCTCTTTTGAGACATAAGTAGATGGTCTGATGAAGAATCACCTTTAATTTCTGTAGTATCTCGAATGTTAAGTGAGATTAAATAAGCTATATTTAAGTAATAAAATTTCTAACTGACCAGGCTTTGCAAAGTATTCAGTAAACTTTTGTTCTTAAAAATTCCTACATTCCTTCAACCTTTTATTCCGTGGACAGTCACTGAACATTCTCTGGGGATGTGGACTTGTCTGTTTCACAGATTCTACTCTGAAAGTTCTTATAGACACACAGAAAAGTAAAAGATACTAAGGGAATCATTAGAGAGATTGCTCAGCTAGATAAAAATATTCCTGATCTTCTAGGGCACTGGAGTTCAGTTTCCAGAACCATATTTGGCAGCTCACAGCC
The DNA here is from genome assembly GCA_021653895.1 of Mastomys natalensis. Taxonomy (NCBI): domain Eukaryota; kingdom Metazoa; phylum Chordata; class Mammalia; order Rodentia; family Muridae; genus Mastomys; species Mastomys natalensis. The sequence continues at coordinate 355,840 of JAJTUV010000075.1, forward strand.
ACCTGTAACTCCAACTCCAGGGAATCTCCATAGCCTATATGGGTTTCAATGCATATGTGGCATATACTCACACTCACACATACATACATGTACAAATTTTAAAGAAAACAGAAAAAAAATATAGGAAGACATATAGGGAATAAGTCCCTCCTCCATAAAAAACTTTGTATGGAAGTTGAATATTGATGGAAGTAATAATGAAATCAATACCCGGTGTTCAAAATACCCAGGAAATTCACTAATTGGATTTATCTCTTTAATTAAAGTCGATCCAGACTCTAGGGAGTGCCATATACACAAGGGAAAGTATGGGAAGCAAGAGTGGATAGATGGATATATTCTGATGATTCTGCAAAAGCAGTCAGAAAGATTCCCACAGCCCCATCCTGACTCGGGAATATGTGTCTGTCCTTTAAACTAATTTTCTTTTCCAGGACTCATTTAATGTGATCTGTTGAATAACTATATGTTTTTTGGTTGTGAACTTTGTTTTTAATGGCTGAGCCATCTTTCTAGCCCTGAGCCACAATATAAAATTGGTCAATGTCAAAGATGCAGCCCCTGAGGATGAGTAGGTGTTAAAAGCAGAAAGAGAAACCGTGGATGGCATGGCCTAGATTGGGTTAGGAGGAAGCCATGGTTACGCTCACACCCATAATGCTTTCTTGCATTTCCCCACCTCAGGATGGCTATTTGATGTTGGGGGAAGGGAAACTGTAATTAAGAAGAAGAGAACTACAGTAATTTCAGAAATATTTTTGCAAGAGTAAGGTAAAAGGATAATAATTACGTCTCACTTTATCTTTTAGTGCTTAGTCCTCCCTCACAAGTTAGAATTTTAAAATGCCACCTGAACACATTTGAGTGAGAAAGCCGCCTGATGAGGGGCAAGTCTACTTACTCATGATCCTTAGATTCTCCCGAAACTTCAGGGCAGGAGTCCACACAGTGCTTGGTGGGACCAGTCTTTATGTCTTATGAGCTCACATGGCCCCTGAACTGCTGATGTCTTGTATGTGTGATGGCTGTGATGTCCTGTACAAGTAGAATAATTGGCAACAGGCAAAGTGAAACTGAACATGTATGCTCTTGTGGAAATATCTATGGAGATGAGTATACTTGTTATCATTAAGTCTTGACCTGCAATGAGTGGTACAGATTGATAATTTTATGGTATGATAATGTCTTTCATGTCAGAAAGTCTGCAGTTCATTTTGAAGGGCATTTTATACATCACTGTGATTGAGGCAACCAGGAGATCTCCTAGTGTTCTCAGAGCAGGTCTCCAACACCCATTCTATACTTGCTGAGGTGAAAATCTAGAATAACCATACATGAATTGGATAATGCTTTCTTTAGGAAACTGCTTTCTCACCTCTCACTACAAATAAGATTAATTTTTACCCAATCAAGGAAAATTATCAGGTAGAAAGATGACATTTATGAAGCACAAAGAAATAGATTATTTTCGTAATATTTAAACCATGATTGAAATCACTTAAAATATGATCATATTTAGCTATTAGATGTTGATATATTATTTCTATATTAGTATAATTTATTTTGATTTACCATCATGTTGGCTGTAATCCTTCCCTTATTCCTGCTAACCCACACAATTGCCATTAGTTTAGAAAATAACCACTGGTTTTGTTTGGCACATGTCAGTCAGCAAGAACAATCTTTTCCTATCAGAAGAGATCTGTCTATTCCTAGGTTCTTAAAAAGAAATTCATTTGGCATAGGAATCACTCATGAGCACTATGCACAAATAAAAGGAGATAATATAGAATCCACCTGTACCTACACTCAGGGCTTCCCTTGGTATTCCTGTCAATGGGGTTTTTCTATCACATTATTTGGGATCTGAATGACTTACGTCCTTCCTTGTTGAAATTCCACATCTGTGCACGCTCTTTCTTTTGGTAAACAGCTGCCATTAGAAGGATTTTTGTTGGTGGTTGTGGTGCTGAAAATGGTACTTACACTCTACATCCTGCAGGTAATAAAGGTTTATGCATAGGCTCTTGTACACCCATTTTGCTTAGCAAATCCTTGCAATCAGTCAGTAATATTAAGAAAGTTCTCCCCAAGAATTGTGATGATTCTCCACATTTATTGGATTGCAGCCATGACAGTTCTTTTATTGCCTATCCCATAAATAGTTACTGGATACAAAGGAAGTCTCGAAAATGACTTGAATGATTAATAAAACTACTAATATTGCAGCCAAATAAATGAGCAGAAATCAATCTAGAGATGGGTAAATTGAGGGCCACAGTTTTACAAAATAGAACTACAACAGATTATTTATTGCTCAAGAATAATCTTAGTTGTCAATAATTTCTTAGCATGTGTTGCTTCAATATGTCATTTTTTACCATACTATTCAATATGTCATATTTTTACCATACTATTGATTGTCAAATTAATGATTTAAGTGAAGAGACAAAATCTCTTAAGTGACCCTTGAATGGTCCTGTCCTGATTAAGATAGTTCTCCCCTACCTTTGGCATTCTGTTAGCAATTTTTATAATTCTCTTATGCTTGCTTATATTAATTGGACATGCTATAGAGGCAATGCATCCAACCTTGGCCTCTATTACAGTCACTATTTTTCCTTAAAAAATGAGAAGAAGATGTCAGGAGCACAGTGCAAAAGGCATTGTGCTCACAGATCTCCAGAGAAAACAGTAATCTTAAGCACACAGGATTGTCTTTCCAATGGGAAAGATGAAAAAAACCTGTTCTTCTATTCAGACAGCTGAGAATTTGAAGTGATTAACAGCTTGGTGGTCTGTGTTTCTGTTGGGCCAGACCATATCAAAGCTCCTACAACCAGGACTGGAGGTGGCTAGTAATCTTAATGACATTTACACCCAGAGGCTCCCAAGCTCCCATAACCAGGACTAGAGTAAGTTAATAGCCAAAATGACCTCTATGCTGTCTGTATGAGTGATAGCAGGCCATGCCCTTCCTTAAATCTTTAAGTTAATGTAGGTAGCCTATCTCTAGAACCCATCTTCTTGGAAGAAATGACTTGTACCCCTTTGGATTGAGTTTGATGTAATTACACTTCCTTGTGTATAGTGGACTATATTATACCAGGAAACATTTTTCCAAATTATAGTTTTAATTTATTGGGAATAAACTGCCTGGGATCAGCACTCTGAAGTCCTGATTTAGATGGATGAAGTCAATCTGAACTGAGTTTCCTCGCTAGCCTCTTTGAGGCTTGCTTTCCTACCTGCCTGACACCTTCAGAGACTCCCTTATCACCACCCACAGTTTAATTGCACAGAACTCTATGGGTTTAGTGTGAAGTGACTCCAAGTTAAAAGTCTGAAATCTTGAGCACAGTCTGAGTTTTTGTATGTTTAATCCCTGCATTTGCTTCTTTTTACTCAAACCTGTCTGAGATTCAGGAAGGTCATTGTTTCCGTTCAAATACCTCAGCTGGCATCTCTGGAAAATGAAAAATTTCTACTGGTTGTACAGATCTAATAATGTTATCAGGTTACATATTAACTTATTTCCTTATAAGTAGATTTACTGGGATAAAGTTTATGTCTCATATACATTTTGAGTGTACGATTAAGACTTAATAAATTCACAGTTGTGTAGACTTCACTACAATGTCATTTCTGCTAAACCAAAAGGTTCCTTTGTGTGACCTTTGCGTTCCTTCTTCAGTCATGTTGTCATCCCTGGAAACCACAAATCTATCCTCTATGCCTATAGATCACTTCCTAGACACTTTATTTAAGTGGTTCTAAACAATATGCTTTTGTCATTTGGTGTTCTTGCAGCCACATGATGTTTGTGAGACTTATTCATGTTGCAGTGTGTTTCAGTGCTTTATTTCTTCATATTGACAATCACAATTACATTGATACATTACATTTTAGCAATCCATCTGTTTAGCTGGACATTTGGGCTGCTTCTACTTTTGGGTTATTATGAATGGTGCACTAATGGATGGTTGAATGATATGCCTGTGGGGGGTATTCTAATTTTCTTCCTGTCTCTGTGATAAAAGACCCTGACCAAAAGCAACTTAGGGGAGGAAAGGGTTGTTTGGCTTCTCCTTCCTGGTCATAGTCCATCATTGAGGGAAGTCAGGGAAGGAATTCAAATCGAAACCATGGAGGAATGCTGCTTTCAGGATCAATTTCTGATTCTCAGGAAGTCTCATGGTTAGCTAAGTTTCTCCTATAACACAGGACAACCTACCCAAATGATGGTAGTTTGGGTTCTTGTACTTTGATTGACAACCAAGAATACTATCACTACAGACATGCTCCAGGCCTGGGCATCCAAGCGACTTTAGGCTACGTCCATTTGACAAAGCTATCTAGGACACTTTTTCTTTTAACTTTCCTAGTTAGAATCTGGAGCAGAATCAAATGTATCAAATTAAATTCGTGTTATTGATAAATAAGCCAATGGACCCTTGTCTTTTTTTTCTTGTTTTTTTTTTTTTTTTTAATTGGATATTTTATTGATTTACATTTCAGATGTTATCCCATTTCCTCATTTCCTGCCCCCCTCCAGAAGCCCCCTATCCCATACCCCTTCCTCCTGCTTCTATGAAGGTGTGCCGCCATACCCCCACCAACTCCCACCTCCCTGCACTCGAATTCCCCCACACTGGACATCTAGCCTTCACATGACCAAGGACCTCCTCTCCCACCTATGCCCAACAAGGCCATCCTCCACTACATATAAAGCTGGAGCCATGGGTCCCTCCCTATGTGCTTCCAGGCTGGTGGTTTAGACCCTGGGAGCTCTGGTTGGTTGGTATTGTTGCTCTCCCCATGGGGCCACAAACCCCTTCCACTCCTTTAGTTCTAACTCCTCCATTGGGAACCCCGTGATCAGTTCAATGGTTAGCTGCAAGCATCCACCTCTATATATGTCAGGCTCTGGTAGAGCCTCTAAGGACACAGCTATATCAGGCTCCTGTCAGCATGCGTTTCCTGGCATCCACAACAGTGTTTGCCTTTGGTGACTGCACATGGGATGGATACCCAGGTGGAGCAGTCTCTGGACAGTCCTTCCTTCAGTTTCTGTTCCACACTGTTTCCATATTCACTCCCATGAGTATTTTGTTACTCCTTCTAAGAAGGACTAAAACACCCACACTTTGGTCTTCCTTCTTCATAAGCTTCACGTGGTCTGTGAGTTGTATCTTGGGTATTGCAAGCTTTTGAGCTAATATCCATTTATCAGTGAGTGCATACCATGTGTGTTCTTTTGTGATTGGGTTACTTCACTCAGGTAAGGTATTTTCTAGTTCCATCCATTTGCCTAAGAATTTCATGAATTCATTGTTTTTAATAGCTGAGTAATACTCCATTGTATAAATGTACCACATTTTCTGTATCCATTCCTCTGTTGAAGGACATCTGGGTTCTTTCCAGCTTCTGGCTATTATAAATAAGGCTGCTATGAACATAGTGGAGCATATTTCCTTGTTATATATTGTAGCATCTTCTGGGTATATGCCCAGGAGTGGTATAGCTGGGTCTTCAGGTAATGCTATGTCCAATTTTCGGAGGAACCACCAGACTGATTTCCAACAATGGACCCTTTTCTGAAGCAGCTGCACAATTTTACAGTTCTACCAGGATTATGTGGTATGCTTATTTCTCTGCTTTCTTCCACATTTTTTTTATACTCTTGACAATACTTGTTACAGTTTGTGTTTATTATGATCCTAACAATGACTTCTGTGATGGCTAATATTATGTCAACTTGACACAAGTTACTGTCATCTGAGAGGAAGGAATCTCAATTGAGAAAATGCCTTTATGAGATTGGGCTGTAGGCATATCTATAGAGTATTTTCTTAATTAGTGATTGATGTGGGAGGGCCCAGCCCATTGAGGATGGGGTCACCCTTGAACTAGTCATCCTGGGTCCTATATGAAAGCAGGTTGAGGAAGCCATGGGTAACAAGCATTCCTCCAGGCTTCTGTATCAGCTCTTGCCTTCAGGATTCTACCTGTTTGAGTTCCTGTCCTTACTCTTGTGATACACTATGGATGTATAAGCATAAGCCACATGAACCTTTTTCTCTGAAAACTGCTTTTGGTTATCATAGCAATAGGAACCACAACTAGATAGAGTTGGTACTGGAATAATAGAGTATTGCTATGTGATAGAATTGACCATGTTGGTTTTTGTAGGGGAGGTTGTAGAAGAACTTTGGGCTAAAAAATGACATTGAGTTAAAAAGGACAGAAATACAGTTGTGCAGGACTTGTACTCTGCAGGTTTTATTAATGGGAGATAAAATTGCCATCCTCCTAGTGTGGAGTGGGCCTTGGGTGTGAAAGTCACTGTACGTCCCTTCTAGCCAGCTAGGAAGATAGTATTTGATTGTTTTGTTTGTTTTAACCTTATGGTCAACTATGAGGACTCTATGTAGCCTAGAATCTGGGATGGGCTCAGTGTGGTATGGAGTAACTCATTATATTCATCCTTGACAATTTATGCTTTGGTTATGTTAGGTTTGGGGCATAGAGGGAGAAATGGCAAACTCCATTTCTTCTGGTTCACATTTTAGCTTTTGTTAACTTTGTGTTAGTAAGGAAAGATGATTTTAATTACTATCTTCAATTTATTCCTTAGATATGCATCCTACTTGAAGTCAGTTTCATTGATTCTTCTTTAATGTTACAATTAGTTACACAAAGTTCCCATCTGGCCTTCAGGGTGCTTTGGAATTGTAGTCTTGTAAAATTATAAGCTCCTAGGGACTAAACCACCAACCAAAGAGTACACAGGGTATACCCATGGCTCCAGCTGCATATGTAGCAGAGGATTGCCTTATTGGCATTACTGGGAGGAAAGCCCCTTGGTCCTGTGGAGGCTTGATGACCCAGGATAAGGGAACACTAGGCCGCTGAGGCAGGAGTGAGTGGGCCGATGGGGGTGGGGGAGAACCCTCATAGGGCGGGGGAGGGAAGAGGGGGTAGAGGCTTGTGGAGGGGAAACTGGGAAGGGGGATAGCATTAGAAAATAAATAAAAGAACAATAAAAAATGGAAAAAAAAGACATTGATTGTTGATAGCTCAGTGTATTGTTCTGTAGGAGCTTAAAAGACAGGAATGTTAAAAGCAGTGCAGATGAGGAAGACCTGGTTTGTGATGTTTCAGAGGAAAGTAAGATTCTGCAGGGCCATTTGTATGAAGAATTGGTGGTGTCTGGGCATCTGGAGCTGAAGAATCAGTTGTGATTAGCAAGAGACTGAGCCCTAAAGCAAAAACTTTGTTTTGCTGGGACAATAGGTGCTGATCAGCTAGGACTGAAGGGTTAGCTGTGAATTATAAGAGATCAGCAACACTGAAGTGAAATTTTCTAGAAAGTTTTCTGAAAGTCAGCATAAAGAAGCTGTGTTCAGAAGTGGCCAAGATTGTACCTTGTGCTGGCCAAACTTGGTCATGTGTAAGAGTATCCCAATTGGTACTGGTTTCGAGGGCATGAAGGGGTCATGGACAGCAGCTGAGCCTTGTCACTGTGAGATGCCAGGAGAGGCCATTAGAGAAGGTGCAGTCAGAGTAGCAATGGAAGTCCCAGGATGAAAGGATCATGGAGAAAAGTTAAGACTTTGCACTATGAAGATAGGCTACTGGTGAAAGTGCAGCCCATTGTAGTAGAACGATCCCCAGCATGTTGGAGATGGCAGCACTATGCTAGAACTGAGAACAGCAGCAGCAGGGGAGTGGAGCCAGCCAGATCCTAGAAGAGGATCTGCATGCATTGCAGAGGGTCGATTTGGAAAAGTGACCCAAACTGCTTGGAGGAACCCAGAAATTGTGAGTGAATCCAGATATTGGACAATGAATTATTTACACTGTCGAGTGTACTTTTGCTTTGTTCAGAATGTGACTATTCCCTGGTTCTTCCCTCTTGAAGTAAGAAAATATTTAACTTAGTTTTGCTTTATTAGAGCCCATAGTTGAGAGACTTGAATTTTTAAGAGAGACTGGATTTTTAGGCTGAACTTTCAAAGCATTTACACTGATGAAGACAATAGGACTTTTACATTTAAAATGTTTATATTTGTGATATTCTTAATATCTTGGAAATGAAACGAAGAAAAGTTATAGCTTAAAAACATTATGTGTCAAGTTGATGAGGGACCAATTGTGCTGGTTAATTTTATGTCAACTTGACACAGGGCATGGTCATCTGAAAAGAGGGAATCTCCATTGAAACAAATACCTCCATAAGACTGGGGTCATCAGTAAGACTGAGAGCATTTTTCTTAATTATGATTGATGTGAGAGGGCTCATCTCATTGTGAGCCATCCCTGGGCTGCTGGTACTAGGTTGTATAAAAACAGGCTGAATAAGCCATGGAGAGAAAGCCAGTAAGCAGCACCACTCCATGGCCTCTGCTTGAGCTCCTGTTTCCAGGTTCCTGCCCTGTGTGAGTTCCTTTCCTGGTTTCCTTCAGTAATGGCCTATGGACGCGGTAGCAGAAGCCAAGTAAAGCCTTTTCTCCTCAGATTACTTTTGGTCATGGTGTTTTATAATAGTAATTGTAACCCTAATTAAGACATCATTTCATAGCTTAAATTTCCATTGTCATATGATGTATGCTGTTGAGCATTTTAATATACTTATTGTCTTTTCTTATATTCATTTTGGTGATGTAGTTATTTAAATATTTTGACAATTATAAATGCTGGTCATTTATCTTTTGAATATTGAATTGGGAACTTTACTTTATATTTTTGGGGTATGCCCTTAATTCTAAGTTAGAGTCAAGTTTCCTCTCTTGGGCCTTCCTTCTTGTTTAGCTTCTTTGAGTCTATGGAGTATAGTGTGGGTATTCTGTATTTTATGGCTAATATTCATTTATAAATGAGTATATGCCATGCAAATCCTTTTGAGTCTCAGTTACTCAGTCAGGATGATATTCTTAAGTTCTATTCATTTGCCTGAAAAATTCATGATGACTTTGTTTTTAATAGCTGAATAGTCTTCCATTATGTAGATGTACCACATTTTCTATATCCATTCATCAGTTGAGGGATGTCTAAGTTGTTTCTAGTTTCTGGCTGCTATGAACATAGTTCAACAAGTGCCCCTGTAGTATAGTGGGGCATCTTTTGTGTATATGCTGAGGACTGGTATAGTTGGGTCTTGAGGTAGAACTATTCCCAGTTTTCTGAAAATCTGCCAAATTGAATTCCAGGGTGGTTGTAAAGTTTGTACTCCCACCAGCAATGGAAGAGTGTTCAACTTGCTCCATATTCTCATCAGCATGTGCTATCACTTGAATTTTTGGTCTTAGCCATTCTGACAGTGTAGGGTCGAATCATTGAATTGTTTTGATTTGCATTTTCCTGATTACTAAGGACTTTGAACATTTTTTAAAGTGCTTCTCAGCCATTCAAGATTCCTCTGTTGAGAATTTTCTGTTTAGCTCTGTACCCCATTTTTAATTGGGTTATTTGGTTGTTCTTTATAAATTTTGGATATTAGCCTTCTATCAGATGTAGATGAAGATTCTTTCCCAATCTGTAGGCTACCATTTTGTTCTATTGACAGTGTCCTTTGCCTTACAAAACTTTTCAATTTCTTGAGGTTCCATTTAGCAATTGTTGCTCTTAGAGTCTGAGATATTGGCATTCTGCTTGGGAAGTTGTCTCCTGTACCAATGAGTTAAAGGCTATTTCCCATTTTTGGTTCAATTAGACTTAATGTATCTGGTTTTAAATTGAGGTCTTTGATCCATTTGGATTTGAGTTTTATAAGGGTGATAGTCATGGATCTATTTGCATTCTTCTACATGTAGACATCCAGTTAGACCAACCCATTTGTTTAAAGATGCTTTATTTTTTTCCATTGTATGGCTTTGACTTTGTAAAATATAAGTATCTATAGGTGTGTGGGTTTATTTCTGGGTCTTTGACTCTATTCCATTGATCAACCTGTCTGTTCCTATATCAGTATCATGAAGATTTTATTACTATTGCTCTGTATTACAGCTTGAGGTCAGGAATGGTGATACTCCAGAAATTTTTTTATTGTTCAGGATTGTTTTAGCTATCCTGGGTTTTTGTTTTTTTATATGAAGTTGACAATTGCTCTGTCAATTTCTGTAAATAATTGTGTGGAGTTTTGATGAGAATTGCATTGAATCTGTAAATTGCTTTTTGTAAGATGATCATTTTCACTTTGTTCGTCCTACCTATCTATCTTTTTGATTCCTTCCTCAGTTTCTTTCTTCAGTAACTTGATGTTCTTGTCATATAGGTCTTTCATTCCTTGGTTAGAATCACACCAAGATATTTTACATTATTCTGGCTATTGTAAAGGTGTTGTTTCTCTAATTTCTGTTTTGGCCTGTTTATCATTTGTGTGAAAGAGAGCTATTCTTTTTTTTTTTTTTTTTAAGTTAATTTTGTATCCAGCCACTTGCGGTAGAATTTTTGGAATCACTTATATATTCTATTTTATTATCTTCAATAGTGATACATTGACTTCTATCTTTCCAATTTTGTATCTCTCTTGATTTCTTTTACTTGCTTATTGCTCTAGCTAGAATTTCTAATACTATATTATATAAATTATTACATATTACACATCACATATTACACATTACATATCATATATGATAGGAGTAGAGTGGACAGCCTTGTCTTGTCCATGATTTTAGTGGAATTACTTTAAGTTTCTCTTCATTTTGATGTTGGCTATTGGTTTGCTGTATATTGCTTTCATTATATATATGCCTTTGTATCTTCGATGTCTTGAAGAATTTTATGATGAAGGGGTGTTGGATTTTGTCAGAGGCTTTTTCAGCATCTAATAGATGATCATGTGATTTTTTTTCAGTTTGTTTATATGGTGATGGATTTTCATATATTGAACCCTCCCAGCCTCCCTGGGATGAAGCCTATTTGATCATGGTACAGTTTTTGATGGTTTCTGGATTTGGTTTGCAAGTATTTTATTGACTATTTTTGCATTGATATTCATAAGAGAAATTGATCTGAAATTATCTTTCTTTGTTGAGTCTTTATCTGGTTTAGGTATAGGGTATCTGTGCCTCATAGAATGAGCTTGACAGTATTCCTTCAGATAATATTTTGTGGAAATTTTGTGGAGTATTGGTATAAGCTCTTCTTTGAAAATCTGGTAGAATTCTGCACTAAAACGATTTGGCCCTGGGCTTTTATTGGTTGGGAGACTTTTAATGACTGCTTCTATTTCCTGCAGGCATTATACGACTGTTGAAACAGTTTACCTGATCTTGATTTAACTTTGGTAAGTGGTATCTGTTTAGAAAATCATCCATTTCATTTAGATTTTCCAATTTTGTGGAGTAGTCTTTTCAAGTTAGACCTAATGATTTTTTGAATTTCTTAAATGTTTGTTGTTATATCCCCATTTCATTTCTATTTTGTTTATTTAGATACTGTCTCTTTGTCTTTTAATTAGTTGGGCTAAGGATTTGTTTATATTATTTTCTCAAAGAATCAGCTTTTGGTTTTGTTGAATTCTTTATATTATTAATTTTGGTTTCTAATTGATTTATTTCAGCCCTGATTTTGATTATCTTCTCCCTTCAACTCCTCTTTGTATGTTTGCTTCTTCTTCTTCTTTCTTTTTTTTTTTTTGTCTAGTATTTTTTGTTGGCTAGATTTGTGGATAGATATTGTTTAAATTTGGATTTGTCTTGAAATATTCTTTCGCCATCTGTGATGGTTGAGTTTTGCTGGGCTATAGCAATCTAAGTTGGCATCTGTAGTTTTTTAGAGTTGTAAGACATCTGCCCAGGCCCTTCTAGCTTTTAAATCTCTGTTAGATGTTGGGTGTAATTCTGATAGTTCTACCTTTATATGTTACCTGGTATTTTCCCTTGTTGCTTTTTAATATTCTTTGTTAGTTTTGTAGATTTTATGTCTTGATTATGTGAAGGGAGATTTTCTTTTTGGTCCAGTCTAATTGGTGTTCATTAAGATCATTGTGTGTTTATAGGCATCTCTTCTTTAGGTTGGTAAAGTTTTTTTTCTATGATTTTGTTGAAGATATTTTTTTAGGTCTTTGATCTGGAAATCTTCATCTTCTTCTATCATTCTTAGGTTAGGTCTTTTCACAATATCACAGATTTCCTAGATGTTTTGTGTCAGGCATTTGTTTGATTTAGAATTTTCTTTGATTTCTTCTAATTTTATCTTATACACCTGAGATTTTCTCTTCCATTCCTTATATGCTGTCGGGATGCATCGGTTGTTCCTGTTCTTTTTCCTAGGTTATCCATCTCCATAATTCTCTCAGTTTGTATTTACTTTATTGCTTCTATTTCGACTTTCAGGTCTTAAACAGTTTTATTTATTTCCTTCACCTGTTTTATTTTCCCATATTTCCTCAAGGGATTTATTCACTTCCTCTTTAAATGCTTCTATTATCTTTATAAGATTGGATTCTAAGGTAATTTTTTTGTGTGCTTTGATTGTGTTAGGATATCCATGGCTTGCTGTAGTAGGGTAGCTGTGCTCTGAAGGTGTCATATTGCCCTGGCTTTTGTTGATTGTGTTCTTTCAAAGGCCTTTAGCCATATGAATAGCTTTAGTTCGGATGTTCCTGTTGTAATAGGTATTGAGTTGGGGCCTAACTTCTATATCATGGTGTGGCAGGCCTCTGGTGTGTATCCCTGTGCTATATGGTTCTGGATCAGCAGTTCTGATGAATGTGGCAGGAGAATGGGAATCCAATGGGGATAGCAGGCTTCTCAGGGAAGATCGGGGTGCCCCAGAGGACTCACTCAGTGGGCAGGGAAGATGGGTGTGGAAAGAGAATCTAATCTGCATGGTTCCAGATCAGCAGGCCTGATGAAGTTAGACTGTGAGTTAGTGGGATAACGGTGATCCATTCGGGATAGCAGGCTGCTCAGGGCATCTGGGGGTTCCCCAGAAGACTCAGCAGGCAGGAAAGATGTGTATGAGAAATTAAACTTACAAGTATGGTCCCAGATCAGCAGGTCTGATGAAGTGGACTGAGAGGTGGCAAGACAGTGGAGGTCTGCCAGGATAGCTGGCCACTCCAGTTTGTATCAAATTTACTTTTGCTTTTCAGTAGAAAATTATGTGGATTTAGTGTAAAATTGAAGACTACTACATATATAAATTAACCTCTTTCTTCATTTTTAAAAGCACTTTACTTATTCAAATTAAATTAAGATAAAAGAAAAGATTTCTGTCTTCTTTTCAAATTCCAATTTTCTTAGTATTTGAGAAATCACTTTGAGTGCAGTAATCCTTCAGGTAGCTTTTCCCTTCCCACCCATGTTTATCTTGACTGTTTTGTGTGTATTCCTGTTGTATGTTATTATTCTCTTTAGGACTTCCTCAGTTGCTGAAAATCACCAAAATGTTCATTATCTACAAATTTGTTGTTTCTTTGGTCATTGCTTCTTGTATTTATTACAAGAATAACCAACAGCTTATTTTTGGGGGTGTGTCTTCTGTCTAGAACACTGAATATTTAGTTTAATCAGCAGATAGCCTTAATCTCTTGGAGAATGGATGACCTCCATGTTACTTGATACCAATATTCTCTTAGACCTTACAGGACACCAAATGCTTCTCCTTTATCAACTCACAGCAGTTAAGAAATTAACATTTATTGTCTACTTGTTATGGCTGGATGCTGTGATGCACATATAAAATCTCTTACTCAACCAGTTACTTGGTTAGTAGATATTATCGTTACCTCATAGAGAAGGAACTTGGAGCTCAGAAATATTAAGGAATTTACTAACTCTTCCAACATAGGCAAAAGAGTCTGCCTTCTCTAGAAGTCAGCTTTCTGTTCCACTTGTTCTTAACCTATACTACTTAGTCACAAATTCACATATTTAATGCCAAAGTTTATTAGGAGCCTCTGGGGAAGAATTTGTGACTTGTATTAGCATTTTTTTTAGTTGTATTCCTAAATTAATATCTGAGCTTCTATTTTGAACCTAAATATGCAAACCAGGATACCTATTCCAAGGACATTGTGATTTCATGTGAAAAGGAAAACATTTAAATATACATATTAAAGTGCTTTTGATTACCATAAAATAATTGCATAATATTATAAAGCAGTTAAGTGGTGTTATCTTGAACTGCTAGTTTCAGTGGAATTCTTTTTATCATTTTTTTTCCTGTGAATTTGTTGCAACGGGAGTAGAAAAAAAATAAATGCTGACAATGTTAATAGACTTATTTTTAGAATCCTTAATAGGTTAATGCTGATGGCCTCATCAATCTGTTTTGAGTGTCCTTGGCTTTTATACTTTTCGCTGACTGGTGTTATTTATAACTGTCTTAACAAGCAATTCCAGCTAGACTTGCTTCCACGTCACAAGTACAGGGCATTATTCGTGTAGAAAATGATGTAAGAGGTAAAGCATCATTTCAAATATTTAAATTAAAACATGACATTAATGCATAGTTCCTCATTTACATTTTTCACATTAAATAAAACAACTGCAGCACAAATACTGAAATATGTTGAAGAAATGTCTTCCTTTTAAAAGAAGGCTAAAATTCTCCTATTCAGTCTGAAGACCTTCCCTCAGAGAAATCATTTTAAATAGCTTCTTTCCACCATAGTAATGGACCACTTTGTCTTCCTTCTCCATCTCATCCTGTGGCCACCAGCAATACTGAGTTATAAGTATTGCTCTGTGGCAATCTATGTGCTAATTCCTATAATGGCTTAAAACTTCAACATGACTATACACCTCGCTCTGGGTGCATAGTAGGCAAAGTAGGAGAGAAAATGTGGGTGTATGTCATCTTAAACTAGGTAGCTTTCCAAGTGCCTATGATTCTGAAATGGAGAAATCTCTATGGCTGGAAAATGATTTTCTTTCTTTTCTGTTTTCCTTCCTTCCTCCCTCCCTTCTTCCCTCCTCCCTCTCTTTCTTATTAAATTTTCTTTTTTGGCAACTTTATGCATGTATATATGTATTTTAATTATTCATTCCACTATCCTTTATTTACCTCTCACACCACCCACTTCCCAGTTTCATGATTTTTCTGTTTGTTTTATGACCCTAAAGAAAAGATATGACCCACATCGGTATGGCTATCTACATGACAACTGGATTGGACTACATGAACTCTCTACTGAAACTTGGTGGGTTCACCAGTGGTTATGCAACTAAAGGCAATGACATCCCTTTCTCAGTCTATTAGTAGAAAATAGGTCAGCAGTGAAGGGTAAGGTCTCCTGAGCCCTCCCTTTATTCAGTAGTCAGGCATGCAATTGCCAAAAATGCAGACAACCACAGCTGTGTGAGCTCATGTTTCAACTGGACTGTGTCTTGCCCAGAAGACAGCATTTTGCAGAGTTTCTTCTATCTCCTCTTCATTGTTCCCTGAATTTTAGAGAAGATTATATAAATATCTTGTTTCAGAGTGAGCTGTCATTAGTCACTCATTCTCCAGCACACTGTTTAGTCATGAGTCTCTGCATTCATTGCATTCACTGCAAAGAAGGTAGACCTAAGACTGAAAACAGAATTTATCTACTGGTACCAACAAAAATATTAAAAAGCATCTATTCATGTACTTATTCCTCTTTGTCAATTTAGCTAAATGATAGTATTTGGCCTCCCCCTGGGGCCTGTATCTGACTGGCTATCTCCCTGCCCCCATTTTACTGTGCCAGACATGGATCCATTCCTGTGGAGTGATCATCAAATCCATACCAGTAGTGTCATTATTACTAGTAGTGCTCATCTTGCCTGGCATGTTGGTCTCACAGTCTGTAGGGCTTGTAGGTAGGTCAGAGAGGTGAGGCCTTCTCCTAAAAGTTTACATAGCATTCTGGAATCTAATAAACAGGGAAGATGCTTCTAATTCAGTTCCAACTTACAGGCAAGTCTTTGCTTTTCACTGCCTTTATTCTTATTCTTTGTAAGTTGGCTCTAAGTACACATTTTAGTTTTCACGTTACTTACTGTGAACTTGATGTTCACTTTGTACATAACTGGCAAGTGAGTTTGAAGACAATTCCTGTAATGTATTCCTATCTGTATCTGTACAGAAACTACCTCCATTCTTAATTCCCAAGAAGTCTTCAGTGAATAGTTGTCTTGAGTTGTTTCCCATTAGATATATGATTTAGCAATGGCAGAAAGTTCTTATTTTTAATTTTTGGATCAAAAGTGGCTCATAATAATTAAAAAAATGGATATGAAACTGATCTCTTTGTTTTACTCCTTTCCCGTTTTTTCTTCTGGTTTCCTCCTTTTTATGTATCATCTACCCACCCATACATTTACCTATTTATCCACTCACCATCCCTCATCTATTATTCTTTTCTCAATCATCCTTCCATTCTCTTGGTCAAATGGGTACTTCAGGGTTTATAATCAATTATCTATTCGTCCACTTTGATCAATTCCTAATGGTAAACTAAAAGTACTTTATAGGATTTCTATCGGTGTTCTTCTGAAGTTTATATTTTGAAACAATACATGCATGTATCTGTGTCATTAATCAGCTTCAAATATAAGCTGTAGATTTTCTGATGTGCATTTTATATGTAGAATAATTTGAAATTCCCTCCCATTTTCTTATACCTAAAGCAGTTTATTCTCAGTTTCTCTGTTAGTTAACTTCATGCCTTAATACCTTTTAGATTCTGCTTATTGGTTAGTCACCAGCTGGGTAGCGTATCTTGGGCGACTTATGGTGTGAGGGCATATTAGGAACTCATATTTTGTCCTTTCTTTCTGGTAATGCCAAATGGCTTTTCCTATCTTCACCTTATCTTTTAAATTTTCAACCTCTTTATTCTTTTTCTAACCTTAATTAAATGCCCAGTGCTTTGTCTTGCAGGTCAGCTAAAAGTTTAAAATCAATAAAGTGCATTTATTTTGTCGATTAAAACTATCCAGTGCATGTCAATGTCAATGACTTGGTTTTCTTTTTACATCACTGTTTGGAGTTTTCTCCCTGTTGTTTTCAATTTAAAGAAGGAAATAGAAAAGAAAAAGTCCATCTCTGTGTTCTTGGTTATCAATTCTCAATAAAAATACTTTCTAAACCAGAAACTACTTTCTTAGTAGCAGGTCTTTCTG
This sequence comes from Mastomys natalensis, assembly GCA_021653895.1. Lineage (NCBI taxonomy): Eukaryota > Metazoa > Chordata > Mammalia > Rodentia > Muridae > Mastomys > Mastomys natalensis. The sequence goes on from JAJTUV010000075.1 coordinate 372,945, forward strand.
GAAATAATTACACACATATTATACACACACACACACACACACACACACACACACCACACATATATATATATATATATATATAATACACACACACATATATATAATATGTGTATAATTATTATGTAAATATATGTTATTATTAATATATATGTAATATATATACTTTTAATATATGAAATATATATATATATATATAAATTAAAAGCAGTGAAAATAAAGAAAACATTAATAAAGCATTTGTCAAGTAAAAATTACTCCATATGTATTTGTGTGCATTCATGAGTATGTATGTGTGTCAGTGTGTGTGTGTGTCTATGTGTGTGTTGTGTGTGTCTTTAAGGCAAGAAATATTAAGTGAGCAATAAAGAAAGCTGTAACTAAAAACAACTGTGATGAAGGAATTTAAATCAAGAGCACTATTGTTAGGCCTTCCTGCGTCTTTTTTCAATCTGCCCTCTCTCCTTCCTGGGTTGGATCTTGACTCTCATCTCTTCCTGGGCTTGTCCCAAGGGTTTTCTGGAGCACAATATTTAAAGAACTCCTAATAAAACAATATAAGAGGATAATTTTCTCAATTTTTTATATCTAAAAACATTTTATTCTGAGCTCATTATTGACTTGTATGCTGTCTGGGTTAAAAGGTCTAGGTCAAAAATCACTTTCCTTTATGGGCATGGAGGTTCTCTTGGTGGTAAAGCTGTTTATTCTCTGTATAGTCTTCCTGCATGTCTCAGAATCTTCTCTTTAATATTAAAGAGATTAATTTTTGATGTTCTGAAGTTTTACAAGCAGACACTGTCTAGCAATGGATTTTATTGTAAAAGTCTTACATCAATATTGGTCACCCTCTAACTCCCCCATTCCTGTAAATTTTATTCTATTAATATTTATTTCTCTTTATCCTTTCTTTTTCCTGAACATTGATATCCTTGACTTAAACTCCTTCATTGTGCTTTTTTTAATTCTATTGCTTTCTTTGTTGCTCACCTAAGTTTTCTTGCCTCACACACATCTGTGGAGTATGTTTTACTTGGCAAACAATTCATGTATTAATGTTTTTCTTTCTTTATTGCTTTTTTATTGCAGCAATTTGTCATTGCTTTCTTGCTTTATTGATACAGTGAGTGGCTTCTGAGATGTATGGGTGGTACTACTTATGTGCTACTTGGATCATCCTCTCCCCGTCCAGGGAGGCCTCGTCCCTGCCTGCCTGATGCTCTAGTTGTTGCTTTTAGAGTTCATCCTCCTGTAGGATGATACCAACCCTCACCTTGGATGTGATGAATCCAGTGATGGATCAACAAGGACATGTGCATGAGGTAGGTTGAGGCTAGAAAACGAACTGGCTTCATTCTTCATTCCTAGATATACCTAAAGGACCATCCCAGCTTTTACAAATCCTCTAGGATTACCTGGGGTATTTGGTATTCTGCAATGACATTTGTTGCCTTCTCATTTTGCTTAAGCCTGCTTCCCATATTCTTTTGCTCTTCATTTGAAAGTACAGAAACACTTCTTTTAGAGTCTGTTTCTTTTGAAGCCTTGTCTAAGTGTTGGTATCAGGATTGGTTCCGAACCCAGTGACATCACATCTAGGCAACCACCACATCATTACCAAGGCAACTGCCATACATTCCCAGAATCCACTTGGCTCCCCTCCCACTTGTACCTGCGATGTCACTGTCACTATCCATATAAATAGGCAGAGCCCCTAGACCTCCCTCTCCCTCTCCTTCTCCCTCTCCCCGCCCCCTCGCTCTCCCCACCCCCTTCTCTGTCACCTTTGTCCTATCTCCTGAATAAACCTCATGTGGAACTGTTTGGCCTGACGTGGTCTGTCGTGAGCTTTGCTTGTTGAACAACAACACTAAGTACATTATATAGGGTATGCACAGGGGTGTGAGAAGATGGAGAGGCTATCTTAGAACCACAGTTAACCTTTCTTCCAAACCCTCTTTTCCTCCCTACTCTCCATTTTTATGTTTTCATATCCCTGTCTGCCAGTCTTATGGTAATGCTCTGCATCTCCATGGTTTGGTTAGTGTCATTCCATTTGTCTGCGTTCAGGAATGCATTAGCTATCTCTGATGTTCTTTCTTCTCACTTGTTTATTTGTATCACTGAGCTTTTTACTTTTTTTAGTTCTGTTTGTGGTCCAAAGAGGAGGAATGTATTTACTGAAGCCTAACACTGGTCCTTTCTCTGGACTTTTGTTTGACTTCCAGTTGGATAGTTATATTACCAAAATCACAGTAATCTAAAGATTATAGTTTTTTCTCAAGTCCAAGGGGTTATTTGAGAAAGCTACTAGATTCAACTAAATGTACTTGATACCACTGAGATTTAAGATGACATGTACTTTTAGTAACTTTATATTTCTAATGAATGGACAGACAAATAATGACTAATTGTATCCTCTTATCAAACTTTGAATAAAATACTAAAGATAAGTGAAAACAAAATAACAAAACAAAACAAAAATCTCCCAGTAAAGAAAGAAGCAAAATAGTGTCCTAATCTATAGTTTTTGGAAATATATAAAAATTTGTTAAACAAAAGGCAACAGTTAACTAATAACATTGTGGAAGTCATGCTTATTGGTTGCTTATAGTATACTGGCCCCATATTTATTAACCTTGCATTTATTAACAATGGAGTAGTCACAGCAAACTTACAGAATTATTCTCTTCTCTACCTTGCAGATGGACATACTATAGTATTTGCCCAAGGACTAGAAGCAGGTAAGTGGTGGGGTAAGTGTGGAAGTCCTAGAAGGAATTGATGATCTTAGCCAGGCTGTTCCTCCAGAGATAGGAAGCAGAAATTAGCCCAGCACAGAAATTGGAAACCAGACTTGTAATGAAGTTATAGGTGGCACCTGAACCACTTTCTTCTTGCTTTTTTTTTTATTTCTATGAGTAGAAGATTTGAAGCATTTGTTGGAAACTTTTCAGGTAAATTCTTTCTATGAACCAAAGTAACTTACTTATGTTCTTTAAACAGACTCTTGAAATTCACATTAAATAAAGCTCATCTGGATATGTATGACCTTTGTTACATTCTTTAAATCATATTGATATTTAAAAATCATATGTTCTCAAAACTATATTCAAATATTTGTTAGTATTTTGTTTTGTTCCCTGGAAGGAAATTTGAATCATGAAGAAATATTATATAAACCAGTTTTCAAAAAATCACAATCAGAAAATATCAAGTATTAGTTGTTAGCATTCTGTCAAATTCCACGTCCATAGTTACCTGGCAAAAAGCCAGGTATGCTCCTCCCCACAGCTACCTGGCAACAGCCAGGTAGCCCTGCCCACTATTATAAAAGGGACTGTCTGACCCCTCCTGTCTCTCTTGACGCTTGACTAGTGCGCCTGCAGGTTGTATCTGCCCCTCTCCCCTTTCTCCTCTCTCCACATGGTCATGGCCGGCCTCTACTCCTCTACCTTTCTGCTCTCTCTGTCTCCTCTCGGTTCTCTTTCCTCCGCCTAAATAAATACTCCCTTCGTGGAACCCTCTGCCCTGGCATCTTCTGTTCCAAGCTCCTGCACGTAAATAACATTAGTATAAATATGGAAATGTAGAAATTCACATAGAGTGTTCATGGAATATAAGCTGAAAATATTTTGAAAAATTATTTAGTGTTTCTTAACAAGTGTTAATTTCCCTCAAACAAGATTTTCCATACTTATGTTTACAGTAAGAGAAAACTCTTATACATGATTTCAGAGGGCATGCAGAAGATGTTCAGTTTTTGCTTGTCATAGCAAAAGTCTAAGGACAGTGTGAATGTTCATGAGGCACAGAATAGCTAAATCAATCATGATACACTCATAAGTGGGAAAAAAAACTAAGTGTAAATATACAAGGATTTGTCTCCTATTTCTGTGGTATATTTCATAAAGGAACATTTTGTAGAAGAAATAATATTCTTATAACACAGTATTTTTTATTTATCTTTAAAAGGATGTAAGATTTATACAATGTCATAGTGTAAACTTTGCAATTAGTGTTACATCACTTAAAATAATCATAGCATAATTATCTAACTACAGGTTCTGTACTAAAGACTTAAAAGAAGATAAACTACCAATTTACAATTTTGTTTTGTTTTCTAAAAACCCAAGTAGCCAGTGCAGCTGTATGGGGATCCTAGGTGTGCCCTTCCTAGCCTTGAGCAGACCAAACAGAACTTGTTTGCCACACAGTTCCTTAGCACCTAAGTGAAGTCATCTGCTTTGTTTACACTTGCAATTTCCTGCAAGAACTCAGAAGAAGAGATGCCTGCTGAGCCTGCTTTGCAACGTTATCCAGCTGAAACAAAGGATGGGTTACAGTGGGCTTCCCCTGTATAAACACAGTGCTAAATATTAAACTTGGAGCCTTAATCAGAGAACTTTGTCTTGGCTCCTTGTTTCTCTTGCCCCTCCATCTCCTTTTCATTTTCAGCCCTCCTTTCAGGTGAACCCAGTTCGTCTGTGGCTGCTGAGCAGCCCTCGGTTGAGATAAGACTTTAAAGCCTGGGAGACCCTGAAGGGATGTAGGAACTT